>JACSYO010000632.1:1200000-1647500 GCA_016806645.1 Ophiodon elongatus | reverse complement strand
TCTCTCTGTCATAACTGAAGGGGCTGCCATGGCAACAGAGAGGAAACACTGTGTCACATCTGCTCTGAATGTGAGCGCATTTCTGAAGACTGTAAATCAGGCACCACCACACTGACACATTAAAGGAGATGACGATGTTGGAGATTATTGCAGTCACAGAGTGGTTCATTTAGCTGTCAATCATCATGAACAAGCAGAGCCTCCACAGCCCGGAGGAGAGTGGGCGGGATATCCTCTGGGGGCGCGTGGTTGGACAGCGGGCTCGGAGGCAGTGTCTGCTTATTTGATAAGAAGTCGTCCGTCAGGAAGGAAAATAAACAGCCGAGCGTGCTGCTACTGCAGAGCCAGAGGAAGAGCTGTTACTAGAGCACAACACAATATTTACACTGCTGGACTGGACCGACACACAACCACACAGACACACTCGCGCCTGCCAGCACATATACCTGAACACATGTAGGGGCGAGCAAACACTGAGACATGTGTACATACACATAAACACAGAGGGGAAACAGCTGCTGGGGGTGAAAACAGTATTTGAAAAACATAATTTAACTGTACAAACAACAGAGATCATGAGAGGATGCTTTCGTGCAATTGAGTACGCATGTGTGGGCCTACATTTAGTGTAGGAAAGGTACTAAAATGTCATATTCGAGTACAGTTACTATTACATTATTCATCATTCATTTAGTTATTTAAAAGTACAAGGGAAAAAAAGTAGGTCACTTCATAGGCTGCTTATTATAAACACAACTGTGCAGTTATGGAAGTACGAAAGGACAGTTTAGATCACGATTTCCAAACTTTTTCTCAGGAAATGAAAATATATACGGAACTGAAGCTAAAAGAATCTTCTCACATTTCGTCACACTGAAAAAACAACAGCAGCTATAAATCTAGTTCTGCTTTCTGGTGGTTTAACATCTCAACTGGCTGCAGTGATGTAGATGACTACCCCAAGGTGAGTCAGCGCACTGTGACATCACTGTTAACAAACAACAAACTTAAAACCTTCAGGAAGAGATGGCGGTTAAGCACAGATTTATTTCTTCAGATTTTAGCCTGGAATGAAGTTACTCTTTAAACAACAAAGATGGCCAAACATTTGATTGTAATAGCGTCTCAAATATGAGATTGTGGCTTTTTTTTTTGTTTTCTACCACAAACGGAAAGTTCTGGGTTTTGGACTGTTGGCTTGACAAAAGCTCAGCCAAACCATTTGTGCTTAATACTCCTCTGCATTACAAAAAGAACAAATATTACAGAAAATGTGAACTTTGAAAGACTCACTAACAAAAACAAGCCATTTGAAGACCTCTGCTTGGGCTCTGTGAACTTGTGATATGAAATCTCCACTACTTCCTTACATTTAGTGGACTAAACTATTACGCAATTAATGGAAAACTATTGATAGCTGAACCTTGGACAGGTGCGTTGATTCACTGGCATTTTTGAGTTGGTTTCGTTGTACTCTTTACCTTTGTACGGTGTTCATGTTATTGCGTCCGTCCCGCTGTGCTCGTATTCTGCCTGTATGTGAGAGCATCCTGTTTGTTTGGATAAGGAAGGAGGGGAGAGCCGAGGGACCGTGAGACTCTTGACCTCCTGGCTCTGAGCCCCGCCCTCTGGCTGTGACTGACAGATAGCATCAGTTCAGCTCCTTATCAGCTCCCTGCCCTCTGATCTGGGATCTGCCTCCCAGCACTGCAGCCAGGAGGAGGAAGAGGAGGAGGAGGAGGAAGGGTGGGATGAGGCGGGTGATGAGGGGGGACATGCCAAGGCAAGAGGGCACACAAGACACACAAACAGTTATGCACATATATGGTAGAGTTGTGTTCAGGAAACCATGCTCTATTTTATATTGTGACTTACTTCTTATACATATGTGTCACAATAAATTAATATATACAGAGAAAACAGGAGAAACAACACAGTCTCGTGTCTGTTTAACTGAAACCGGGCAGCTTTAATGCATGGAATCTTTCTGCTTTACTTTCTCCTGCTTTCCTCTCGGGATTAGTCATAATGAGAGTTACTGCCAGTGGACGGCGTGTGTGTGAGTTTGTGAGTGTGTGTGTGTGTGTATTGCTCTTGGATAGTAGGCCGTTCTGTGTTTGCGGCCTGTGTTTGGGAGTCTCTGTAAGTCATTTAGTGTGTTTTTTGGACGGAGTGAGATCATGCTTCGCCGCTGACGCTGAACATAAAGAGTCATTGAGTGGAGTGCGGACCATAGGCCAAGTCTGGAGGTATGGGGGAAACAGGGACTGTGTATGCACGCACACACACACACACACACACACACACACAAAAACACACACACACACACACACACACACACTCTCTCTCTCAGGGCAGTGAGTGTAGAGGGCTCCCGAGGGCCAGGGGGACTATCGTTTTCCCCGTTAATTATGACCGTCTGGCAGGCTGGAAAGCAGGAAGTCAGAGAGGGAGAGATGGAAAGAGGGAGGGATGGTAGATAGATGATAGGAGGGAGAGGGTGGAGGGTGGAGGAGGAGGGGTGGGGTGGGGGGGGTGAGAAAGCAAGTCAAAATAAGGGAGGAGAAGCGAAAGGCTAAGATGGATGATGGGAGGAAAGAGGGAAAACTATGAGAGGGGAGTCCAAGAAAAGCTAGGGGAGTGACAGAGACAGATCCCCGAAAAAAAACATATGCCAGGAGGGTTCGGATGATAAAACCAGGTGCTTGATAAAAGGTGGAATGTCAACCTTTTTTCTTTTTTTTTTTAAAAGCCGCGTCAGGTTTTTGGATGTTTTCTCTTCCCTCTGCGCTCCGTCTTCTGGTGTTCATTCTCTGACTATACTGATATACAACTTTCACTCCCCAACCTTGGCTTTAGTTCAACCTTTTGACCCCTTTCAGTAACACCATCTTGTGCCTATAACTTAACTTTACTATCCAGCTTTTTGTACTGTTCAACTCCTCTGAGTGGTCATTCCTCATCTGACTCCCCCCCGAGAGAAAAACAAGAAGAGGTAGATGTGGCAACACAGCAGACTGTATGCACAGATATTAATGTTGGTTATATATATAGGTTGTTTAAAAAGTGAAGTGCTGGAAGGACAGTTCAGGCCAAGCAGCTTTGTGAGCTGAGCTGAGCAGAGCGGTCCTGGATTTAACTGGCTCCAGGTCCAATTAGGACCGTCTGCCACATCTGGACACAGTTAGAGTTAAAGTCAAAACTCACACTTCGCTCCAATAGGGGCATAAAGTCACAACTTTTACTCTACAAAGAGCAGAGTATATTTACAGCTCAGCAGCAGTCATAACACGGTTACAGATAAAACCTGAAAGAGGAAGAAGGCAGCGTGAGATGGAGTGAGGCTGGCGTGCTGCTGTCAGACTGTGTCAATAAGAGGATTTGTTTTCCCCATGTTGCAACATATCAGTTAAGTTTGAGGCTTTTGCTGAGCACAAACAATTACTGGAAAAACTGCAAGATTAAGATCTAACAATGCTCCGTGTTTTGCCTTCAAATGTCTATTAAATGTACAGACTTCGGCCAAGAAACACAGATATGTTCTCATATTCATGGATGGAAACACATTGATCATAGGAAGGTTGGATTTAAACAAGAACAAATGTTTTTACAGGATTTTCTAGCATATTGTTTTGTTGTTGAAATAGAAAAAGAGCAATTCAGTGGTTTCCAGGCAGCCAATAAAAGCTCAGATTTGAAACACAAAATGTAAAAAAACAAACATGTTTTATTACCCTTGGACAGAGCCAGGCTCATAGTTTCCATTATTTATGCTAAGCTAACCTGCTTCTGTCAGTAGCATCATATTTAACATACAAACATGCCTCAATCTTCTAATTCAACTCTAATTCAAGAATGCAAATAACTGTATTTCACAAAATGGCGATCTATTCCTTTAAAGTGAGCCCAACTTATATATTAAAAGATCCCACAACGGTGTGTAAAAGTAACAGAAGCAGAGATCAACAAACTGTCAAAGGTCAGACAGCAATATCTTCCTTTAGTTAGCATTAGCATTAGCCACCATCAGCTACAAGTCATACCAGACCAGATGAGGCTGAAGCAGCAGCAGCTTTTTGTTCAGACCCGACTCGCTGATCAGTTCATGACAAGCACCTTCTGCTTCATACCACCTTCATCCTGATCGTCCGCGAGCCAATTCATAAATTGTGCATGACCAAACGTTAACCTTTAATTCACGTTTTCAAATAAAATAGATGAATCCCTTTTCTGCTTCTGAAGAAGCTCTTCTACTTTTCTTCAGAGAGCGGGCCTTTTTTTAATTATGATAGTTTGAATCAATGTCAGGATCCGTCACAGTCTTCTGCACCAGCTTTTCAAAGTGAGGTAGCAAATAAGCTAAATAGATATTTGCCCCAAGACAGGAATACATATTGAAGCCTTTGCACTGTGGAAACAACTAACGGGTGGAACAGGATCCAAATAGAAATGGAAAGTTACAGATTTCAGCTTCAAGCTGTGACGATGACCCACGTTGACATACTGGATAGACATCAAGTTGCAAAATCTCTGGAACAAACAAGTAAACACAGTAAATCAAATAAATCAAATGAATCTCAACAAACACATGCCATCACTGCTGCAAGAGCTCTGGTACAATAAAAAAACTGTTGCATCCCGGAGTCAGAGTGGAGATATGAGGCAGCCTCTCTGCAGGAGAACAACATCTAACGGCACATTCCACATCATGACACACACAGTAACTCAGCCTGGGGTCCGACCCCACCTGAGCCTGGATCTCTGTCTCAACAGCACAATCACACTGGAATGAGAACCAATAACAGCCAATTACCCTCCATATCCCTCCAACACACACACACGGAAAGTAAGCTTTGCATCAGTAAGAATGCAAAAGAACAATAAAATCTCAGGATATGAAAAACTCCTGAGGCAACGATGCACAGCTACTAAAGTACAAGATCTTCTCTCTTTGTGTGTGTGTGTGTGTTTGTGCACATCTGAAAGAAAAAGACACCATAAATCTTACTGAGTATTACTGAGAATTTTGGTTGTGCGTCTAGATGTGAGGCCCGAGGCACAGTTATCAGTGTGTATCTATAAAACTGAGGCAAGCTAAGAAATAGTAAAGTACATTTATTACAGTAGTGTACAGGTACTTCATTATATACTTTATTGTACTTCATTACATTTACCTGATGGTTGTTTTTACGAACATGTATACTTTACATTATACATCCAAGATTTATGCTAAACGAACAGAAAGCTCATAAAACGTGATGTATTATTAGACAATTTCCTTTTTTTAAAAGAATCTCTAGTTTGTTATTGAGGAACTAATTGTACATTTCCTGTACAGACTCAGTAGGTACTTGTTAGTTTTTATAGGATGATGCTTTATTTTACTTAAGGGGGCACAAAAAGGAGAAGAATTCTAAGATTTTTTTTTTTTTTAAAGGTATCATTACATAATGAGGGATTAGTTCATAACTTTACAGTGTGATGCAACGTTATTGTTGAGGCTGTAGCTTCATATTTACCATACACACATAAAAGTGATATACATATTCTCATCTAACTCTCAACAAGAAAGCAATTGAACAATTTTCCTTATGTAAAATATGCCACAAAGCTGAAAACAGGGCGGCGTTTTGGAGAAACATGGTCAAAAGTGACTTTTTATGTATTGAGCATCTCTGTCTAAATCAAGCAGGGTAGCTCAAGATGTTCAACACTATGCGACGACAAAAATACTGTAAATTCCTTGATTTTCCTGACTAAAGGTGTTTTTTCAGTTCAAGAGAAATAATTAGTACCATTTGAAATCGTAGGACTGATGTTACTCTTACTCAAATACAGCATTTGTGTACTTTCTCCTCTGGATTTTAAAGAAATCATGCTGCAGTTCAGAGGCCAAAAAACTCCATCATTCAGTTCTCCATGAAGACATTTTCCCATGAGCTCCATCTGTGAGGTCCTTTTTTTTTCAATTTAGGAGTGCCGAAGAGAAAGTCAGAAAAAGAAGAAGAAGACAGCTCTGTTGTGTGCTCTGCAGTTCTTCAGCTGGCATGAGTTTATTTGTAAGTGTATATGCTAAGAAAACGTCAGGAAGTAGAAGTCCTGCCACTGTGCCGTTCCCATCATGCTTCATTTAATCCTTTATTCAGATACTGTAATGTTATTATGTGTCATGAATAGGAAGGCCTTCACTGGATCGGTGTAGAAGCACCTGTTGTTTAAATGTCTGGGTTATTGTACTGATTTGAACCATGACTGAGGGTGTTTATGTAGCAACCAGCAGTATGTTGCTCAAGTCAGTGTGGATGAACCCTGAAACTCACACAGAGCTCTGGGTTGTTGTTGTTGTTTTTAATGAAAGACTCTGTGTTACTTTAAAGAATAGCTTTGGATTGTTTTCGGGGTTATCTCAATACGTTATAGTCTTTACTGGCTGTGAAGTGAGCACCCCGTAGGTTTCACTGTACAAAACGGAACAACATTCAAACATTCACAGTTTTTGTTTCGTGCAAAGCTTCACTCTGAAGTTAAGCTTCACTCTAAAGACCCCTATAAACTTCAAAATAGCAGCAATCTTGCAGGTTTATGTCACACTGTGTGAGATGAGTCTAATAAAATGTGGGTCGCAATCTGTGTCAGATTGTGCGGTGTTTGTTTTTGGGGAAGGAGAAGGCAGTGACGGCCCGGTGAAACGTAGAACTATGATGCAAAAAAAGTGCAAGTAGAGACGTGTCATCAACCCGCATCGTCCATCTGCACCACTGTCATGTTCTGAAATGCAGCAAAACAAAAACAAGCATTTGGCCAAGAACCAAGAGAGTTCCAAGAGAGAAAAGCACTGTTGTTTTTAACATAATTCAAATGGCTTTTCACAGTGGTGCTTACAGCATCACGTCGGCCATTCTGCATCTCTTCATGTCGGCAGCAGCATCTAGCACATGCTAAAGTCTGGCCGACTTAAGGGGTCAATATGTTTCAGCTGAGGTGCTTATCTGATGCTTGTCACTTTGTGCCCTCAACGTAATTCTTTTCCAAAAGTGTGTGTTGTTGTGGGCATATTTAAACAACTATCACATCTCACCACTGTGCATGACAGCTTGCTTTACACCACACTTTGTAGTGTGGTTGTCTGGAACAGCTATAAACACTTTTGCCTTCAGATGTGTCGCACAAACCACTTCATTTTCAGCATACCAACATCTTTATCTGGCTCTTTGGCGGCTAAAGCTCTTTACTGGCCTTAATGGATCGGGTACCATAGAGTCCAGTGTATCAAGGCCTTCAAGCTCAGCTGAAGCTGATATGAGACTTCAGCAGTCGGAAATATTCAAATTTCAAGATGGACATTTATATAAAACTGGATACACACTTGCATTGGCGTGAAGGAATGATTACAGTGATCAATAACCCTCTCATTGTCCATATAAAAACTGACCGTAACCTTTCCTCTTGGTAACTTTTGATAAACAGCAAATCCAAAATGATTAAACAGTATGCCAGTGAAAAATAGAGAGATATACAAGATTCCTCTTCCGTCTTGCTTTCAAGGTGAGAGTGAAAACTGTGCTGATTTAGTACTTCTATGCGCTACAAAGCACAAGTGTGCGTGTGATTCAATCTGGTTTTGTCACACTGAGGAAGTGACACAGCTGCTAAGGTCAGCGGGATACAGAGAGGGAAGGAGAGAGCGGGTCGTTGTCATAGCGCCCAGCTAAACAATGGAGTGAGGAGGTCGGAGAAGAGGCAGCATCACACGGTTGAGACCTTTGAGGAAAAGAATCCCCTCATACTCTACACAAACACCCTCTCACTGATGGACAATACACCGTTCAATAATGAGACACACTGGACGAGTTCACACCTGACAGCCAACACCCAAAACTCTCAGCGCTCTCACTCCATCTAACTCTTCTTTGTTGGGAAAACGCACAAATCACAGCACACCAACACACAGCACTGACACCCCCCATCTCTCCTTCTCACTCTCCATTACTTTCATAACAACATTTATAATCATCTACATGACAATCTGTGTGGGGCTCTATAGTGAGGCTCGGGGGTGACGAGGGTTAGCGCTGAAGGGAAGCGGTGCATGCTGGGATTGCGGCCTGCTGGGAGAGTGGCATTCTGGGAGGCGGTGTCCTGCGGGCAGGGCCTCTGGGGGATGCAGTATGGTTAATAGGCCTTTCATGGCCACCCCACAAAGCCTTTTGTCCCGAGCTAATTCATCCAGCCCTGCATGGAGAGATGGAGGGGGGAGGGGCATCATGGAGGGTTTTATTGGGGTTGGGAGTCCCCCTTTTTTTTCCTCTCTCTCTCTCTCTCTCTCTATTCTGCAGTGCAGTGCAGGGTGGCGCTAGTGTGAGGGAGCCACATACAAACAGAGCCCCGCTCGGTAGCAACAACACCAAAACATTGGCAGAGCTTGCAAAGTGCTGGCAAACTGCAGCACAACACTGGAAAACACCAACGATTAATGACTCCTTGAAAACATCTTGAAGCTGGAACTTCCTGCTGGGTATGACGTGCAGAGTCAAAGGGATGTGGATATTCTAATGTGGAGTGGGGTTTTTGATTAACTGAAAGAGCTGAAATATTTGCCAACTGTCCACACTTTCCCCTGAACAAGAGCAACAGGTGTCACAAAATGCCACAGCTTGGCAGTGAATGGAGCCCTGCTGGGTTGCAATAACCCCTCAGGTACATCATGGTGGGAGTTCCTGCATTCACAGAGGCGAGCCCACTTCCCACCATCAGACCCCCCTATCAAACCCTGTGATCTGGGAATAGTCAGTTATTAATGAACTGGACAGGAACGGCTCCCCTCATTTCAAAGTGTGCTGATTGAAGTGGAGAAGAGAATTCCAGAGTGTGCACAGAGGGGGGGGGGCGAGCTGTGATCACTGTAGTATGAGAGTGTGTGTGTATGTGTGTGTGTGTGTGTGTGTGTGTGTGTGTGTGTGTGTGTGTGCAGCATGGTCCTGACTGGGCCCGTCCAGTTCACAACAACACAACACAGCACTGCACAGCTGCACTGGAGGGCCTGCAGGCTTCAATGGACGAGGGTCAATACAAACTCTGTGGGGACCAACGCATACCAAATCAGGGGGAACAGAGCAGGGGGAGGGGGAGGGGGCGCACTTTTCTCCTCCAGGACACCGTAGTTCTTAAAAATAATTAAGTTTCTGGGAATTTTTATTCCTAAAAATACATGTTTTCACTTTAAAACTATGAATCCGGGCTTTAGTTTTGCACCAAACATCTGGGAAGTCTCAGTGTGTTGTGAGTGGGAATCTGCAGTCTGGAGAAACGGCGGCGCACTACCCAGCTCTGGGATTTTGGGAGCCAGTCCCCATTGTTCAGATCCCTCCTCCTGCTTGGGAAGTGGGAGGACCCGAAAAGGCGTCGCAAAAGGGAGAATTGTTTGAGAGCTCAGTCATCCAAAAACGGCCTTTCAATGTGAGAACTTGGGGAGCCGAAGAAAATGTCGGTGGCATCGCAGTAAATTACCAAAGCAGCGAGGCTTTAGAGGGAAAAGAGAAGTAAAAAGTGTTGTTTTTCTGGGACTAAAGCTCACGCAGAGGAGAGACGGAGAGGAGATCGGCCGGTGAAAACGAGGTGTGAGCGCCAGATAGAAGAGTTTTGGGTAAGTTTCGCCCCTTCATGCGGTCCATGTTTTTGCGGTGTTGCGCTTTTGTATCAACATATTTTATAATGTTATAGATAAAAGTATCAGTTCTGGTGCTGGTTTGCAGCCTGGCGCGAGACTTTACCAACTCACTTGTTACTTTATTGACAGAGAAAACTGTGATTTTAGGAGTTAGATTGAGCTACTACTTTACGCTGTTGACTACTTTGATAGCCATATTTGTTTTGTTTTTTTCCCAGCTTATAGATGCACTATAACTTTGCCTCAAGCTTTCTCCATCACATATCTACTTTATTTGGGTGGACGCGTGCGTTTTGGCTCTCGGTGTGGGACTTACTTTAGATAAAAACGTTTACTTTGCCTTCGGACTTAGCCTGTTGTTGATTGGTTGAGTGCTGCGTCCATATTTCCCCAAAGTTTTCCTTAATTTTCCGAATGTATTGGCCGACTATAACACCCCGATACATGTCCGGGGAGAGGAATCGGCTTTGCGTGACACGTTGCACGCGTTCATAACTGTGTTTTAAGACGTGCGTGTGTTTCTTCTTTTAGACAAACCGTGTCTGCGTCTTGCAGGCCGCAGCCTATAGTCGCTCCCATAGGGGAACAGAAAACAGACACGGCGAGCTCTGCCAGATTTACCCCCGTATTATCACCGGGGACTGTAGGGGCAGACCGGGGCACCGAGAGCATCCGGAGCAAAGCTGCAAACATGAATGAAGTTCTCTTAAACCAGCATGTTCATTGACGATGCTCCAAATGAATGTACACCTTAAAGATGAATCCATCTGAAAGGAGAAGCTGTTGCACCAGAGGGCTGTCCGCATAGAGAGAACCATAACATCGCTACCTGAGTGGATTTCTTTGGTGCCTCTCTCCTCCAAACCCAAGTCTGGTGTCAGAATAACCTAATTAAAGCCTCCCAGGGACTGACAGCTGCTCGGCGCAGCCAGGAATGCAGCATCCTGCCTCTCCGCGAGGACCGTCTCTCCCGGTATCATCCTCTAATTCAGGTTCGGGTTTAATGAGAAAATGTTTGTCTTAATCCCCGTGCTGCTAATGAGTGTTTGTCCCGGGGTGTCACTCACCGAGGGGGCCGGGTGGAGAGGCAGAGGAGGCGGAGGAGAGGAGGGGGGGTACACGGACTCGGAGGAGGCCTGCGGGAACAGCCGCAGGGGCTCAAGTTTCCAACCCCAGGTGTCGTTTTGTTATTTGGATTACATTTAGCCTCCGCTGCCTCGCATGGAGGAACCTTCAGTGACAGACATGGCATCAGACAAGAGGGCCCGATTGTTCCCGCTGAATCAATGTCACTTGGATTAAAAGTCGAGGCGAATGGCCTGGCCTCCTCCAATTAGGCGCACAGCTTATAAGGGAATTAATTGGTCTCAGCAAAAAAGAGCCTCTTGTTGTTTGGTAGCAGGGTTTGTTGTTGTTGTTGATCATCTTTGGCAGTCCGGTGGATCAAAGTTGGACTAATTGATTCCAGTCTGATTATCTGCCTGTTTCTCACACAGTTTGGCCCCTTTGATTACTTATGTGGAACCTCGAAAAACACAATTATAGGAGTTCATCGTCAATCTTGTCAGATATTATGAAAATATTAGAGAGTATTTCAACGCCACGCAGCCACTGTAAGTTGTAATGATGATGTATTAAACCTTACAGTCATACTGGAGGAGAGAACAATCAAAGCTATCGTAAAATATACCCTAGTTGTTACTGGATACCACAGGCACACTTTAAATCCCTATAGAAGTTATAATCATGTGTTTTTTTCCCAAGATATGATATGAAAAGCTTTCAGGGTGCAGTTCATGGCCAAAACAATGACTGCCCAGAAGTACAGTAGTTTTCCTTTAATACACAAATGCAACAGAAAATGAATCGGCAGCTATTTTGATAATTGATCAATAGTTTATGTAAGTAGTTTAGTATATAAACTAAACATATTTTATAGCTTCCCAAATGAGATGATTTTCTGCCATTTAGTTTTTTTTTATATCTTTTGAATATCTGGATATTGTAATTGTTGCTCGAACCAAATTTGCAATTTGAAGTTGTTGCCTTGGGCTCTAAGAAACTGAGATATCATCAGACTTCTTGACAATGGAACTGTTAGTTGCAGCCCTAGACTACAGTGAAGTGGACTTGATCCATTATTGAATCCCACAGGCTCACTTCAAGTCCCTATAGGAGTATTATAATATCATGTGTTTTCTAGGAAACACTCTCAGGCTGAAGTCCCAAGCAAAAACAACAGCCATGGCCTGGAAGTAGAGGAAAAGCTGCCCTTAGAGTTGTCCAACAGTCTGCTAAAATCCTGCACATTGTATACTTTTTTGAAAATGTGCATACCTTTAGGCGAAAGAGACTTTTACGTCAGGACAGGAAACACACTTTATTGTCTTTCGGATACGTAGTCGAATATGTGTAAGAATGTTGGAGCTTTTTCTTTGTCTTGCTGTTACCAGCTGGACCTTTACAATGAAACTTGAAGTTATGTGTGATTGATGTTGGTTACCTGCCAAGCAGACATGTAGCAGAGACAAACGCTGCCAGTTTTCTACTATTTGTCCATAAGCTGGTGGATAGGTTTTCATGCAAGTGTGTAGGAGCTGAGTTTCATATGTTGTAGCTTGTAAAGAAAAGTTAGTGTGTGGATTTAGGTATGAAGCCAATAGCAATAGTCTCTCACTCGTATCTTAGTTTGGTTTGAAAATGTACTCTGCCATATTGAACCGCGATGTGAGATATGAGTGGAAGAACAGGATTTAACTTGTTTGACTTTCGCCTGTTGTGTTTTTACATCTGGATGTAAATCAAAGTATTTAGATGGAGATGGATTTCAAGATGCATTTTGAGATTACAAACAGCCAGCGGTTCTGTCAGGACTGCTGTTGCTGCTCTGATCTCAGTGTTTGTGAGCCAAAGTTCCTGAGGTTTGACTGGAAAGCTGGAAAGCAGCATTGTTATTGTAGAGGGTGTAACATTGGCGTTAATTGACAAAGAAGAAAAAAAATCCTTCCAGAGGCCATGCTTTCATCTCTATGACAGCAGGTACACTCATGCAGTCATAACAGCCTGCAGGCAGAATCTGTGAGTCTTTGCTGCACGTGTGTGTGTGTGTGTGTGTGTGTGTGTGTGTGTGTGTGTGTGTGTGTGTGAGTGAGTGAGTGAGAGAGATGGTTCCTGTCCAATCAGGGTTATCTCTTTGCACTGGAATGTATTGCTTCTCATTGTGGTCATAAGGCTGCCTCATTTCCCAGAGCCGGACATTGTTGGCCTGTTGACATACGATGCATTAGTCCTCCAGCGCGGACAGATTGGAGGCTCGGGCTCAGGCCTCGTGCCCCCGGGAGGGTTTCTGTGTCCAGTCAGACATCGAATAACCAGAGAGGGACACCTGGACCGGCAGGTGGCCGGGCTCTAGGCCCCTCCCCGGGGGCTGCATACCGCTCTCCTCCTGATCCTCCTTGTCAGCCAGGACCACAGACAGACAGAGAGAGAGAGAGAGAGAGAGAGAGAAAGGAATGTGAGGGGAATAGAAAAGGAGAAAGTCCTGACAGAGAGTTGGAGAGACAAATTAAACAGTCCACGATCAAACGGAGTGAGATTATTGAGGCAAGAGTGAAGAAAAATTGGACGTGGGGAAAGAAGAGACGGCAGAAAGAAAGCTGTGGATTGTGAAATTAGCTTTTTTTTAAAGGTTTCAAATTATATTTGAAAACAATGGGCTGATGCCCTTCCAGTTTATATCTGTATCATGAATACAATCACGCTCTCATACGTTGTCTTAACAGCCTAATGGGGATTATCCAAAGCCTTTAAACAAGCTGAGTTGATTTGTTCCACTACTTAAAGCAAAAGTTAAGAAGCTCTTGATTGGATAATGAAGTTACCCAGGCCATACTCTCACTCTCTCTCTTACACACAAACACAAACACACACACACACACACACTTTGTGAGTCTGGAGTGAGCGCTTCTTAGATCATTGATCAACTCCAGACTCGGGTAAGAAAGCAGCGTGTGCGTGTGTGTGTGTAGACAAATAGCCCTGTGTGTGCGAAGCAGATATTTGGACAAAGATTAGGGGGTGTTATTACGAGCCAAAAGCAACCCAGACGCTCTAATAGATCATTCACACACAGGCACACGGTTGCACTCTGACTGGAGCTGTTCGGTTTAAGCGTGGGTCAGTCACTCTTTTTCTCTTTTGGCCTCAACTGCACACATTATTAAAAATTTTCGTCACTTTGGTTAGCTTTATTGGACCTTGCTCGAGGTCTAGCAGTTAGCTCTCGTGCGCTATAACTCCTTTATATGCCACAATATTAACTTGCGTGATGTATTTCTGTCTCGAGCATGTGTGAACGAAACAATAAAAGCACCAAAAAACGTCAAAGGATCAAGGTTGTGTTCCAGGGCTTTAACTAACAATCAGATTTAAAGTGTTGCTCTAGAGAGAAAAAACTCATCATTGAAGAATGTCAAACTGGCAGGAGAAGACATGATTCAACAGACTAAATCACTGGGCACCAGATTAGTTAGTTATCGGGCCCCTGAGGTTATCACAACTGGAATTTTCCATCGACAGCGCTCCTCTCTTCTGTCCAAATTGCGTGTGTGTGTGTCTCTGTGTGTGTGTGTGTGTGTGTGTGTGTGTGTGTACAGCTTTCCCCCTTCAGGATAATGCACATCCGGGACCCTGAGTGACGGGACAAATGGTAGCTCTGCTGTACCACACAAATCCAGCTTCTGACACCGAGGGCCCTCTTTGAAACGAGCCTCCTCCAGCTGTTTCTCCTCTTGAGAAGAGTCTTTCAGACCAGCAGCTTTCACTTTATAACTGTGGAGCAAGCAGTCAACGTCGGTTGCACCATCTCGAACACCGTTGACGCCCCACAACCCTCGCTCTCTGTTTAATTTCCTGCCTCCTCTCCCTTTTCTAATTCCTCCTCATATCTGTTTTTTCTATAACGTTCGCCTTCGGTCGTTTTATGTAACGTTACGGCTTTTCTCCATTCCCTCATCCCTCTTTCCGTCTCTCCCTCTGCCTTATCTCAATTTCCTAATGCCTCCCCATATCTGTTTTTCATATAATATTTCACTCTGTGCTTTTTTTCTTCCTTCCTCCGTCTCCCACTGAGAGTTGTAGGGCAGTCTCTCTCCTTTTTTCCCCTCCTGGTTCCTGCTGAATAATGGGGAGAAATTGCTCTTGATTTATAATTGGTTCCATTCACTCTGATGCATGAGCTGCCAAAGGAGTTTGGGGCCCCTTTCACCCCCTCACATCCCTCCTCCCCTCCTCCCCTCCTCCGTCCCTCCCTCCTTCCCTCCCTACGATGCAGGAACACACAAGGAGCAGGCTGCAGATATGTACAGCTATGAAAGTCTATATTAGCATGCATGAATGCCGTGGTGTATGTCGTTTATCTCTCGGGCTGGGGAGAAGTGGTAGCCTGTTTTTTCGCGTGTTGACATTTGGTGTTGGAAAAACTTCCTGAGGTCTGCATATTTATGTGCCTCTGTGAGTATACTTTTACCATGTAATAGGAGTTTGTGTGATTGCTTGCTTATGTGTCATCAATTTTGGTGTGTGTGTGTGTCTGTGTGTGTCTGTGTGTGTGTAAAGAATGGTTGTGGGTTCATGAAGTATGCAACAGCATGAGCGTGTTTGTGTGATGAGGACTGTGTTATTGAGTACTGAGTATTAGTTAGTTTTCCCAGTACTGTATGGGAATGATTATGATTTTGTGTGTGTGTGTGTGTGTGTGTGTGTGTGTGTGTGTTTGTGTGTGAGATCCGTGTACTGAGACTCTTGGTGCTCGCTTAAAGCTTCTCAGAAAGAAGTGTGTCACTAAAGAAGACACACACACACACACACACACACACACACACACACACACACACACACACACACACACACTGTATATCTTTCTGTATCAGTCTTATTTGAGAAGCTGTTCTCGGTGAATGTTTGGTATTCTATTCAGATTCATCAGCATGTTTGATGATAAAAAACATTTCTACAGTTTTAGAGTTAGAGTGGTCAACGTTTTTAGTTCAGCCTCTTTAGATTGTATTGTTTTTTTAGCTATCCTTCATTTTCATTATTCCTTCAGACTATCTATCATCTTCTTTCCTGCTATTTCCTTATTTTCTGCTTTCTTTCTATTATCTATCATCCTTTCTGTTCTTACATCCATTAGTTTATCTTTCTTTTCTTTCCTTCTTTCCTTCGTTCCTCCTATCAATTATTCATCTTTAAACCATTGCTCCTTTCCTTCTTTCCTCTCATCTGCCATCCTGATTTCTTTCCTGCATTCTTTCTATGCATCCATCTCTCTCTCTTTCCTCCATCCATCCTTTCCTCCCTCCCTCTGATTTGATTGGGTGATGCTCCCTACATCACCGTTTGGTCCATCTAGCTGGCTCACGCTCCCCCGGCAGTGGTGATGATCCGATCCTGTTCCCATGGCCCCGGTGGGCACGCTGGCATCCCACACCAGGCAGAGGAATGTGGGTGGGTTTGTTCTCTGTGGCACAGTAATTAGCTCTCCGTGGTTAATTCAGCTTCGTTATCTAAATTATGCAAATGCCGCATTGCCTAATTGATTAGAACGCCCCCCTCTTCTACATCGCGGGCCTGTCCAGATCCCTCTCGTTAATCCTCGAGACGCTCTGTAGCTCGTTAGTGTCGGTTTGGGGGCCGAAGGAGGGGTTGGACGGGCATATAGCTCGTTAATACTTTGTGAAGCGTGTGCGTGTGTGTGTGTGTGTGTGTGTGTGTGTGTGTGTGAGAGTATTATGAAGGAGGAGGGAGTGAATTCTCAACCTCGTTAGGGATGCTGAGATGCTTTTGATGTGTAATTTTATGGCATGAGAACGAGCGATGTCTCGAGTGGAGGATTTGGACTGGCCCCCCTCTCCACCTGTTGGGCAGAGTTTCCATGCCAAGATAAGACTCCAGAAGGTTCCCTTGTGTCCGAGAGATAGATGGGAATAGAGTTGAGGTTTGTTCTCTGCCAAGTTTTTGCTCATGTGAAGTACAACAGAGAAGATTCTCTACTTCAGTTATCATTATCTGCGGTACTTTGAAGTAGAGACAGCCGCTTTCCGGCAGTATGATCTCTTTGATTTCTATGTATTTGTGTTATTTTTGACACAATGATACCCGACAGAGCAGTTTCTTCCAATGTATTGAACTTGTTATCCTCTATTCATCTTGTAAAAGTCAATAAAAAGCAATGAGATATAAATAAATATAGCAATTGACTACTAATTGCATACATTGGTGTGCTGATTTAAAAGGATGGACAGTTTTCCCTATTTTCTGAGTATTTATAGTCTAAACACTTTATCAGAAAAAGAATGGATTCAATTAATCATGGAAAAACTCCTTAGTATAAGCCCTATCAATGACTACCAAAAAAAAAAAAATCTTCTTTGTCCTTGTTGCTGTCTTGTTGCTCTTTTCCCAGTGTGATGGGCTGATGGTGAAGCGGGTGTGTTGTTGGTTTGTTAAGCGGTCCCCGGACCCTCCTCACCCTCGTCCACTCAGCACAAACGCGGGCCAAACCGAGAGACCAGCAAACACATTGACGGAGTGAGGGGAAAATATGTTGGGACATTCAGCGACGCTCCCACAAACACACCCTCTCATTGACGAGGCCCTGCTCTCTCCTCCTGCTCGCCCGCCAGTTGACATCCTCTCTATTAATTTGAGTCGCCGTTCTGCTTTCTCAGTCAACCTCTCTCTAACCCCCCCAATGCCTCCATAAACCCCCTTCACCCATCTCACATCAATCCATAAAGGCATTGAACCCCCCCTGTCCTCCCTGCCTCCCCAAACTCTCCACACACTACTCTCAAACCCCTTGGTCATTGAGCCCCCCCTCCCTCTCTTTGGTCATTGAGCAGGGCCCATCAGCTCTTCCCCGGGCCCTTCAGAGTAGCGTCTCCCCTTTCTCCAGGGGTCTGCGGGGTCTTTGTCCGTGCACCGGCTCACTGCTTTACAATGACTCTCCACTCTATTAAGGTGCGTTCTGCCTGTTAGCGTCGCCAGGGGCAACTGGCCTCCCGCATGGCAGCTATGCGGCACGGCATTGTGGGCCGCGGGCCCGAGCGGAGCAGTTGAACCCCCGGCACTCCTCACACTTGACACCGCATGTGTTTATCTAAAGGGGGGGCTTTGTGGTGTTTGGAGAACCTCGACGTAGAAGGGAGGGGGCGGGGGGGGGGGGGCACAGGGTGTAAAAAGACGTAAAACTGGGGGAGGAGGGAGGGCAAGAGGGGAGTTTGGGGAGGTGATAAATATTCAACAGCTCAGCTCCTCAGAAGGAGTTACTACCCTGCTACCCCTCCACCACCACCACCGCCCCTCCTGTGTCCCCTCTCCATGCCAGAAAGCAGATGGAATGTGAGAGCTCAGGGAGGTGGCTCCAGTCTGGTTTTATCCAATTAGCAGGGTTGTCAAAATGAATTTATCCACGGAGGCAGGGGGACAATGGGACTGGCAGTGGCCCGGGAGAACAGGGGCCCCGGTGTCTTTACTTAGCACGCTCACAATGAACTTCTGTCAAGTGACTCTCTCCCACAATGACATATAAGGCACTCGCATACCTACACTCACGATGCATGCCTGCACACCATCGCCACAACCAGGAACTAGTCGCGCTTTCCCCTCGTCTTCTCTATGATACACTTTCAAGTCTTTTGACTTGGGTCAAAGTCAAGTCACAGGTTAAGTCAAAAGTCTTCAAAATACAAAAAGTCAAGTTGCTTTCAGGTGTCTGAAACGGCCTTTTAACATTTTGTGTGTAAATTGCAGGAGTGCACCAATCCAACTTTTTGTTTCCTGTTACTTTTTATTTCCTGTTACTGATATAAGGCCAGGGATTGCTGTGGCAATGAAAGCTAAATATAAGTGATACAGAAAAACACAGAATTTGTATAATGACATTGTCAAGGAAATTGTATTTAATGTGGATCAGTGACATCATGGCCAATATTTAATCCACTTAATGAGGTCAGCATCTGCACTGATGTCCAGAAGTAAAATATTTTTTTTTTCACATTTTTCTTACGTAACACATGTGACCATGCAAGGCCCCCCTGGTGCAGGGGCTGGGTGTTGTTTTATTATTTTAACACTAGTGCAATGCAATACCTGGGTTTAAGTACTGATGAACAAACGCATAATTGAACCAGACCTTTTCTGCAGCAAAGTCTCAAGTCAGATCTCAGAGTACTCAAGTGTCAGTTCCTCAACACGATGACACAAATAGCTTCACTCCCCTGTAATCATAAAACTAGCAGATTTGAGCAGTTCACACAGTTCTCCTCACCGCACTGTCACTGGAGTATGTTTTAATTCCACAACGCAGCGTTGTTCGTAAGGAAGGAACGAACACACACACACACACACACACACACACACACACACACACACACACACACACACACACACATACCCTCGGTTCTTAATTTAGGAGAGCTGTCTGTGTGTCTGCTCTGGTTTTTATCAGTCGCTGATGCGTAGGAGGCTTCTTCTCTTCTCCCCCTCTCTGTCTGTGACTTCTCTTGGAAGGATGGATGGAAAAAGTTGGACATGGATGTCGGGCCAACTTTTCATCTTAAAGCAGGGTATCCGCTAAGCAAACAAAAAAAACAGATGACAAATGAATCAGGCGGACAGACGGGCTCAGAGGAGTATGGCTGTTTTTAGGGAGTGATGATGAACGAGGGGCCTTCTCATACCGCCACTATGACAAAGCTCTCTCCCCGTTTCTATCTCTGCTGCTGTCTCACTGTCGCTACTTTTTATTAGTCAGGTAACTAAAAAAAAAAAAAGGTCTTCGTTGGCGAAGTAGTGTGTCCTGCTGTGTGTCCGGGAGGAAGGTTGGCTGGTGTGGTTTACGGTTTAGTGACTCTCACGGTTGGGACAGGTGCTCCATACAGATGTGTGTTTTTTATGGGCAGCTGTCCCGGGTTGTGTCCATAGAGCGACCGGCCACGGAAGCCGCAGACATTCAGCTTTGCTTCCTGGTTCTACAGCAGCTCGCTGTTTGTTTACTGAGTGAGCCCACTGCGGATGGGCCACTCTGAGTGGACCACTGAGTGAATTAAAGTGTACATGTATGTAGGGCTGCAACTACGGGTTATTTTCAATATTGAGAATACGGAATATGCCTGTCACAGTGTCCCAGTCCATTGTGACATCCTCCAACGGTCCCAAAAGAAAGATATTTAACTTGCATGAACATGAATGAGTGAAAAGTAGCCCATTTGAGAAGCTAGAGCCAGTGTTCGTCATCTTTGCATGAAGAGGTTATCAAGTATTTTATACATACAGAGAACTCTTTATTGTCTTTAAGCTCATTGTTTTGGCTTTTCGGCCGGAAACTATTTTGATTCACTCTCCACGGATCGGCTTTGTTCGGCTACAGCTTTTTGCAGCAAAATAGTTTGTAAAACCAACTGCAGCTATCTGCTCCACACCAAACAGCAGACAGACAAAGTTAGTGACTTGCTGTTGAAGAATTTCACCGCTAAAAAGCCAGATATTTCCCTCCAGGAGTTGGTGGAGACCAAAAACTGAGCTAAAAGAGAAGATTTGACTCATCAGGTTGTCAAACACAAGTCCAAATGAATGCTAATGTTGCTTCATATATTTGCTATATGTGTACATAAGCAACTGTTTGCTAACAAGTTTGACATACAACCTCAATAGGTGAAGTCAGTACGTTGTGTGTACTGACTGTTTCTGCTGCCCAAATTGGCCAAAAATGTGTTCTTGCAGGATTAATAAACGAGTTTGATAGACTAATCAGTACAGTGCTACATTGTGCAAGTTGGACTGGAGTTTTCCTAAGCTGTTTGTGTCGTGAGAATTAACAATCTAAAATTGTTTACACACATTCATACTATGCAATTAAAATGTAGCGGAGTAATGTGTGGCTTAGTGTGGCACTTGGCGTAGTTAACGGCAGTTTTTCCATCAGCCTGCAGCTTTGCTCATTTTCAATAAATGTGCCAGGCAGCTAAACATTTTCACTGCTGCCATTAGATGATGAAGGTGCACTGTAAGAGTTTCCATTCTCGTACTGTCCTGCTTTGGCCCCGCGTGCGTGTGCGTGTGCGTGTGCGTGTGCGTGTGCGTGTGTGTGTGTGTGTGTGTGTGTGCAGTGTCTAGTCCCTAGTCTCCCTAAACTTCATTAATCATCTCCTTGCCATAATAAGATCAGGACAAATATGTATGAGAAAGTTGTGTGCTTCCATTTTCACTAGATTGTCGCAGGACACTTCATGCCCTGAGTGTGTGCATGTTCAAATCCATGCATGTATATGAGAGGGAGAGATTCAGTCTTGCAGGACCACCCTCCTCATCCTGACGGGAAGTTGTTAGTTTAACCTGACAGGAAAGAATTTGGGAAACTTGGCAGTAAGCGACAAGGGAGAGAGGAAAGCTCCCCTCTCTACGTTAACTGTTAATAGACTGCCTATTAACATCGTCTTCTCCATTTTCCTCCCAATACATACTGCGACCATAATACAACCCTCCTCTCCTCCATCTCGCACACGCTCCTCGCTGCTGTGATATATATTTCCTGCCCCGTCCCCCTCCCCATCCTGCCTCTCATTAGTTGTTCTTTGTCCCCGCTCCTGAATGCAGCCTGTGTGTTTTCCCTCGCCTCTCCTCTCCCTCCCCCTTCCTCCTCCTGGACCCTCTACCTGTATCGGTTACACCTGAGCGGGAAGGTGGAGGGGTCGGGTTACGGCCCACAGAATGAGGGCGCCCCTTTGATGAGTGCAGGCTGGATGGGTGCGGGTACAGGCGGAGGAGATGGGGTCAGCGGTGAGATGGGGGCTGACAGAAAAGAAAGGCTTTATTTGTGTCTGGAGTTTGGCTGCTGAGGGTACCGCAGAGTGCATCATGTTCCATTAATGGGTGTGTGTGTGTGTGTGTGTGTGTGTGTTTGTGTGTGAGAGAGAGTAAGATAGAGAGCAGCTTATGTATGAATCTAGATCGACTGTTTAGATGGATGATGTATGTTTCCACATTTTGGTCGCTTTGTTTTCTGTGCAGTTCTGTCTCCCCGTGTGTGTGTGCGTGTGTGTGTGTTAGCTTCGATCAGAATAAAGTGCTTTGTGTTGTTTGTTTTGAGTGTACCGAGTCTGTAAATGACCCTCTGACCTTCCTCTGTATGTCTGTGTGTGTGTTTCAGGGGGCAGTGTATGGAAGATGTCTGGAAAGCGAGACTGGACTCCGTGGATGAAAAAGAGAAGGGCTCCAGTGTTGTGCGCTCTGGGTGCAGTACTACTGTGCTGCCTGCAGGGCGGCGCCTCTGTCCCCGGTGAGTAGACGAACTGAGATGGTGGAAAAATGGATCAGTCTGCAGAAATAAAACTTTTAAAAGTTTAAATTTTTTGTGTTTTCTGCCACTGTTTAAAAATGCACATTACTTACTTAATCTATGCCCACTTTATGAATGCCTTTACATTAGTTTTTCCAAACACCTGGTGCAGGAAAAGTCTTGCCAGAGACTAAATATTCTGGCTCAGTCACAGGGAGCGAGGTGTTTTTTACGTATCTTGGCAGCAGCAACAGCAGTTTATTTGAAATGCGGTGAAGAAGTGGCTAGTTTGCATGTTCCCTACTAGCCACCATAGACAAACTGAAAAGAAAAGAAGTACTGTATTTAGAGCTGCATTGATTAGCCCATTAATCAGTTAGTAGATCCAAAGAAAATAATCAATTTAATTAAAAAGGAATTTTTCAAGCAAAGCCAAACATTTGATGGTTCCAAGTTGTAAAATAGAGGAATTTACTGCTTTTCAGCATATTTTTTGCTTTTAGACGGGTTGATGATTGAAATAATTGTTAGTCGCAGCCTTGATTAATTGTCTTAAATGTCTCAAGATGTCTTATTTGCTTCTGAGTTCTGTGTTTAATCTTTGTCCTCAGACGAGGTGCCCTTGTTCAGTGAAGAGCCCATGTCCGTGGTGCAAAAGCTGGGAGGCAGCGTGAATCTGCACTGCAGCGCGCAGCCCGCCTCCGCCAACATCAGCTGGCGCCTCAACGGCCAGGAGCTGGTGGATGGACATTTGGGTGTAGTGCTGGGGCCCAACAGCCTTTTAATCCCCACACTCTCCAACCTGACCGTGGGCAGATACCAGTGTGTGGCCAGCACCGGCGCAGGGGCCTTGGCTAGTGTGCCTGCTAACGTCACTGCAGCTAGTGAGTAGCCACCCACACAAAGTTCAGACAAATAAACACAAACACACAGACCCCTTTTTTTTGGTTTGTCAGAGTATCCAAAGAACGCCTTTGATTCAATTTTCTTTGAATAAAACATAAACAATGAAGGGGCGGTATTTGTTAGCTTCAAATCTTCCCCAATACAGCGCTGTAAACCTTGTTCTTTTTCCACTGCTGAGGGACTTATCCTTAACTACAGCTCTGGTCATGGTAAGAAACTGGTGCACATCATTGATCACTGTTAATAGCTCCAGATAGTCCGGCAGTATTTAGTCTGCGTACTTAAATACAACATCTGCTTTTATAGAGTGTCACATTGGAGCTAAAGTGAATTATTCTCACCGCTGACGTTTTTAGTGTGCTGGTCAGAGTGTGTGGTGTTATATTTGATATGCACCATGGGACTAAGACGGGGGCCTGAAGCTGTGTAACTTGAGCCGGAGGAATGGAGGGGACCTGGGGGCCGGTCATTCGGGGAAGAGGGGACCAGGACTCCAGCCTGGGGGCCCCCTGCTCCTATCGGCCCCTCTGCTCCACACAACACCACATTCCTCTCCACAGGGCCCGACAACAGGGCTCGCCAAAAATTATGGCCCCGTAATTGGGTGGAGGGCTGGGGGGAGATAAGGGTGGTGTGTGTGTGTGTGTGTGTGTGTGTGTGTGTGTGTGTGTGTGTGTGTGTGTGTGTGTGTGTGTGTGTGTGTGTGTGTGTGTGTGTGTGTGGACAGACAGAGGATATTCCTCACTAGAAAACACCATTAGGTAAAAAAAAGAGTGCACTGTTAACTGTATTGTTTTACATGTAGTGATGTGATGTATGAAGCTGCCATAGCTGGAGAGACTGGAGGTGTTTTAGGCCAGTCGAGACAAGATCCTCACACAAGATGAGACGTGATGTCACATTCTCTGTCTCCTTCAAGGCCTCCATAACCTGACACACGCACACATTTCTCTTCCTTTGCACATTTTTCACTCTTCACCCTGTCACTTTCTCTCCTCTTGCCTCCTTTCATTATCGTTCACTTTCCCTCCTCTTTTGTCATCTTCAGCTCATGTTTTTTTTTTTTCTCGTGCGCTCATGTTTTGCACAAAGGCAGTAAAAGTTATTGATAGTTTCAATAGTAGATAAATTGTGTTGAGATTACCACATGTGGAGCCAGACTGTTTGCCCCTCCTCCCCCCCTCAAAAAACCCCTCTCTAATTTAATAACTCGGCCACCCTCAAACCGCTTAAGGAATTGCTCCACGGGGAGTGTGTACGTGCCTGTCTTTCCATGCGAGCTCTCTTAGTTGTACGCACATGTTTTTTGTGATCAGGATAGGTTGATTCCAGACCCTCCTCGCTATCCGCCTGTGATGGATCGGGGCTTTTTTGGCACGGGTTAAAAGCTCCTCGCTTGAATTCTTGTGCAGACAATCACCCTCCCCTTTTTGCTGCAGAAAACAGAGACATGTATCTGCACAACATGAACGCACAACACGTTGCACAAACATGTTATAATACATACACACACACACACACACACACACACACACACACACACACACACACACACACACACACAGAGAGGCCTCCTACTGCTACACATAAAGATGATGAATGCACTGTCTCTGTAGAAATATTTAAGTCTGGCTTGCCAAGCAGCCCTGGTGCGGGAGGTCTGCTTCACTTTATGAATACCATCAATCCTCCATCCCTGCAGGATGTACACACACACACACACACACACACACACACACACACACACACACACACACACACACACAGGAATACATATGCATGCTCACATGCACGTACTCACACCTGAGAGGCACCCATGCGGGGTTCTTCCTGTGAAGAATGTGGGGCGTTAAGAGTTGTGGGGGGGGTTGAAAGGTGTAACTGGAGGAATTTGGAAGAAGCAGGCAGGAGGAGGAAGGTGGGGATGGGTAGATATGAGGGTGGGAGGGGGCCTGTAAAAACAACACCTAATTGATTTAGCAAATGGAGCGCCACACGGTCCCTCTTTAAGGCTTTTTCCCCCCAACACACACACACACACACACACACACACACACACACACACACACACACACACACACACACAGTTTAGCTTGACATGTCCTGGCTGGGATTCTCATCTTTCAGAATAAGAGCTGAAACGGAGTCAGAGATGGAGTTGTGTGTGTGTGTGTGTGTGTGTGTGTGTGTGTGTGTGTGTGTGTGTGTGTGTGTGTGTGTGTGTGTGTGTGTGTGTGTGTGTGTGTGTGTGTGTGTGTGTGTGTGTGTGTGTGTGTGTGTGTGTGTGTTTGTGTGTTTGTCCCATTAAAGCTCCCCCAGACAGACGGAGAGGCAGATCCAACATGCATTGTGAATAAATCAGCTGCCTGCAGTGAAGGTGTTTGTAGAGTGCTTTGAGTACATCACTTTGTTGTCCCTATCAGTAGATTCTCTGGCCTTAACTAAACTTTACTTATTGAATTAGAGCTGTATACAAAGTCTCATCAGCTGACTGTATATACCAGCAGCGTGGTCTTCTTGCCAGAGAGAGTGGCTGGTCCAAGAAAAACACGCCAGTTTTAGCACCTCTGGAAAGAATGGAGCGAGGCCATGTTTGTTAAGAATAAATCAACAAGGGCTGGTAGACGTTTAATTACGTTCCTGGAGAAGTTCTATTTATCTTTCATTTCACTTGTCGACTCCTTCATGACAAATTTCTCCACTTGTTGCTTTGTTTTTCCTCTCCTGTGCTGTTACCTTACCTCTTTTTCCTTTTTGGAGTCTCATTTTAGTTTCCCCTCTGTTTCAAATCTCTAAAATGGCAGCGTCCCCCCGCTAACATCTTTGTAGGTTTTTCTTTTTCTTTCCGGCTTCTGAGGAGCAGAGTTTTGCTGCTTCCTCCCAAACCCAAAATGGATATCTTTCTTTGAAACTCTAGAGGATGGACACCTCTCACCTTTGACCCCATGGCCAGGCCTCTGGGCCACTCAGGCGGGGGGGTGGGGGGGTTTAGGAGGTCAGAGGTCCCATGAGTGTCTGCTGTGTAGACTGTGTGTCTGTGGGACACAGTCGCAGCACATGGCCCCAGTAATCCCACTCCACCCATTTCCCACAGAATCTGAACCGGCTCCAGTCCCAGTATAATGTTTGACAGGATTATAGACACCTACTCGAATGTTATAGACACCACTTTTAGGCTTTGGACTTATCCAAAGGGACACTATTGTATAAAACAGAAAAATGAGCTAGCACTCTTCCCTGACTTAAAGCAGATGATGTAAGACAAGCGGAGAGAAAGAAATGACTAAATGGAGGTTTTCTTTCAAAGAGGAGGCACTTTGGAGAAGTTGTGGGAATGTGGTTACGATACAATGAGGACACCCAATATGGAAACGGCACAGTTATCATACAGTTTATTATTGTGGTTTCTTCTAAAGCCGAGAACTGACTGTGTACATGTGCAGTTAGATGTGATTTACACTGTGTATTAAGACGATGAAAGAGTGGTGACTTGTGTTGCAGTGATGTGACAGCACTGACTTTTCCCTCGTCCCCTGTGTGTTTTTCAGAGATGCGTGATTTCGAGCCCGACGACCAGCAGGAGATCGAGGTGGATGAAGGCAACACGGCTGTTATTGAATGTCATCTCCCTGAAAGCCAGCCCAAGGCTCAGGTCCGCTACAGTGTCAAACAGGAGTGGCTGGAAACGTCCAAAGGTACGGAGCTGCTTCAGTTCATTAGGATCTCCCAAAATCCCTCCCTACTTCCCGCCTAATTCTCATACTGTCTTCATAATTTACCGGAATGCTATAATCCTGCTATCTGGCCCATTATGAAACCGGTGATAAGGGTATTATCTCGAGAATGTTGAAACATGGGAATGCAGTTGTTTATTTTTGAAACTATTTACTTCTAAGTTGCTTGGAGGAGAAGAAAAGCTCCAGTGGTTTGTGGCTGGTATGCTGATGATGCCTGGGAGCTGTAGGTACTGATATCTGCAGCTTATCTGTGAGGAAATGAATACCACATTGACGAGCGTTCACTGACTCCCTCGGTCAGACTCTGGAGCGCCACCTTGTGGTCTCTGCCGACTTGCAAACACGCGCTGGAATGGCACATAGTACTCGTATTACAGTGTTTCACAATATGGACTCAATTTTCCTGCGGTCCCCTCGCTGTCTCAGACATATTCGTGTATTTTCTTGTATATTTCCACATACGTATGCTTTTAAGTTTGAAAACATTTATGTTAAACCTGATCTCATGTTATTGCTTATCCAGCACAATGCCCTCTGTGAATCCTTTTTATCGTCCTGCATATTTGCACTCAAGTGTAGAGTTTTATTGCATAGTTTTCTTTACAATTGCGTCATATGCACATTTTGCATTTACAAAAATTGGCACAACCCCTTAAACACTGGGCCAAAATACACTATCATTGTAATATGTATATATAATCATACTTTTTTTTTATTTCTTGCTATAATCCTTAATTTGACTCTTATTGTAATTATTCTTTTTTTATTGCACACATTATCCTTTTTTTCTTTAGCACGGCCTCAAGAGGCCACTCTGCATTTCTCTGCACATATTGTACGAGCGAGCGACAAATAAAACCTTTGAATCAAAAGCAGTAACTGCCTTTACAGCAGCTGACCATAAATGTACACTCTGAGTAATTTATGGCTTTGCTCTGATATCTGTTTTTTTTTTTTTTCTCTCTAGGGAACTACCTCATCATGCCGTCAGGGAACCTGCAGATAGCCAACGCCACGCAGGACGATGAGGGGCCGTACAAGTGTGCTGCCTACAACCCCGTCACTCAGGAGATCAAAACATCCACCTCCACCGACCGCCTGCGCATACGCCGTGAGTCATCACCGCCAACACAAAGGGCTTCATTAGCGTCGCTGCTTTTAATGAAAACACAATTTAATGATGTGTAAGAAGGTCCTTCTAAGAATATTCACAGATCAGTCAATAAGTAATGACATCAGAAAGGACATTATTATTTGAGAGCTTGTTACTGTAGACACGTGTGGAGCACATGTGAGACGTTTATCATTCGATCTTGCCGGGACACTTTTAGGCGTAGGGCCCGATGTGCACAACTCATGCTTTTGCATCTTCAAAGGCCGAGATGAAAGTGCTTTGAACTTCGCATTGCGATTTAAATCCTTCGTATTCTGGATGCAGTTTCAGCTGCAACATGCATGCCAGCAATTTAAAGAAATGGAGAAGGGTGGAGAAATATGCACAGACCTCTTCTCATCAAATTGAAGTGTTCGTGCCCTGACTGTCCTCGTCTTTTCCAGGCTCCACCTCAGAAGCAGCTCGCATCATTTACCCACCGGCGTCTCGTTCCATCATGGTGACCAAAGGCCAGCGGCTGGTATTGGAATGTGTGGCCAGTGGCATCCCCACTCCTCAGGTCATATGGGCAAAAGATGGGCAGGACTTGCGTTCCCACAACAACACTCGCTACCTGCTCAGCAACCTGCTGATCGACGCGGTGGGCGAGGCCGACTCGGGCATTTACATTTGCCGAGCGGACAACGGCATGGGCTCGGACAGCTCCGCAACGGTGCTTTACGACGTGCAAGTGTTTGGTGAGTAAACCTGAAGAGGGGAGTAAAGGAAAGTTGTTTTAGTGCTTGTTGTGCGCTTGCTGCTTCGGGCTTGATATGATTCGTTTTGATAGTCTTCTATAAATACCTCGGTTAAATGCGGATTCCCGTAAAGGCTTTTCATAGTGAATGGGGTTTGTTCATTTGACTCTGCAATGTTTTTTTTTATGAGTAGAGTTTTGTCTGTGTCATGGATTTAATAATTAGACTGACTCCTGTTTGGCGGACAGAGAGGACAGTGGTCTGTATGTGTGCACGCAGTCATGTGTGGGAGAGGCATGTAAGCCCGGCCGG
Source organism: Ophiodon elongatus (assembly GCA_016806645.1). Taxonomy (NCBI): domain Eukaryota; kingdom Metazoa; phylum Chordata; class Actinopteri; order Perciformes; family Hexagrammidae; genus Ophiodon; species Ophiodon elongatus. The sequence goes on along the minus strand of JACSYO010000632.1, from coordinate 1,618,687 downwards.
TGTTGTGTAAGAATACGTTTGTGGAGACAGAGCGCTCTGTTCTCTAGCAGGGCTTGATTGAATGTGTCTAGGTTATGGATGACTGTTTTTACAGTGATTTTCTCTCTGTGTATGTGTGTGTGTGTCTTGTGGGCTTGTCTCTCTGCAGCTGGCTCTAATTAAAGCCAGAGAGCTGCTGTAGCTGTAATGAGCTCTGTCTTTCCCTGATTCACAAGCAGCCAACCATCAACTCGCCTGGCTCTATACACCCCCTGTCATACAGCCTTTACTTACACACACACACACACACACACACACACACACACACACACGCGGGCATGATTATGATTTTACTGGCACACATGTGCTCATACACGTGACTTTGTTGGAGCTTAAACTCTAAAAAGTAAAAAAAAATAGTTGTAGTTTATAGAATAGTAATTTTCTGTTGAACGATTAATCGCCTCAGCTCTAAAGAAAATAATCTCCAGTGGCCTCCATGGACTCTCTCGCACAATCACACCTCTGCACACATTAACATTCTGGCTACTTTCTAGGTTTTGAACCAGCCTCTAAACTTAGTTTCTCTTCCCTGCAGAGCCTCCTCAGGTGACTGTGGAGCTGCAGCAGCAGGAGGTCGTGTACGGGGAGACGGTGCGGTTCACATGTCAGGCCCGCGGTAAACCCACTCCCTCAGTGATGTGGCTTCACAACGCCCGTCCCCTCGCACCGTCCCCTCGCCACCGCCTGTCCTCCCGGGTGCTGCGTGTCTCCAACGTGGGCCCTCAGGATGACGGACTGTACCAGTGCATGGCTGAGAACGGGGTGGGCAGCTCGCAGGCCTCCGCGCGCCTGATCACAGTATCAACCGGTAAGTCACAACATTTAGAGATGATTTATTAGAAATGTTATTTTATGACACAGCCTTTAGATTTTATGACGTATTTCTTCTCTTTCTAGGGATTTCCTCCAGGGTGAAGCTGCCCTCAATCTATCGGCCGCTCAGCCCGGATAAGGTGCTGAGAGAGCAGCCGCCTGTGAGGCCCGGGGCCGGGGGGGCCATGTTGCCTCTTGACTGCTCCGAGCTGCCAGGACAGATCCTACCTGCAGAGGCCCCCATCATCCTAAGCCTGCCACGCACGGGCAAGGCGGACTACTATGAACTCACCTGGAGGCCGCGGCATGAACGAGGGCCCCCCGTGCTGGAGTACATGGTCAAATACAGAAAGGTATTGCAATCAGTTCACAGCATTCTCGTTTTAAATACGCGAATAAATATTGCATGTTCGTTTACGTTCTTTGTTGGTAACTCACGCCTCTGTCTCTCTCAGGTGGGAGATGCTCTAGCAGACTGGACCTCCAGCAGTATCTCAGGCGCCCTCCACAAGCTGACTCTGGCTAAGCTGCAGCCAGACAGCCTGTATGAGGTGGAGATGGCTGCCAAAAACTGTGCAGGCTTGGGACAACCTGCTATGATGACCTTCAGAACTGGCAAAGGTAAAGAAAAAGGCATTGTCATTTAGAGCACGTTGTCACGCTTAGCATTTGTTAAGATTACATTTCTGCCTTTTGAGGAGAATTCAATTAAAATGAGTTACGTGGCTCGTTAATTGAAACTCTGTTCTAACTGGTGTTTTCCTGTCTTCAGGTCGTAGAGGTTTAGGGCAAATTGACCCACCAAAAACTCCTGCTGTTCCTTCGCCAAGCCTCTCTCGTAAGTAGCCCTCCAATCCTGCACCTCTCTGTGCCCCTTTGCAAACACTACCTCCTATTAACTATACTAACTATAAAAATCACTTCTACTAAATTAACTGTAACACGTTTTACAGCAAAGGCTCTGATCTAACCATTCTTCTTTTGACTAACATGGAAACTTCTCAATCTCTCCTTTTCCTTTCCGTCTCTGAAGGATGAGCTCTCAGTAAGTGCCGACTGTAATGTGTTTTTCCTTCACTGTCATAATTACAGAATGTTGTCTTGAAGTTTATGTCCTCTATCTGACACCGCTCCTCCTCCTCTTCCTCCTCCTGCAGCCCCCGAAGCCCCTGACAAGCCCACAGTCTCCACTGCAACGGAAACTTCGGCATACGTAACTTGGATTCCTCGAGGTAACCGCGGCTTCCCCATCCAGTCATTTCGGGTGGAGTACAAGAAGGTGAAGAAGGCAGGAGAGGACTGGGTGACGGCGGTGGAGAACATCCCCCCATCGCGGCTCTCTGTGGAGATCACAGGCCTGGAGAAAGGTCGGCCATCTTCTTCATATACAGTGTTGTTATTATTCACAGCAGTTAATTTTGACTTGGTGGAGTTGGGGGGTGGGGGGGTGGAGAAGTAGGATGTCGTACCCTATAATTACGATGATGATGTTGTGCATAATTACATTCCCACGGCCTGTAAATTCATCAGCGTGATGACTGTTGTTACAGTCATTTCAGTAATTGCTGCCATCAATCAAAAGCATAACCGAATCGCACAAAAGGAAAACACACAGTGATGTTAAGACAAACATCATTAGTCAACACAATATTGAGCTTCATTGTAGGCAGCTTGTTGCCCCCAGGGACCGATTAGTTATGGTGATTCCCTCTCCCTGTAGGTACGTCCTACAAGTTCCGTGTTGTGGCAGTGAATGTAATCGGTTCCAGTCCTCCCAGTGCCCCGTCCAAGGCGTACACAGTGGTGGGGGGGAGAACCCATGAACGCCCTGTTGATGGACCCTACATCACCTACAACGAAGCCATCAATGAGACTACCGTCATTCTCAAATGGACGGTGAGTGACCACAAAATGTGTTTTTATTAATTGGGATAAAGACATTTAATTTTTTTATTTTCCCAGTTCATTGTGATGGTAACATGATTTTTTTTTTTTTGTCTCCCTCTCAACAGTACACTCCCGTAAACAACACCCCCATCTACGGTTTCTACATCTACTACCGGCCAACAGACAGCGATAATGACAGCGACTACAAGAAGGATGTGGTGGAGGGAGACAGATACTGGCATTCAATCACGGATCTCCAGCCTGAGACCGCCTACGACATCAAGATGCAGAGCTTCAACGAGAAGGGAGAGAGTGAATTTGGCAACGTGGTGATCCTTGAAACGAAAGGTGAGGTCATTTTTATTTTGGCTGTCATTATGGTTTTCATCTGTCCGTTCGATACTATTCTTGTGCACACTTGGATGGGATTTCTTAATATTTGGCACAAACAAAGGTCACTGTGACCTCACAAAACATAACTCAAGAATGTATATGCTAATTCTGACAATTTCACACAAATGTCAAAATACAAAATGATGAAGTGATGACATTTTGGTTGTTTAGTTTAGTTTACCTCAGGATGATGTGATCTAGAAGTATCAAAGTGTTTTGATTTTTTTTTGCATTTCTGAGCTTTCTTCTTCTTTTTTTTTCTTTAAACAGATTTTCAACTTTTTGTCTCCCCAGCTCGTCCTAATCACCAGCGGCCGGTTCCATCAGAGACCCCTGACCACGCGATGGGACACCCCAGCGGACTCGTGCCTCGACCCGGCGACCTCCCCTACCTCATAGTTGGTATTGTCCTGGGAGCCTTCGTCTTCATCATTGTCGCCTTCATCCCCTTCTGCCTTTGGAGGGCTTGGGCCAAACAGAGTGAGTGCTCCTCACAGTTCCCCTTTGCAGTCGTTAAAGTTGTTGCCTCTACATCGGTCTAATTTTCCTTTTGTGCTTTCAGAGCAAATGGCTGACTTGTGTTTTCCTGCCGTGGTCACCCCTGTGTCCTCGTGCCAGTACACCATGGTTCCCCTCCAGGGACTTGCCCTGGTTGGCCACTGCCCCCTGGACGGCCACATGACGGCGCCACATGGCGTCTACCCTGTGAATGGAGAATACACTCCGAACGGCAAACCTCACCACCTCACACACTGCCTGCCGGGGCTGCAGCAGGTAAACACAACTAAAATAGTTCAATATAGGTTGTTACAGTTTTTCTTTACATACTAGCTTACCCAATACTAAAATAATCATACTTTCTTTTCTTCTTTATGAATGCTTCACTCGGCGTGCCAGAAATAAATAAACCTAGTAATGTTCAAAATCATGCATATAGTATAGAGCCTCTACTTCTACAACATCATCAGCTCAAAGGCTGATAAGCATTTTTTAATGAACAGATCATTGAAATATTGAGAAATGATTTTTCCGTAAGTTGTGTAAAATATCCAGGCCAATAGCATGCAGAGAGATTCAATCCGAGGTGCGTAGTGAGAGACACAAGATGTGATGTGGACAAGAACGTGTGGCCAAATGCTGAAGATCGTATAGTTTAGAACAGGACTGTACTTTTTTGTATTTTCTTTCCCTTCTGTGCCTTTTTTTCTTTTTTTTTCTTTTTCTGTATTTGTGTATTTTCTAATTTGGAATCAAAGGCCGTGCATGTTTTGTTGGTCACTGGCAGCAATCGTTACTGGCAGTTTTTACTGCAATTACTATTTTTATCTAGTGTACAATCTATAAAGTAAAGTTGACACTTTTAGATGGTACGTGGCCAGAAATGCTCACATTTGACACTCGGCAAAAAATGTAGCGTGGTTTATAATAAAAGGAAGGTAATTGTGTGATGTATGGGTAAATTGTAATAAGCTGTCCATGTAATGCTTTTAACATATACTCTATATGATCTTGTGCTTTGCAGGAGGAGGTGGACTGTGATATGGAGCGCGACACGTTGTTGCCACAGACGATGTCAAATGGACATCTGCCTGTTTACCACTACTCCAGGTACGTTTACATATTATACCACTCACACACACCGTATGGACTGTAATGGACTGGAGGGACATTAGCAAATAATTTGTAAAAATCAACTGATGGGGAAACAAAAACCAACGCTTGAGGTAGAAAACAGTGAATCATGCAAATAGTGACTGAATATTCGTATTTAAAGCCTTTGTTGATCTGCATTCAAATTATTTTCATTGTATTTGATTTCATTAAAATTTAGCCTGACTGCCTCATCTGTCAATAATCACTTAGCCAGCAGAAAATGTATTTATTTTTGTTCTCGTATTTAATTAGGCTAAAAGGCCAAACGTGCTGGTTCCTGCTTTTTAAATATAAATTTAATATCCTATGTTTTTTAATTGTATCCTTGTATATAGAATACGTGATGCGCTCAGGCACAGTATTGAGTGTTGGTCACCCAGGTTTTGGCAGCGCCCGTAGCCCAAAACGCAATCACTGTGGTTTTGTATGTAAAACAGAAGAAATAGACTTGAAGCCTAAAAATACACTAAACCCTCCCCTATTTTAAAGTGTCACCGTTGTTCATAAGTTGCAGCCCTAACATAAACGTGTCATCCTTAGTGGTCCAGATCATCACGAACAGAGTTGCTGTCCTCCTGATGACTCCACTCTTCAGCTCCTCGACTCCTCCCATCAGCACTTCGGTTCTCAGGAACTGGGAACTGATGGCAACTTCTGTGTTGGAGACAAAGCAGAGGATGGCTTCACTTACAGTATGTCTTCCATTTATTGACTGAAATACTCATTTAGTTGGTTAATGGTCCATTTGGAACGTAGCTTTTCTTATATGTGATAATCCTGCAGTGCATCCAAATATGTTGGTATTGGTGCTGAATGTGAAACATTTTGACATTTAAACCTCCTTTGCATTTTTTCTCACGAGCTCTCTCTCTTTCCCTCCTTCTCTCTGCAGAGCCGGCGTCCTTTCCTCTCCTCGCTCTCGAAGACGAAGGGATTTTCACCACGTCGTCTTCAGCGGCCACGACGCCACAATCCCAAGACATGACAATACAGGAAGTGAACATCCTCCCAAATGAGGCGTCCCCCGAGGACGAAGGGACAGCCAACACAACGGATGCATAAGAGACTGTTCAACAAACAGAAGAAAACAAGAGAAAATATTTATTTTTGTATCAGATATTTATATATTTATGCTTTTGTACATACTGATTATACTGTATATTAGGTTATTTTCACATTGAAAAAGATATTTGCTGAACTGTCTGCATTTCCTGGGGAGGAAAATAAATGAGACGTTATTCCTTGTGTGAAGAAGAGCAGTCAGGGGACCTAAAGCCTGCAGGGGATTCCTCTCAGTTCAGCACTTCATGTCTAGACCTTCCTCACTCCTCGCGTCATTCCTCACAGATATCCTCCATCCTAAATGTTTGGAGCTTAGCTACTTAGCTTTATGTACAACAAACAAAGGGACCATTCCAACCAGTCTGATGCTGTAGGGATGAGGTGCTTCGTTGCTATTTAGTTCTGTTGCTTTATCACGTTTTCAAAATACAACCGCCTGTCATTTTGTATAGCAATAACACAAATGTATTATGCATTGTTCATTAACAAAATATTAACAAGTGTATGCAACATAAATCATTCTGTTTCTGTAGTGTACAAGAGATTATATATTGTATAGTTATTTATTTTTTTGATTTTGTTATTTTTTTAAATCACTGAATGGGAGAGATTCTGGAAAAACTATCTTAAACTCAGTCATTGATAAGCTGAACTTTATACTGCAACCACTTCTGTTTACTCATTTGCTGGTTACCAAATGACCGCCAGGTGAGGGCGCTGTGACAGGTGGGTCAGTATTACTCCCTCACAGGTTGGTGCATTAAGTATTAGTCTTTGCCAGAGACATCTGCAATCAAAATGAAGGAGATCCTGAATCTACACTCCCCTTATCAGTGTAGCCATTCTGTGGTTGCACATGCTGGAGCACTATTGCATGTAAATAAAAGCTTATGAAATTGACTGGAGTGTTTGGTGCATCTTTTTAATCGTTGGACATTCGTGTGTGGTAACTACATTCTGCACACTATGATTAGACTGCATTCTTCTGTGCCTGGCTATGCTTTACAGTAAAAACAAATGTTGCTCTGTAATTTATTTTTACAGCTGTGGCAACTAAGTTTTAAATCCACTCTTGTTGGAATAAAGTCACCACTACCACCACTAATCTTAATTGTTTCTCCCGCTGGTGGATTTTACAAAAAACCAACAACCCAGAGTTACAAAAAACAAGTTCAAGTGCCATCTAGTGGAGACAGACAGACACACACACACACACACACTTCAGTTGGCAGCAGATACAAATGTCTCCTTATAAACTTTATTAATCAATTTTGTATTTACAAATACATACATAATCTAACAATTCTGATATGAAACACTGGTATTTACAAAATAGCTCTTGGGAAAAAAAACTGATTCTGTACAATACAACCTGATATAAGTTAGTAAATTACATTGGTAGGTAACTGCAGGTTTCTTAATCACCCACAAAACATTGAATTCAAGCTCTAAACATAAATTTAGTTTGACTAACAAACAGTTGGTTTAACCAACAAAGAGCTTTAAAAGGACTATACTTTCATGTCACCTTAAATTCAAAATATTTTGGAAATATTACAAATTATAACGTTGACATCATACGTATGCCAGACGGAACCAATCTGAGATTGAAACTGAACATGTAAACAATCGGACAGACATGGTGTCATTTTAACCTAGGAACCGTCATCAGGCGCTTCACCACCACTTTCTGAACTTGTTGAACATTTAAAAAGAACAATACATCTCAAGTTCATCAAAATGCAGCGGGACCTCCCCTCACACGGCTGAGCTGCCGTCATGGCCCAGGATGTGGCTGATGTTGTGGGCCGGACGGTTGGGCTGCTTGCCGGAGTCGGCAGCCGAGGTGTTGGAGAGAGACAGCAGGGGAGACATTGGCATGGCCGAACCATCAGTGGGCATGCCGGTGGCGATCTCGGGGAACAAGGAGGTGAGGCTGAAGTTGGATATGTGGGGGGTGATTCCAGATGAGTTGGCAATGGGCATAGGGGGCATATCTGGAAGCAAGGGGAAGCTGGCCTGGCCAAACCCCACAGGGCGAGGTGGGGAAAGGATCGAGCCGAAGCGGTTGTTAAGAGGAGGAGCGCTGCCCTTGTCGGCACTTGGGCTGGTAAACATTTGGTTGGGAAAGTACTGGAGGGTGACATCACTGGGAAGGCTGGGGTGAGCAGCTGGAGAATAAGAAGGGTAGAAGGAGGGTAAAGTGTTTTGGGGCTCCACAGGCAGAAGGGACGGCGTACGGGAGGCGTTGGGCTGGCTGACTGGAGGGATAAATGTGGAGTTAGCATTGATGGGAGGTGGAGGATTCATCCCTCCCTCTGGAATAAAGGGGAAACCAAAGTTTTGTGTTAAGTGTTGGTCAGGAACCAGGTTGTTGTCGCTAGGAACCTGAGCAGTATCTGTCATAAAGCGAACGATAGTGCTGCGTCGTGCCTCCCCTCCAGACTGTGGTCTGCTCAGCAGCACCCCTCCACCTGACGGCAGAGGCAGGTGGCCCTCAGGCTCAAAGGGGTTGCTCTGTCTCAGAGTACCTGATCGAGGCCGGTCACCAGGTCTCAGCTTGGTGGGCTGAGTATCTCGGACGATGTGGCGAGTGTGCTGGCTAACAGCAGTGGGTGGTCTGGAAGGGGCCGAGGAGCGGCCCGGTTCAGAGCTGCTGTGTGGGGTTAGAGGGTGGGGGAGACCTGTGCGTACACCTGGGCCTCCATGCATATTACTGCTGACCTGAGAAATATGGCCCTTGTTGCCCTCTCCAAGCCGCATAGCTGGGGCCTTCTGTGTCTGGGGCACACTGGGGCTGGAGGCCTTGGCCTGTAGGTCTCCTGAGGAGCTTCCAGGCACACAGCTGTAGTCCATGCTGACCGGGGGACAGCACTGCACTGCTCGCTGGTGGTTGCTCTGCTCAGGCAGGTGGGGTGAAAGAAGGCTTTGCATGAAACTCTGGTGACAACCTTCCTGCTCCCGGGGGAGGCCAACTTGTACTCCTTGTGAGCCGGGATGAGCTACACTGTAGCGGTTACGGCCATCTGGTGGAGGGCCAACACCCATCCTGAACCCGCCTTGCTGCTGCCCCTGAGGGCCCCTCTGGGAGGACGGCACCGACTTGGGGACCATGTCACTCCCACGAGACACCTGAGCCTCAAAGCCACCGAGTTGATGCACTCCTCCTCCCATGGTCTTGAATGGCGGACACTCTGAGACCCTCTGAACATCAGCAGATCCTGGATGGTCAGAGGGCAAGCGATTCTGTGGGTTGTGTGCAATGCTGGCCTTCCCCCGCGACGTGTCAAGATACCCGCGGAGGTCTGGCTGCTCCTGTGAGGCACCGCGGCCAGGCTGAAGGTGGAGACCCATGCGCTGTTGCTGTTCACCACTGGTGGAACTTTTACCGATGAGCGCCTCCGCAGAGTAGCTGGAAACACGGTGACGCTCCTGCCGTGACGGAGCGCAGGCCAGGTCCGACGACCGGGACACGGGATTGCTGGGAGGAGGGATGAGCTGCTGCTCCAGAGTCCTAGTGCTCATCATCCTCTGCATAGCGTTATGGTCTTGACCAGGCTGAGGGAGAGGAAAAGAAATCAATATTAAAATCAACATTTGTTCCTCTCAGCTCAAAGACATATAAACATGTATTATCTTATTCTAACTGGCAAGATTTAAATAATTGAGTTTCACTTGAAATATGTTTTAACTGCGACTGTGGGGGAAGGGATGCCTTTTCACTGCATGTCCCAGGAGAGAAAAAAGTATTTCGTTTTGGTTTTTAGGATTCTTTTTAGCTGTGGCAGTGTAAATGTGGTCTGCTGCCACATTGTTTTTCAAAACTATTTCACACTGCATGACCACTGATCTTCTACAAATTGTAAACACCTCGCTTCTCTCAGGTGTTTTCTCACAAGCCCTAAAAACTGCAGTTATTAAACCACTCCTAAAGAAAAGAATTATAGGCCAATATCAAACCTCCCATTTTTAAGTAAAATAATTGAAAAAGTGTTTTTTCAACAGCTGAACAACTTCTTAGCCGTAAATAACTGTTTTGATGTTTTCCAGTCCGGCTTTCGACAGCACCACAATACTGAAACTGCTCTTGTTAAAGGTTTTCAACGACATCCACTTAAACACAGACAGTGGCAGAATCTCAGTCTTAGTATTACTGGATCTCAGTGCTGCATTCGACACGGTCGACCATGACATACTCCTAAACAGACTAAAGGTCTGGGTAGGACTCTCTGGCGCAGCACTTAACTGGTTTGAATCCTACTTGAAGAGCCGAGAATACTTTGTGTCTGTAGCTAATTACACATCAGAGCTGACTAGGGTGACGTGGTGTTCCCCAAGGTTCAATACTGGGGCCTCTTCTGTTCAACATCTACATGCTTCCACTGGCTCAGATTATGGAAAACAACAAAGTGTGTTATCATAATTATGCAGACGACACACAAATCTACATAACTATATCACCACGGGACTATAATCCCATACAAGGGCTGAGTAAATGCATTGAACAAATCAACAACTGGATGTGCCATAATTTTCTTCAATTAAATAAAGATAAAACAGAAGTAATTGATTTTGGTACCAAGAATGAACGATTGAAAGTCAGCGCTCAGCTTCAATCACTGATGTTAAAAACCACAAAGCAAGCCAGAAACCTAGGTGTAGTTATGGATTCAGACCTCAACCTGAACAGCCATATCAAGACAATTACAAAATCAGCCTGATATCACCTGAAGAATATAGCAAGGATTAATGTCTCAACAGGACTTGGAAAAACTTGTCCACGCTTTTATCTTCAGTAGACTGGACTACTGTAACGGTGTGTTTACAGGTCTCTGTAAAAAGTCAGTCAGAAAGCTGCAGCTCGAGTCCTCACTAAGACCAAGAAAGTGGATCACATCACTCCAGTTCTGAGGTCTTTGCACTGGCTTCCTGTCCAACAAAGAATCAATTTCTGCATCTCACTACTGTATTTTATTTCTTAAACTGCACTGCAACTTTTATTCTATTTTTAGCTTTTTAATGTTTTACTGACTGTTTTTAATATTTAAATGTATGTTCTTAATTGTTCTTAAATCTTCTTTTCTTTTGCATTATGTTTTGATGCTTTTAATGGTTTTATGTGAAGCACTTTGAATTGCCTTGTTGTTGAAATGTGCTATACAAATAAACTTGCCTTGCCTTGCTGCGGTAGTTTGCTGCAACTGGGTCTTTGTAAAATACCAGCCTACCAGCTTTCTAACAACTTTGACTGCACTGACAGAAATGTCACACCTGAGGTAGTGAATATAAATCATGTCATCATAATTAAATAACTAAAGTAATTACAAATGGCCCTCACAAGTTCCTAGTGTTTAGTACACGCACACATACAAAAATCAAGCCCCATATTGCAATTAAGTTGTGAACAGCCAATGTCTGATGTGGTTTAATGGGTAAATGAAAATCAATTCAGAACTCTGTGTTGATTGGTTGGTCCCACAATTACTTGTTTCAAATAATTTAGCGATGACAATGCCAGTTGATAAAAAAAATACAGAGACAAGATAAACCTAAGTACCAGAAGGTGCCTTAACTTTCCAGTTTCATAAATTGTCATATTATCCTCCATCTATGTGACACCAACCTTGAGGTGATCCTGCTGGCCCAGGTGGCTGCTGTGGTGGGCCCTGGATCCCGCTACCTGGGCTTCACAACTCTTCTCCTGGTGTCTAAAGTGCTGCTGCTGCTGCTGCTGCTGCTGTTGTTGTTGTTGTTGTTGTTGCTGTTGCTGCTGCTGCTGCTGTTGCTGCTGTTGCTGCTGCTGTTGTTGTTGTTGTTGTTGGATCTGCTGCTGTAGATGCTGCTGGTGTCTGGAGTGGGAGCTCTGCTGCTGCTGTAACTGCTGCTGCTGCTGCTGCTGCTGTTGCTGCTGTTGCTGCTGTTGCTGCTGTTGCTGCTGCTGCTGTTGGTGTTGTTGGTGCTGCGTCTGTGGCTGCTGTTGATGTGTTTGCTGTTGGTGCTGTTGTGGATGAGCCTGTTGGTGTTGTGGTGGCTGTTGATGCTGCTGTGATTGTTGGTGAGACTGTTGTTGATGCTGCTGCGACTGCTGCTGTTGTGTGTGGGGTTGATGCTGCGTCTGTTGTTGTTGATGTGAGTGCTGCTGCTGCTGAACTCCAGACTTCTCCAGGTGGTGCTGCTTCTGTTGCAGGCCAGCAGGTGAACCAGTCTGACTGCCTCTGACAAGTCCTCGCTTCTTCTGCACATGCTGCTGCTGCTCCTGCTGCTGCTGCTGCTGCTGCTGTTGTTGTTGTTGTTGCTGCTGAAGCGCCCTCTGGTGTAGTGAGTGGCGCTGTGCAGGGTCAGGCTGTGTCAGGTGGTGTTGCAAATGATACAGATGGTGTCTCTGTTGCTCTTGCTGTTGCTGTTTCATGTACGGGTTTCCTCCCAGGTGCTGGACAGGCTGGGTTGCAGCATGCTGTGGATGACCCTGGGGCAGATGAAGCACACCTGGCTGGTTCTGCTCAAGCGGTCCTTGAGGAGGGCAGTGGCCATCTGTGGGCCGAACTACCGGGCTCATGAAAGAGTTTGTGGAGAAGAGGGGGCCTCCACTTTCTGAATTAATCCTTGTCATGACAGCTGAGGGCGTGGGGGGCAGCTGTCCCACCATCATCTGGCTGTGGTCTGGTGCTTTCAGGTCCATATGGCTAACAGTGGTAGCTGATGGAGGGCAAGGCTTGGGCCGTTTTCCAGTGTTTAGCATCACCTCTTCCTGGGCCTGCCGTTTGGAGATGATCTTCACTTGTCGCTCACTTACACCAACTCCAGCCTGAGCCCTCATTAACGCAGTCTTTAAGGGGGTGTACTCATTCAATTGGGCTGCACCTGAGCAGGGTGAGAGGGTGTTGTTTGGGGGTTGGGATATGTGGGCTGAGCTCCCTACAGGTGAGGGAACTGAGCCCTGTTGGACCGCAAGACTAGGAGAGCCAGGGTAGGGTTGCTGACTGGAGCTGGGCCTGATCAGGTTGTTGACGCTGAGGCTAGCCACGGTGCCGCTCTGGGATGAGCTCTGAGACTGGACCTGGGAGAGAGACTGAGACTGGGAGTACAAGATGTTTTGTGGATGTCTGCTTCCATTGGGCCCCTCCCCAGCCTGTCCTCTGACAGATACCTGGACAGTGGGTTTAACTGTTACTGTGTCCATGGGTTTTGTCACTTTTGCCTGCTGTCCAGTTGAGCCCCTTTCTTTACTGTTAGACATCATTGGGGGTTTTGGGGGGTCCCATGTGGCTGCGGTGGGGTTTGTTGAAGCAGTGTTCCCAGAACAGCTTCCACTCCGCCTTCCTGGACTGTCCTGTTCTAGCATGGCCAAGGCCAGCATTTCTGCCTGCTCAGATGTGAATGTAAATGATCCAAAGGAGCCAGATGACGCACTTATAGTGTGACCCTGAGGAAGCATGGATGCCACAGAGAACCCTCTGCCTCCACCAGCCCCCAAAGACATGGGAGAATCTGTCTGTCTGTTAGATGTCATAGGGTGCTCTATAGTTTGATCGTCAAGGTTAGTGTACACCTGTTGAGATAGGGCAAAATCCTTTCTAGAGGGAGTGCCAGAAGTTGCTGCCACCAAGCTGTCTTTCTCTGCTGCTGTGGAGTGTCTTTCTACCTGAGCCTCCCTATCTCTTCGAGGAGGCTGAGGTGGTTTGATTTCAGCAGGGTGACAGGGTGATGGGTGAGGAATATTCACATCAGTCTGTTGTGTTGGAGCTCTACTGGTAGTGACCCTTTTCCTAAACTCTGAGCTTGTTGTAGGGGCTGTAATAGAGCTGTGGGCTGCAGAAAAGGTTACTGCAGGTGATGAGAGTGCCACAGTTGTGGACACCAAGGGTAAAGTGGTGGGCTGTGACAGTGGTTTATTAAAAGGCAGAGGATCTTGGGTATTAGATACCTGGTGGGGACGACATACTGAAGTTGGTTGGGGAGCCTGATTTAAAGATACTGGTGTAGTTGCAGGGATACTGCTGGTGCAGACTGGAGTCAGGCATGCGGTAGAAACATTGGTGGGAGTGTACAGAGTCTCAGTGGCACCTTCAGAACTGACCACAGATTTGCCCTGTTTAGAAATAGAAGTGGTGGCAGCTAACTTACTTTGTGTTGTGCTGGTTGCTGAACTAGTGGTTGGCTGTTTGACCTCTGGAACTAGGAGTTTGGTTAAAGCCGAGTTGTTGCCAGAAACTATGGATGGTTTACTCTCAATGGCCACAGCTGCACTAACTGTTGGCTTGACCGATGTGGCATTGACAGTTGTAACTGCAGTCGCCACACCACTAGTGTTACTGAGTACAACATCAGACCGAGTTGCACTGACAGAGCTTTTGCTCTGTGGATGGGATTGCCTAAATACGGATGGCTCACTAGATGAACTACACATAATCATTATCTGAGTGTTTTGTGTAGAGGTGATATTCCCTACAGCTTCACTGCCATCTGTCGTTGTGACAGCTGTGGTAAAAGTAGGGAGAATGTCTATGACTTTAACTGTTGAGGACTGTAAAACTTCAGATACTGAAACTTGAACAGTCTGACTCTCTCCTGAAGCAACCACGGGCTTGGCTGAAACAGCCAGGACAGGTGGTGCCTCACTGAGCACTTTCTTTTTGGCTGGTCTAATCCTTTTAGCTGTCGCTCTGTTTGTATTCAAAGTTGTGCGAAGCCTCTTTCCTCGACTCTTAGAGGCATTGCCCACCAGCCCTGATTTGACTGGGTTGAAAGAAGGGACTTGTAGCTGCCGGGCAGGCAGAGCAAGTGCGGTTCCAGGGACGGATGCCGGAGCAGAAGGTTTCTTCTGCTGGACTACTGATAATGGAGCAGCTGGAAGCTGACAATTATTCTGGCTAGAAATGGTAAGTGGAAGGCCCTGAGAGATGCTCTGATTGAGACTGCTGAGTGCACCTAAACTATTGAGGGCCACATTAGTAGTTGGTTCCTCAGTGGTGGTGGGCTGGACCAGTTGGAGTGTACTCTGGACAGCATGGGAACTGGATTTGTCAGAGGTCTTCATAGGCTGCAAAGCAAACACCTGGCCATTCACAGTGATAGTCTGTGGGGTTGGAGGAACCGGTGGGGAAGAGGAGGCCTGCGTGACCTGAAGGGGATGGTTCACAAGAGGCTGAACAGGGCGTGGGAGAATGTGCACTAGTTGCTTTCCCCCAACACTCTGTAAGGAAGTGGCAGATGTTGAACTACTAGTTGTGGATATCTGAGTGGACACAACAGGTACTGCAGTGGGCACAGCAGCAGGCACCATGCCAACCTGAGGATTCTGAGGGGCAGGTGCAACCTGATTGGGTGCCTGGATGATTACAATATGCTGACATGGTGGCTGATTTGTTATTTCCTCCCTTACAACTGACTGGGTTGGGCAAGAACTGGCCTGCTGTAGGATGACCACACTAGGGTTGTTAGTGTTCTGTTGGGCTGTTACACCGGAGGCTGTCCCTCCAGTTGGGTTGACCTGCAGCACCTGCATGGTCTGAAGGAGGGGCAGCACAGTGGCCTGTGGCTGGGGCACCAGGGCTGGCTGAGGGATGTGCTGTGGCTGAGGTATGAGGGCGGTCGGATGATGGGGAACCAATGACGCTGGTTTAAGTACAGCAGACTGGGGCAGCGACGGCACGACGGCAGAGTGGGCCACCACAGCTGGCTGGGGTACTATGGCTGACTGGGAGAGAACAGCACACTGTGGTTGGGGGGCTAGAACGGGCTGAGGCTTTACCTGGTTCAGGATTGCTGGCCGTAGCTGGGGTGCTCTCTGAAAGGGCTGTGCTTGAATGTGTGCTGTAATGGGTGCTTGCTGTACAGGCACATGTGGTTGCATCTGTATTTGAATGGGCTGAACAGAGGTTTTGTTGCCCATTGGACACACAGTCACCTGCTGGACAGTCTGGGTGGTGTTGATGACCTCTGGGGCGGGGAGACTCTGGCAGACTGGCTGCACTGTGTTTCCCGCCATCTGCAGCGTTGTCCAGGTCGTCTGTGTGCTGCCTGCCGCCCCAGCTCTAAGAAGGGCTTGGCTGTTGTGGATAGCAGTGTAACTTACAGTCCTCATGGCAGCGTCCTGTGGGGCCCAAGAACAAACCTCTGAGGTTGCTGCTCTGGATGTGGCTATAGCCTGGGTGAGTGTGGTCAGATTGGACAAGGGCTGCGCAGGGCTTTCAGTGGGGAGCTGTGATGCTGAAGTGGCTGCTATGGTGATGGTCGGGACTGGGGCGGCAGGCTGTGGTTGTTGGGGAAGGGCTGTAGTGGCTGCTGGGATCTGGAGGGTGATGTAAGACACAGAGGGTGGCAGAGTGGGGGCTGCAGCCGGTGTCTCGACCACACACTGCTCTATCATTCTCAGGCCTGTTGTAGACTGGTTGGGTGTGGCAGTCGACCCAGGGAGAAGTGTAGGGGTGGAAGAAGAGGTATTAACTTGCAACAGGGCTCCATTAACTCTCAACCTGGCACTGACCTCTGAAGGTGACTGAAGAATTAATGTTTCAGAAGGCTGTTTCGCTGGGTTGGTCTCCTTCCCTGCTTGGCACTTTACAATACCATTGGAGTAGACGACAATCCCTTTTGGGAGTTGGTGAGTGGGGGTCACCTTTGCCACCTTGGTGCAACGCTGTTTGCCCTTCCAGTGAATTGTGGGGTCTTCTAAAATGTTGATATCATGGGCTTTAAGGAGCTCGATGTACTGAGCACTCTCCCTCCTCAGCTCCTCCGTCTGACGCCGCAGCCGACGGATCTCCTCAGCTGCACACAGACCAAGCACACAGATCATCAGTCAAGTATACTTACTCATATGTCAATGATTCTAAATGCACATACTGTACAGTCACACTTTCCTAACTTCAAATATAAATAAAACTATAAGCAAACCAAGGTGTGCACTGCTGTAAAAACAACAAGAGGTGTACAATTATTAAACTTCACCTTGGACTTTATCTCCTCCTTCCAGCAGCAATGTATCATTTTGTTTCTTCAGTTCAGTGATGTAACGAAAGGCCTGATCCAAGATCATGTTCTTACTCTACAGATGAGGGGATAAAATATAACACAGTTAACAGGCTTCTGCAGATACGTATTTGACCGTAAGATTTTACTGATAACGCAAAACAGTGACGCCAGATTGTCTCTTACCTGTTTAAGTGCCTTAGAACAGGGGAGTAGATTACCAATGCGGTTAATCCCAGCATTAATCTTCTCTTTTCTGTGTCTCTCAACTATATAGAGAAGAGATGACACTTTAATGTCCAGTTACACTTATAGTGACCACCAGTTAAAGAAACCATCCACTAAGCAGCTAGGTTTGAACAGAAGCACAACAGGAGATATTATTTCACCTGCATTGTGAGATTCTTTGTTTTTCTTCTTTCTGCAAAAAAAATTATTCACATTATTATTCCAATGATGTAAATATGTATCTCAGTGCCTCTCCTGATATTTTGGTTACAAGAGCAACAGACAGCAGATATCTCAAACATCCTCACTTGGGTTTACGACCAGGTGTCTGAGTTTCAGTCATCTCTGGCATCCTGTCTCAACAGTTGCCTGTTTGATGAGGAACCAGTCTACACATTTAACAGTTGGACCTTAAATCCCTCCCGTGAAAGTCCTGCAATGAAAGCATAAAACATCCAGACAATAAATGAATAAGTATGATGACACCAGACTGTACAACACCAGAGAAAATCATTCACATACATGTATCCAGCAGTAATGTTGTCGTAGATATTAGACATAGTTAAACTACACTGAGCTCCTCACAACTAGATGCTAACAAGCTGGTGTTAATTAACCTAGCTGTACAGCTAACCTAGACTAATTTACCTGCTATTACAGCATTATTACAGCCTGTTTAACGAAGTGCACACAGCTGTGAGTCCTGGTTTATCTTGACAACGAGCGAAACTCGGATTACTACCCCGTCACTTAACGCGAACCAGCAAGAAACTAGCAACCTGAGCAATTACCTATTAAGCTATCTGTCTGTTAGCTAACTGGCTAATAGCTAGCTTACTATACCGTTACCGACATAATTACAAAGCGAATTACTAGCGTATTTCTTCGCGTCCGTGCTGGTAAGAGGCTGCTAATAGTTTCCACTCACCTCGAGCCTCAGCATGTCTGAGACTGTGTGTAGCTGAGAGTACTTTGGGATTGAAGGCTAACAGTTGGCTAGCAAAGCATTAAACTCAACTCATTTCTCAAAACAATCCAGCTGCACCTAACCTAGTGCAGAAAGGGGCGGGGCCTTGAGGAGCTGACAGCCAATAGCATTCCAGATGTGGGAGTTTTCAGCCAATCATGACGGGGTATATTTGTTATACTTTTTTTTATGCAGTATTTTTTTTTTTTATGTGCATTTAGCTAATAATTCAGAAGAATACAGAATAAGACAATTAGTAAAACATTTACTGCAAATAGTAATTCCTTTATTTAGACGTTAAAAAGTCTTACAATATAGAGCTCCAGAAAAGATAAAATTCTTCAAAGAAAGGAAAAACATGCTTATACTACAGTGGACAGGACACAACTCTCCTTGAATGCAGAGGGGACAGAGCTTCCTCTGGGTAAAACACTGTTCGAGAGACCTGCCAAAACTATCAGACAAGCTTCATAACACAATGGTGTATTTAACAGAAGCTGACTGAGGCAGATAGTTGTAGAAAACCAAATCTGAAAGGTGTTTAAGGTCAGATGTCTCAAAACACTTCCATGTGTTTAGAGACATATCCTCACACACCTTCATTATACTACTGTAAATAATGCCCAAATCCAATCCCAAACAGACAGTCTAGTTGAAACATCCAGACTATGTGGAGTGCCCTTCTCAGAAACACATTCAATACAATATTTTGTTTGTTTCTCTCATTCTTTAATGTTTTCACTCTTAGTAGTAAACCCAGGAGAACCTCTGAACCATTTGCCATTTCAATGTAAAAAATAAAAATTACAGTTGAAGGGGAATTAAATTAACAGGCTGGAAAATAAAGTTATTCAGAAATTATGAGTGGTGACAAAGTCTTCCCGCCACCTCAAAACCATTCAGCCTTCTTTACACCCGAACTGAGGGGATACATTTCTGCTTTTCCCCTCTGGTCATGACATATCAACAAGCTGGTCAGACTCATTTCCCATAATTCCCAAGGTTCAGGTGGTGAGAGAATAGAGTTGTGACTGTTCCACGTAACAGCTCAAAGCGTCACTCCAAGCTGACCAGCTGGTACTTGTGTGTCAGTGATGGTCTTTCAAACACTTTTACAGCTTCTAACCAACTGTTTTCTTTTGCTCAACAGTAAAGATATGTCCCCATTAGCTTTATAACCGCATAAAAACAACTCAAACACAAACAGTATGATTTGCAAACACCACACCCTCCCCCCTTCACCAAGTCTAAAACTGTCTTAAGTTGTCAACTTTGTCAACCGACGCACCTTTGAATACTGAACTTTTTGTCGTTTTCAATTATCTGTATGAGGACACGGAGCAATAAAATATGCAAAAATCAAAAGGGGACCCCATTGCAAAATAAATGCAGCATTTTTTGTACTTTAAATTTGTTTTCTCTTTTTGCGTCCTTTGAAGAAAGTGTTGAATGTGTCGACCCTGGGGCATTTGTCACAGTTCTGTTTCTGTGGAGGCTGGCACAACTGTGCTCTTTCCAAACGCTGTGCCCCTACTCTGCCTTCTGAATTTCTCCGGTGGGCGGTGCACATGGGCTGCGGAGACTCTTCTGCAACACATGGGCATCTGCGGGCTCTATCCTCTTGTAGTAATTCTTTTTTGTTTCGATGATCTCAAAGCCAAACTTCTGGTAAAAGTGAATGGCTGACTCATTGCTGATCTGCACATGACTGTGGAAAAGGAAAAGAGACATTTAGTTAGTGGTAGTACAGTTTGACCATTTGCTCAACAAGTAACCACGGAATGAAACGATTTGTTTTTGCGACGGCTGAAAGAATCAGTCAATTCGATTGGTTTCAGTAAAAAGTTTTCAAAATAATGTACGCTGAACATATGCGCTAACTAAATCCACTGAAGCAAAAAATGGCCTCTCCTCATACACCTTCTGCATTTAGACACTCACAGGTAAATGTTGTCAAAGGTGCCATCCTTCTCACAGATGTTTAGCACATGATTCAGCATCTTTGTACCTGGAAAGACAAAAGCGACAAAGGCAAAGTTGGAGAAACAACACATAAGATCACAAGGTACACTGCAGCGTCTTCTAGAAATGCAGAGCTCTTTACCAATTCCAAGTCTACGGTAGGGTGCTAGACAGCCCAGCGTCATGATGTACAGTCTCTTCTGGTTCTGAGAGTGGTCCACTCTGCAGCACACAGCACCCACTGCAATGTCATTGAAGTATGCTGCAAAACAAAGAGGACTAAAACATCACCAGGGAATCCTTAGTTCCTTCTAACTGAAGAACCGATGATTGCTGGACTGCAGAGAATGGGGAAAATTAAAGGTTTTCATGACAACATAATTTTATTAGGTCTATAATGACTGTCTGTGGAGGACTTTGTCTCCCCCATGCGTGGACCCAAGCAGTTAAGGAAGAAAGGTAGTTCCATGTATCCATCCATATAGTTGTTAAATCTTCTACATTTCACTGACCAAGGACAGAATCCTGAGAGACTTCCCCTTCTAGTCTCTCACCGTTACCAGAAATGCATTCGCTTCATGCATTAAAAAAAAATGTTGAGGTTATTTGACAGTAAAATACATGAGTGATGTTTCTTACCTAGCTTTGCAAGCTCTCCAACTTCCAGTACATCTTTGTAAAACTTGTCATTGTAGCTGACAGGGAAGATGACCTGGTTCAGGCGTTTCAGCTGCTTTATGTTGTGGGGCGTAACGTCCCCCAGCTCGATCCGGCTACTGGAACAAGAGCAAAACGGTCAAATGGCTGGCGACAAGAACACTTTAGTGACTCAAATGCAATTGGTAACTAAAGTGTAACTTTTTCAAATTACTTAAATGCAGTTTCTTTATTGACAAAAAAAATGAATGCGAACTCTGAAACGATTAATCGATTACTTTAGTCAATCAACAGAACATTAGTCCATTAGATAATTTTATTAACAAACTGCTGAACATTATTGGGCTCATCATAAAGGTCGGTGAAATGAATCCCCCAAAGTCAAATCAAATGACCAAACCATGTGTGGTGGAAGCTGTTCTACTGACATAATTGTCACATTACTCCTGATGACACAATCCACCTAAATAACTATTAATAACAAAATAACACCTGAAGCTAATGATTGATATACATGCTTAATATTTACTAATAAATCAATAAGGCACCTGCTAAACTCAAGAGACAAGATAACGGAGGATGTGTGTTATACTGTGATAGTGGGCTCAAACACAACTCTCCAGTTTGTATGATTGAGGGGTTCACTGGTATTTATAGGAGTCAACACATCCCAAAAACAGCTGTTGGTCACGTGTCCGGCTCATCATGATGTGCAGTGCCAGCATCCATCCAAACCTCAGACAGTAAAGTCTCCTAAATCATATCTAAAATGTTTTTTTTAAACATACTTCAGCCCGAGAAACCAAATCCACAGCCGAGACATATCATAACGTTATCAGAGCTCGTGTTACACGAAGTGAGCTGGACCAGACCCGGAGCTCAGGTCGGTGTCACGTTATCCCAGTGACCCACCGACACGAGCTCACGGTGCCGGTGACTCGTTGGTAACTTAGTGAACCGACTCGTCCGAGAGACCACGCGTGAAGCTCGGTCGTCCACTCAGAAGCGAGTGATCACAGATCCAGGATCTGCCTGTGTAACGATAGCTTAACTTAGCAAAGTGGTGTTTTCTGACTCAGCTCCCCAGCAGCAGCTAGCTCCGTGAGTTAGTTCAGAGCCACCGGGACCGACACGAGCCGACACGAAGCTCACGTTAACGAGCATTAACGTGACCGGACAGTTTCGGTAACGTCGCTGTCCGGTGTATTTGTTTGCCATACACGTATATTAAAGTAGCCTAGCAAGCTAGCTAGCCTCTCCGTCTCCTCCCCGCCTCCCCTTGTAGAAAAAAAAAAAACATGAAAAACTTTACTCGTGCTAATCTACTTATCCGTGACTCGAAAGCTCACACTCACCCTTTCATTGTAAACAGATAATATCCCTTATTGTCGACGAGGCTGAACTTTAGCGTTGTTCTGGGTAAAAAGGGAGGTATTTTGACAGAGTTGGGGTCAGGGATGCCTCCCGTTTTACCCTCCACATGTAGCTAGTCGCGGTGGTTGCAGTTAGCTTAGCCGCGCACTCCTTCCACGACTGTGTGGAGGCTGTCAACCCTGACCCCCGCATGCGCACTGGCGCTGCTGCATGTCGGCGAAGGAGGTTTGAATCCCTGAGTTCGGTCTCTCAGGGGGTCCACTGTGCCGGTCAAGCGAGAGGTTGCTGTTTAGTGACATTACAGTGTATTAAGACCGACACGTGGGATACTTTGGGTAATGCTGTGTTTGTGGTATGCAATAATCATACTGTTTTGTCGTTGCCTTTTGAGAAGAGAAGGTTAGAGAGGGGTCGTGGTTAAGGATAAACCGCCAATCATAGCAGACGAGGCGGGATTGGTGGATTTGTCGGAAATCTTAGCGGAAGCACAGCCTCCGAGGCCGTACTCAGGGCAATAAATACATCCCACATTATGCACATTCAACAACTTTCATTTTGGGATCTTTTTGTACTTTTGCTAAATAAAAAAAAAAGAGTAAATGCTTTTGACTACGCTGTCACAAAAAATAAATTAAATACATAAAACCTTGCCTCCTACCCTGCCACACAGCTTTAGAGAGTTATAAATAAATACAATGATTAAATATAGAACATTTATTTCCTTTGACATCGCCACAATTTAGATTGTGTAAGAGAGATAACTATTCTTATATACAGTCTACAAGAGAGACTTAGATATGGAGTAAATATGGTAAATAATAAATCAAAGCAATTTGTGACGGTGCCGCCATTTTGGCTCAAACGTTGCTGTAAAGATATTCAGCACGTAAGAAATATGCTGAACATATACAGTATATATATTTATATATATATATATATATATATATATATATATATATATATAATGTATATATACCTATATATATATATACATAAACATATGTATATATAGTATATATATATATATATATATATATATATATTTTTTCTATATAATTATATATTTTAATTATACATACACACATTTTATATATGTGTGTATGTATAATGAATATATATATAAACGTATATATACATATATATATATATATATATATATATATATATATATATATATATATATATATGTTTTGTTTTTTTTTTTGTTTTTTTTTTTTTTTTTTTTTTTTTATATCCCAGTGTTTTATTGACGCAGAATAATAAAAGATAAAAGTGTAAAATTGCACGAAAAGGCTGTTACAAGAAATGGCAAAAATCCGAGCCACCCATTGAATGGGTAGAAATAATATATTGATTTATATATTAATTATATATTATATTAAAAGTTGTACTTTTCCCGTATTGGGACCAGGTGGACTGAGTACATTAAACTACAGACTGTCTCATAAATAGAGAGTATTTTTGACTTAGTTTATATGGGTTTATATTGTATTTCAGCCCATTGCTGTGACGGACCACTGACGTGCAGCACTTGTAAACGCTTTACGGTAGCTCACGGGGCGGACCCAAAATGGCGTCAGTTGCAGGCCCCCAGCAGTAAGACCGAGCAGAGTGAATGAAGTCAGCTGATCCCAGTCTGCTGTCACGCACCGCAGCACCCGTCACATCTCTCTCGAGGCAAGACAGTGAACCACCGCTTCACAGCCGGACGGTAACTATTACCTTTTGTTCTCTAAAGTATAAACTCACGTTGGCTTTGTTGTGTTTTCATAATGAAATAATTTAGCGACGCAGTTGCGACCGAACCAGCAATTTTCATCCAGGCCGAGAGACCAGTATTTTCTATCGCTTTCACAACACCGATAACATGTCATCTGACGCTGCTTGCGGTGTGAAGACAAAGTGGGATTTAGTTAAAATGACAGATATATATATATATAGATATATATATATATATATATTTATTCATAATGTCATAATGTCATAATGTGCCAGTGTTGGATACAGCTTCGAGGAAAGCTGTCAAGCTGAATATCCTGCATTGAGACCACTTTCGGTACACCACATACAGGCCTGCGGGTCGTTGTTATGTCATTAAATATTTATTATGATTGTTAGTAGATTAAACAATCTTATTTAGCTGAGTTTCATGCCATTAGCCTGATGCATTCAAGTCATTTTCAATTAACATCAGTGTGTCAGGATATGGTCATCTCACACAGATGTTACATTTCTGACCATGTTCTTGCACAGGCACCAATATATACCGACATATATATTTCTCTGTGTTGTTATCCTGCTTGTTCAAAACATTTTTTTTAGCTCAAACATCCAATAATGATTAAATGTAAGCCTGCTGTCAGCCATAAATTACAGACAAAAAGGTGCAGTAAACTTGTCTCTGTGTGGATTTCAAGCTGTTGACCATTCCCACCTCTCTTTACTATCCAGCATAAACTAGCCAACATAACATCTAAGATCAGCAGTAAAATAATTAAGGGTGGATTATTTTGAATATATGCCCCATGTCTATTTTCATTGGAGGGTTGTAGTCAGAGCTCGTGTTCTTCAGTGTGTCCACACACAATCATACTCTATACTTCCCAGTTTTGCACCATTCTAGTTTTCCACTTCCTTAAAGAGACTCATGCAGAGCAGACGAGCGAGTCATGTGCCACGGTCATATGATCAAGTGTGATATCTGTTGTTGGAGCAAAGATTATTACAAGAGGATGTGACTTTAACTTCTTGTTACCTTGGCTTGAAACCAATAGTGTGATATTCTTGTCATACGGTTTTCTTTTCAAGGTTTACAATAATTCAAACTAATCAAGCGTGTAGAGAGTTATCTTTGATATTATGTGAATGAATCATCAGAACAATAGACATTATCTTCCCACTGTATTCTGCTCTTTGGAGACTTTAAGTACAAATTGCTCAAGTGTACCTGTTGAAGGTGTGCTCTGTGTGCTTTTAATATGAGAAATACAGAATCACCAATTGTAAGCAAGATCATTTTGTTTGTTTGTTTTTTTTTTTGTCCTTTTTTCATTTAAAAATGATATGCTATGAGAAGGAAGCCTTTTTAGGTGTCATGCTTGTAATTCCTACAATTGGCCTGTTGGTGGAGCTGCTAAATTCCTGCACAGATGGGTTAAGCAGCCTGGCGTAAACAGGAAGATCTGTACATCAGTGGGAAGGACAAGAAAAGGGCATGGATGTAGAGTACAGTATATGTGATCTGATTGTCAGATAGAAAATAAAAAAAAATGCATACATGAGTATGAGACTGGATCTGCTGTGTGTGTGGTACACATAGTATATTACAGATAAGAGCATCTGCAGTCAGCGCTCTGTGGGGGTGGGTCGCTGTCACGACTGATTGCAGCTTGTGTTTAACTGCAGCGACACGCAGGAGCTGCACAAACAAGCTGTCAGCATAGTATGTAGCAGATATGTGATGGGAAAATGACAAAACAATAGGAATAAGAGCAGACGGAAGAGTCTTATACAAAGATGTCTGTGTAAAAAAAAGGAGCCTGTTCACAATACGTACACTTGTAGAGGTAAGACCGAGGAACATGCTGCATTGTGGGATTCCCCTCTAACGTTAGCCTCACACGTCCTACTGACTGTACCTCTGCACCTGGAGCGTGTGCAGCCAAGGAGGAGAGGGAGGTGATTCCTCAGCTCCGTAAATGCTGAGAAATGCAGAGTCGTGAGCAGGGATGTTGCCATATTTTCCTGGCGGTTTCCACGGTAACAGTAGGAGGTGCCACTACCGGGGTACCTGCACAGTGCCATGCCAATGTTTATCTCTGAATTTTTGGATTCTTTTTAATTTCGAATACATTTTTTACCTTTTTTTTATTATGAGAAAAGTCTGAATCTGTTGTGGAAAGTCATTTTGTTTTAAACATGCTGAAAATGATGCGTGGGAACTTTACTTTGACACAGAGAAATTTACTATCAAAATGTTTAATGTTTGAGTTGGCATCAGTATTCAAAGTAGTACAAAGGGGATGCACCCTGCTGCATACAGTGATTATCTTGACCATATAGATTTAATTCTCTTCATATATACTGTTGGCTCAATTCTTAAACAGACTGGTACTAAAGCACAGTGTGGTCTCATATGAAATCAACTGTAAAGCATTAATCAAAGAGCTCTCACCCACAGCTGCTTTATGGCTGCCAATAAAACGTGTCAACAATTAAAATGTGGACACCGAGGTTATATTATTGTAAGTGACCATTGCCGAGGAGAGGAGGGCCTCTCCGGCGGCCTTCTGTTTAATTTTCCTTTTTCCTTTAGTTCTCTGTTGCCGGATGTCTTCCTCACATTGTCCTCTCTGCTCTGCTTCCAGTCAGATTAATAAACCAGTGAAGATGGACATGTCCAAGCTGCCCAAGATCAGGGACGAGGAGAGGGAGAGCGAGTTTGGATTCGTTCATGGAGTCTCCGGACCCGGTGGGCCACCACACCTGCATAAACACGACCATCAATGTCAAACTCTCTCTTAGCTTTGCACTTATAACAGAGCCTAATTACTATAGAAGCCTTTTAAACAGACGCGGGCTGCATTCCCATCTTTAAACCAACATTTGAGCTGAAAGACGTAAACAGAAGTGGACAGACTTGTTCAGCTGCTGCTCTTTGATTGTTTAACTTCTATGCAGCTGGATTGTTTACACTCGTTTGTTTCAATAGTGGTGACAGCTACAGCCATGGCGGGAGCAGCCATGTACGAGCTGGTCCGTGTCGGCCACAGTGAGCTGGTGGGAGAGATCATCAGGCTGGAGGGGGACATGGCCACCATCCAGGTCTACGAGGAGACATGTATCCTTTTCACCACGTGCCTGTCAATTCCCCACCTTCACTGGATGTCACAGCTTTCTTATTCTTATTCTTATTCTTATTATCCTTATTATCATTATTACTGTCTGGCTGCTTTTAAGCCATCAGTCTGAGTCAGTCAGGGCCACAAATGGCACGAGAGAAAAAAAGGAAACATGAATATGTTGTGACTAATGTTGCCGTCCTACACTCTGATGCATAGAAGTCTCTTTGCTAAATTATGGAAAAGTTTATATTCGAAGTATTCCAACATTCCCGTCCAAACATTTTTCCTGAGCTTGAATCCAGCCGGTGTGTCTGTTGGAGATCCTGTGCTGCGGACGGGGAAACCCCTTTCTGTGGAGTTAGGTCCAGGAATCATGGGCTCCATCTTTGATGGCATCCAGCGACCACTAAAGGACATCAATGACATCACACAAAGCATCTACATTCCCCGAGGTGTAAACATCGGAGCCTTGAACCGAGACCTCAAGTGGGAGTTTACTCCGGTCAAAAGCCTGCGGGTGAGTGTCTGTGCAGCTTCAAACCTTCAGCGTGGCATGTTTAAGTTATCCAGATTTATGTCAGCTTTCCTTTTTTTTTTTTTTTTCATCACTGTTAGGTTGGCAGTCACATCACAGGAGGAGACATCTATGGCATGGTGTACGAGAACTCCCTCATCAAGCACAAGATCATGCTGCCTCCCAGAAACAGAGGCACTGTGACCTACGTCGCTCCACCCGGAAACTACGACGTCTCCGTGAGTTCGCCACACCTCCAGCTGTCCTACTATTGTTAGATGTCGCTTGGTGTTGATGGTGTGTGTGCGTCTCTGTGTCAGGACGTGGTGATGGAGATGGAGTTTGAGGGGGTGAAGGAGAAGTTCACCATGGTGCAGGTGTGGCCTGTCAGACAAATTCGACCCGTCACAGACAAGCTGCCCGCCAATCACCCGCTGCTGACCGGACAGCGAGTGCTGGACGCCCTTTTCCCGTGAGTCTCGCCTCCTCCTTTTTAAACCTTTTCACTCAAGACACGTTGAAAATGTTTTGCCCATCCTGTACTCGCCTCTCCTCTCTGTGTGAAGATGTGTGCAGGGAGGTACCACAGCCATCCCAGGAGCCTTCGGCTGTGGAAAGACTGTCATCTCTCAGTCCCTGTCCAAGTACTCCAACAGCGACGTCATCGTCTACGTAGGCTGTGGGGAGCGTGGTAACGAGATGTCAGAAGTACTGCGAGACTTCCCTGAGGTGGGTAGCGGCGGCGGCGGCGTTGTATTCCAACTTGATTGGTGTTCAGAGTGACTGACCGTGTCGTCTGACCAACAGCTGACCATGGAGGTGGACGGGAAGACGGAGAGCATCATGAAGAGAACCGCGCTGGTGGCCAACACCTCCAACATGCCTGTAGCTGCCAGAGAGGCCTCCATCTACACAGGTAAACACTCGCTAACCGCTTACATGTGTTGGAATAAAGAGCCTCATTCACTGGCGATTAACACACACGAGGAGTGCATGCTGACTCGGTTTGTTTTGGCAGGAATCACGCTGTCTGAGTACTTCAGAGACATGGGATACCACGTGAGCATGATGGCCGACTCCACCTCTCGTTGGGCCGAGGCTCTCAGGGAGATTTCTGGCCGTCTGGCTGAGATGCCTGCTGGTAAGTTTGGAGTCTCCTGTAGGTCATAATAAGAGCTAAAGGCAGGTGATTTGGGCTCCATTAGGTTCATTCCAACTCCTGCAGAAACAGTTCAACAATTCCTCGTTTAGTTGACTGACTAATCAAAATTTCAAATTAAATGAAGCAAAAATGCCAAAAAATTCAGTTGTTCCAGGTTATTAAATGTGAATATTTGGAGATTTTCCTCAGTTTTCTTTGATAGTGAACTGAGTATTTTGGGGAGTTTTTGACTGCTGGTCAGACAAATGATCTCAATATGGCCTACTGCAATTTTTCAAATGCAGGAGGCGCAATATTTGTTCAAGGCAATATGTCAAATTACCATTTTCCCTGAGAGAAGTTCCCAG
Organism: Ophiodon elongatus; assembly: GCA_016806645.1. Classification (NCBI taxonomy): domain Eukaryota; kingdom Metazoa; phylum Chordata; class Actinopteri; order Perciformes; family Hexagrammidae; genus Ophiodon; species Ophiodon elongatus. The sequence continues at coordinate 1,589,811 of JACSYO010000632.1, read as the reverse complement.
ATCCCTGCAGAAATCACACTATAATCATTTTAAAATGTACTTCAAAGAAAAGAAAAACAATGATGTCAAAATTATCATTCCCTCTAATATGGCAGATCATATAATCGCAATATCTGTAAAAATAATCGCAATTAGATATTTTTTCAAATTGTTCACTCTTAATTTTAAGATGTCATAAAGGACTTTTGATGGGTAGTTTTTATTATATTTTTTTCTTTGTAATTTAAAGACCAAACCATTAATAAAGAAAATATTCTATGGATTAATCAATGCTGAAAATAATTGTTGATCGCAGCCCTACATTCAAATGGGCTTCAGTTGCAGTACAATAAAGTGTATATTGAGGTTAAAATCACAACCTAATTAAATAGTTATGTTCATTGATGCTCTTGCCTTCTTCCAAATTGTAAAAGTAAAGAATGTGAATTGCTGCACAAATGAGAAGACAATCTTTATCTGAAAGCTCCACCTCACACCTGTTCCCCCTCTTATTGTCTGTATCTGCCCTCAGACAGCGGTTATCCTGCCTACCTGGGCGCCCGTCTCGCCTCCTTCTATGAGCGCGCTGGCAGGGTGAAGTGTCTGGGCAACCCGGAGAGGGAGGGCAGCGTCAGTATTGTAGGAGCGTGAGTACAGCTTCTTCCCCACTAGAGGGAGACATTACTCTGCACATCTCGTACGCGCTGTAACGAAACTGTTTGTTCCTCTCTCAGTGTATCGCCTCCTGGTGGTGACTTCTCTGACCCTGTCACTTCAGCCACCCTTGGTATTGTGCAGGTAAGAGGTCAAATTCAGATTCCATATCGCGCTTTGTAGATTGAAGGTGCTCGGTTCTTTACTCGGCGACGTTGCGGTTATTTCCTCTCAGGTGTTCTGGGGTCTGGATAAGAAGCTGGCTCAGAGGAAGCACTTCCCCTCAGTGAACTGGCTGATCAGCTACAGCAAATACACTCGTGCTCTGGATGAGTATTACGACAAGCACTTCCCAGAGTTTGTGCCCCTGCGTACCAAGGCCAAGGAGATCCTGCAGGAGGAGGAGGACCTGGCTGAGATTGTGCAGCTCGTCGGAAAGGTAATTCAGCATTAAGTTGGCGGCAGGGGTTTGAGCTTTAAATTAAGATTTACTTGATTTTTTTTCCTTTCCCAGTATGTAACTTTGAAGTTAGTTCACATTTATTCCATATCTGCTTTCTACAACATATTTCTTTAATTTAAATATTTTTTTTTAACAGGCATCACTGGCAGAAACGGATAAAATCACCCTGGAGGTGGCCAAACTGATCAAAGACGACTTCCTGCAGCAGAACGGTTACACACCTTATGACAGGTAGCATCATACCCAACGTAGCATGTACTCATTCACCTTTAGTCACACTCGCACTGACCAGAGTTCAAACAGATATCAGACGCCCTGGAGAGAAAGTGAAACTCCGCTTTTGGGTATTTGATCCAAAATGGCTGACTGATTTGTGTCCATGTCCTCAGGTTCTGTCCCTTCTACAAGACAGTGGGCATCCTCTCCAACATGATCTCTTTCTACGACATGGCACGGCACGCAGTGGAGACCACAGCTCAAAGCGACAACAAGATCACTTGGGCCATGATCAAGGAGCACATGGGAGAAATCCTCTACAGGATCAGCTCAATGAAATTTAAGGTGTGTATGCCTGCAAAAACAAAAAAAATGTAATTGCTTTAACTAGACCTGTTGCGATGACCTTCACCCATCAGGTTTTCTTTTGTCATAATTAAAGAGACACCTGGTCAAGGGTGTTGCATGAAAACATTGTGACAACGATAAATGCCAACAACATAAACGGGCTGAGACAAGAGTGTCGATAATATCCAGTTAAGATGCATCAATTATACATTTAATTAACTTAAAGCTCTGACAGTTTCAAGTCTGTACATTGTTCCAAGAGGAAGCCTATATTTAAAATTTTATATGACATCTGTAGGACACTGTGAGCATGACGGAATCTGCCTACGCTTCTTGTTTTCTGTTCGCGTCGTGAGACTGTGTTTCTTCGTTGGTACAGGACCCGGTGAAGGAAGGCGAGGCTAAGATCAAGGCGGAGTACGCTCAGCTGGTGGAGGACATGCAGAACGCCTTCCGCACGTTGGAAGAATAGGCTGCCCCCCCCCCCCCTCTCACAGCCTTACCAGTTTTCATCTCTGACTCCACTGCAGAATCACATTCCACCTCCTCGTATGCCCAAAACCCGCATACTCCCCTGTGCTCCTTTTTGTGAGTGTGTGTGTGTGTGTGTGTGTGTGTGTGCGTGCGTGTGTGTGTGTGTGTGTGTGTGCAATTTAATGTGGAGGGAAAAGAGAAAGTTGTACTGTATTCATTCATTTCTTTGTTGCCTCATATAGGCACACTCTGGATCCTCTGCATGGTCGTTGATCGTGTGTGCGTGCATGTGTGGATTTAACGTGTGTGCGAAAGAAGGATCTCTTCCACCCACGTTTCTTCTTTTCTCTGTTTACATGATTTTTTTTTTTTTTTGTGTATCCGTGTTACTCTTCCTGAAGAGGATTTGTTCGGTTAATGTATTGTAATTCATAGACCATCTGTACAGAAGAGTATTGAATATAAATTTAATAAGATCAGCCTATTTATTGCCGGCATTTTGACGTGAAGGCTCTGTTGTTCTTTTCTTTTTGTTTTTATGGTTGTGTTTCCCGCTGTGCAGTGTTGTGTACTTTGCTGTGTGAATGTGTAAGAGTCGACGCTCTGCTGTCCAATACTTTCATGTTACTCCAGAAGAATTAAAACATGAAACAGAAAGATGTTGTTTGTTTCACTGTGTGATCTGATTGTTCCTGATGATGTTGTTGGAGCAGCTGAACTGGTCTTTCTGCATATCCCTCATTCTCCAGCACCCTTCCCTTTTTAGATGCTTTGTTCCTAAAAATCCATTTATATACTTTACTGGTTTTAGAAGCCCCGAGCTTAATTTGGTGATCCCAATTAATAGAAGTCCTCATAAACTGTATAAAAAATGATCAGTATCCATTCTGCAGTAGCGTTTTCACCTGAATACCTGGAATACAAAAGTATTTTGCTTTCAGTGGAATCCACTCCTGAATAAATTTAGGGAGATGCCATTAACTAGTTACGTGAAGACCAAGGAGCGTCACGGATAAGTTGACAACTCCCATTATTTATGTTCCTCTGAGATGCACATGCAACAGGGCGCACGAGCACAGCGCATCAGAAGCGCTCCAAAACTGCGTGGGACAAACTGGCATATCCTTGACTTTTTTTTTTAAACTCTGTCAGACTTGAAGAGAAAATAAAGCCTGGGTCCACTCCGTGCCGGGTAAGTGACTAACAACAGTTTAGTCTCATGTCGGGAACCCGCATGTGGAGACATGTTGGCGGATCAGCTCGCCCGTGTGCTCATGGCGCTGCGCGTAAAAGTATTTATCTACGTAGATGTGATAGTCAGCTTTTATCATGTGGGTTTTGGTCGATAAGACTTCTCATAGATCGATATGAGAAGAATCATCTGGCACAATCTGACGGCACACGCAACGAGTTTGGGTGTATATTATGGTGGAAAGTTTCTTAACATTTTTATAAATGTTTTTAACTTTGTGACATAAATCCATTCTTCAAGTTATTGTTTTACATATATCACATGGGTCATAAGTGCGGTAAAGTTTATAGTCTTTGGAATGACTTCACTTCTTCCTCCATTTAACACTCCTAGTCAAACCAGTTTCTGTTGCAATGATTATAACTTCCCCTGGTGCTGGATATCCTCGTTTCATGACATTTACCACCGAGGTTCAGATCATGTTTTAGTTCAACTCTCAAAGACCCATACGTCATCATTTTCCTCCTTATGACACTGCTGGAGAGCTTGACATGTGTTAACATCATCAATCTGCAGCAGAGTTGAATTTTCACAGAAGCACATGTTTTATTTTTATTTTATTTGAGCAGCGCAGCAGAGCAGATGGACCAGACATCCAACCTGTCAGAAGTGGGCAGTGATGATATCACAGTTGAGTCGACGTCCATGGTGGATGTCAAGTTGAGCTCTGATGAAGAAGAGGTAAAAACACAACGCTGTCCCATTTAACACAAAGCTGCTACTGCTTGTAAATGACCATCGGCTCCTTCATACAAGTCACTTAAGTCATGCAGTTCTAGTATAATTTATAATAAACTATGGCATGGAAAAATGTAACTGCTGTCTCGTGGGTCAGATTTATTACACCATGTTCCACCTCACACAAGTGGGATTGCTGTTGTCTCTTTGACCCAAAGCCCCAAAGGCTCACAATGCTGTTTATCATCTGTTCAAACTCACAGTATCTGTCTGTCTTCCTCTTTTGACCGCTGGCAGCTTCTCATTTCTTCTTGTTTTTTTTGTGTGCAAGGAAAGAAGGAACAAATGTGCTCTGTGTCATTAATGTCTCCGTACCAGTAATGTTAATGTCCACATCTCCTCCACCAGAGCTCCGACCCTCAGGGACAGTGTCTCGCAGCACCTCAAACTCCTCTGCCGACCTACAAACAGAGGTTGGATGAATTTAAGAAGTTGTTCAAAGAACTTCCGGAGTCAGAGATACTCATAGTGGGTGAGTTGTATAAAGGCTGCTTCTCATAGTGTTAGTCCATGATACAGATATGTATACTATTATTTATATTGATGTTATTCTTCACTGAGATCAATTATTTCAATTTTCCAAGTTTCTTAAATTTGTGCAACAATTTTAAGGTCCTCCATAAATAGTCCTTGTTTTATCATTTGTTTATTTGTTTAGTTAAAATTATGTAATGGAATAGACATGTGCCCCTTTAACTCTAACATGACACAGGCGCATCTAGACTTTGACTAGAACTTAAAATGAATCTAAACTGAAATATAAATGGCTACATGGTTTCTTTATCTAAAGTGAAGTGTAAGAAGGTAACTCACACTACAGCTCCCACACAATCTTATTACAGTGGCCTGTTTTGTAAATGTAGTGTGTCACCTAAGGTACATTCATTTGTATGGATGATTTCAGCAGACCTATATATTTTTCCCCAGACTACCCGTGTGCCCTCCAGCGGGACATCCTCCTTCAGGGACGCCTCTACCTCGCAGAGAACTGGCTCTGTTTCTACAGCAATGTGTTTCGGGGTACAAAGGTAGTTGGAGAGTGAAGGAGGAGGAGAGAGGGGATGCTGTGCAGTGTATTATCACATTGTGTTCACATTAATGGAGCCGCAAATATGCGGAAAAAGAAACAGAATATGTGCAAGATTATATGATCATATGAATATCAGATTTTAGTTTTCAGTTCCTCAAAAACAAATGCCAAGGAATTCTAGTTTGCAACAGATGAACAACCACGCTACAACAGTAAAAATAGCAAGTAAGATACTCTTGCGTCAGATGACCATATGATAATGAAACATTGCTGCTGTGAGTCAAGCGTCCCCTGGGGAATTGCTGAAAGTCATTAGAAGATGTCATCACAAATTAACTCCTGAGTGAAGGAGGATCTGCTTACAACATTAGTATCCAAGGGTTGATTTTTTTCACTATAACATTTTTAACAGCATGTGTGCACTAACTACTCACCTTTTCTTATAGATTATACTGGCTCTTAAAGACATCATGACTATGACCAGAGAGAAAACAGCTCGCCTGATTCCCAATGCCATCCAGATCTGCACAAGCGCAGAGAAGGTGTGTTAGAAGAGAGGAGAGTTTATTTCACGTTTGATTAACGCATAATCAATTACTTTATACCTCTTTACATCTTCACCTGCAGTTCTTCTTCACATCCTTCTCGGGAAGAGAGAAAATTTACCAGGGTGTTTTCCGCATGTGGCAAAACACGCTGTTGGACAAGGTATGGTCTTCCCTCACTTGATTACATTATGCAGTCTCCTAACTGCAGACACTCATCAGTGTGATGTTCATTCTCCATGTGGGAGTAGCCACTGTTCATGCAGGCTCAACAATAGCCCCGAATTCCTACCTCAGTCACATGTATAACGAACACCGTCACACAGGCGTTGCTGTTGAACAGTAACTTGACCGCTGTGACTAAAAGCCTCTCTGATCACCAGCAACTCTGTGACTTTACTCCATTTTGCAGCACTTATCTAATCAGTCCAGAGTGCGTATCATACTGCCCTGTCTTCCTTTGAGGTTATCACTGCTGCTCTGCTATTGCATGTAGGGTAAAGATCTGCACACAGCAGCAGAGCAGGGTTTGCACATGAGTGCAACAGACACAAGCTTTTGTTAATTGTTCCACATACTGAGGTGCTGTTTACCTATCATTGACCTACATGCATGTGAGGAACATAGTTAAAAGTAAACCCAGTACAGCTCAGTCAACTTTTTTGTGTCCAACCAACTCTTTGTACTGTAAAATAAACATAATAGACTAGAAACTAGAAAAACTTCATTTTTGAGTTTAGAAACTGCAGGCGTAAACACTGTAAACGGTTTGAAATGTCTTTACAATGTGTTATTGTTTGCACGTGAGTTGAATTTGAAACACTTAAATGGGTTTGAGGCCTCTGTTGAAGTGTAATTGCTGAAAACGTATGATAATATAATTGCAATTTTAAGCACCACAGCTAGTTGAATTGCATTACAGTCTGGAAATGGCAGACTCTGCCACGAACAATGAAAACTAATGATCTAGAGAGAAAATAATAGAAATGCATTGCATTGCAATTGTCATTGCAGCCAAAAAGTATTAACAGGTTTTGATTTCATGGAAATCTTAAAGATTAAAACTTAAAAATGAGTAAAAAGTGTCAGTTGATGTGTAAAGGCTAAAAGCAAAAGTGAGTCGACTAAGACATGAAAGTAGTTCAACATTTCACCTCAGTCAAAGCGGCCTAGATGTTATATATTATGCTCATATACTGGAACTATTTACCTCCAGTATGTCACAGATGTAGTCAAAAACGAAACCACCAGCTCAGCCAATATTATTTGGAGATAGAAGATATTAAATCCCAATAGGACTATCCTGGAAAAAAAAAAAGGTAAAAATAAAGACTATAGATGCTATTAAATTATGCATGCATTATACTATCTTGTTTTTAAGAGGAGGAACTATGCAGCAAAGACTAACCTTATAGACGGGCACTATGGCAGCCTACCCGAGGGGGTGCGAGTCTGCTGGGATTTGGAGAACAAACACCTGTATGGAAACACCCCCCTCAAGAGTTCATTGACCTCCCAGGTGTGGGCGCGGGCTGATTACATGCCGCCTCTCCCCGCACACAGCGCACTTGACGCTCCGCTTGAGTCGGAACCGAAACTATTAACGGAATCACATCAAAACAAAAGGAGGTTGTTTGGACCGTCTGTAAACCGGACTTTCGACCGGTAGAACGAGCATTTATTTACCTTTTTATTTTTTTACTATCACTGCGTAAATCTGGGCGGCGCGTCTTTGAGCCTCTGAACTCGGGACTTCCTGAATGTGCGGCCAGGTTACAGCTCACAGACAGACAGACAGTTGAAACCCGCAGCTGCGCGCAACATGTCATCTGACAAGTAAGTAAAGTCCGTGTTTATGGATCTTAAACTTTATCTCCGTTTCGTTGCGCTGGAACACCGTATGTGGTTCCATATGGTAAAAACAAACAAACAACGTGTTTATTTCCTGTCGGGTTAAACAGGCCTCCAACAATACGGACTGTCTTTAACAGCTCCTCTTGTTTTTGTAGCGTTGTAAGCGTGAGCTTATCTTGGTTGTCAACGCAAACATGTAAGATTAATTTCCCAGCGGCCAGAAGAGACAATGAGTTGTGTAGCCTAGTTTGCTTGTCACCCACGGAGATAAGACTGTAAATTATACTCTGTGGAGACTAAATGTTTCCAGGTTACCTTTAACAAACTCTGAGTGCTTTGCACAGACTATGGATTCCATCTGTCAAAGCAGAGTCCTCATTGTGCAAGAGGAAGTGGTATCTACAGGAGCTGTTTTCACAACAAGATTGTGCGGTTTATGTTTTCCCTGACTTTGTGACCTCCCTTTCTCCTGGCTTTTAGCCTCTGACCAGCTTGGAGTTGTGGCAGATAGTCAAACAGCATTATGGGTATGACCTGGGCCTGAGCCACGAGGAGATGGAGATTTTACAGATATCAGCAGAATCAAGCATGCAGACAAGGTAACACACTCCCACCTGACTCGCACACAACAATCCAAATGTGCTGTGATTTGACACCAGCTGTCTGTTTGTCTGCAGCCTGACAGTGAAGCCTGGTGGCGATGATGGTCTAGGGAGGCATGAGCGCCCTCCTTCCCTCCGCCTCAATGGGATGGAGCAGGGGCCTTTAGAGACCTCCTCTCCTCAGGTGGAGGACATGCCTTCCCCTCTCAGCTCGCAGAACTCTCCCAATGCGGTATACATTTTTTTTCCTTCATTGTGTGGTCCGTGCATGTCTAAAATATTTTCCCCGCCTCATTGGTTTGCATCGCCCTCTAGCAGGAGGACTCTCGCAGCACCCCGTCTCAGCGCCGCAGTCCTGCTCCCTCGCTGGACCGCCTCGCCCCAGAACGTGTTTCCAAACGCTCCTCGCTCTCTCTTGACCTCAACGCCAATGAGAACAACATGTCTGAGCAGAGCGGTTCAGAAAGCATCGAGGACGGTGAGAAGAGGCACTGGAGGATGCTTGAGCTCACTTGTTGTCCTTTTTGTGGTTTAATATTTTCCTCTGTCTCTAAATATGTTTGCTTCATCAGTGGAGGAGCGAGTGGGTTTGCCCCAGGTGCAGGGTCGACTCTATCTGAACAAGGTGTTCCACGTCAGCGCCAACAAGATGTTTGAGATGCTCTTCACCGACTCCAGCTTCATGCGCAGGTTCATGAACATCAGGAAGACAACCAGTGAGTGTTCAACTGTTTTAATTTAATTTAAAGCCATAACCAGTGAGGGGGCCTCTGTATACACTATTGCATTGCTGATCTGTTGGTTTCAATGCTTATCTGTATGATCCCTGCTTAATAAATTAATAAATTTCTGAAACCAGTTCTGGCTTATCAAAGCCAGTGTCATATTCAAATTGTCCTTTGTGTTATCAGACGCCAACTTTACTGCTTGGCAAAAAGACACCTCAGGAAACATGAAGAGGAGTCTGAACTACACAGTCACCATCAGCAACCCTCTGATTGGCAAATTCTCCAATGCTACAGAGAACCAGGTGTGTTTACATTCGAGTAAATGGTCTGTGCGCGCCTGAATGTATGAATAATCATGTATTTGTACTTCAATTATCTCTCAGATACTGTACAAAGAATCCAGGGATGGTCATTATTACCTAGTGGACTCCGAGGTGTACACTCATGACGTTCCCTATCACGATTACTTCTACACTCAAAGTCGGTACTACATCATAAGGAGCTCAAAGCGGAAGTGTCGACTAAAGTAAGGTATTCTGATTATCTCATGACTTTGGACATTTTCTTTAAGTGACTGCCATTTAACATGCCTGTTGTGCTGCCAGGATTTATACCGATGTGAAATACAAGAAGCAGCCATGGGGCCTGATCAAGTCTTTCATCACCAAAAACTCCTGGAGCGGCATAGAAGACAATTTCCGACAGCTGGGTAAGTAGAAAGCCGTGTCCGCCCAGTGTGCAAAAGAGTGAGCTTCCCTGTCTACTTTCCTTAGCTTGTGTTTTATATGATCTCTTATCTGACATGAATGTTTCCCCCAATGCGCGTCAGGCTCTGCAGCACTGACTTATTTTACAGCTGCATTTGCAAGGAAGGAGTTAAGGAATATAATGGTCAATCTGACCTGTATCAGATATTTTAACAAAAAAGGTTTCTGAAATACATCACTCACCCTAGCTTTAACTGCTAACTGCCCCATATTTGACACTGTACAGAGGCAGAACTGCTGGAGGAGGAAGCGGAGTTGAATCAAGGAGGTGGAGACTCTGGGAAGATGGGTGGGCTTCGGAGGAGGAGGCGGACTTATAGCCGGACTCTGCCAGAGCACATGAAGCCCAACAAGCAGTATGGACAAGACCCTGAACAGCACAGAGATGGCAACATGGGTAAATGACACACATACTGTATATAATGGCTTTAAAAGGAATAGGTTTGTCTAACGCTAATTATATCTTGGGTGAAGCAAGTTTATGTACTCAAAATACTGACTTTCTGGAGTCACCATGAGGTTGCCAGGAAGTCACTGTGTCTCACCAGGAAATAGTTAATAGCAAAATAAGGCTATAAAATGACGTGTTGTTTTTAATCCTTTGGCTTTTGAACAAACTGCTTCAAGTCTTTATGATAAGATAATCAACTATTTTATCCAGCTTAATTTTTAATGAAAAGATAAGAGTGTATCGATCATCTGATCTAAGTTTTGTGTGCACATTTTTAACTAAAATGTTTAACTATACCTACAAGGCTGCTTGGTTGAGATTTAAACCATTTACTTAATTGTTCACATCATTTAGTAGTTGGTGATGCCAAAAGTGTTTTGAATGTACATTTCAAACTTGGGAGCAAATGTTCTTAATCTGATTGAAGTAAAATATGAACCTGTGAGGCCTTCAGCACTTTCAAAAAGTACCAAGACGTTCAAATGTTGGCTGTTGTGCTTCAAAGAGAGAATTTCTTCTTGCTGCTAATAGTAGCAGCTGTGACAAGTCCTTGAAAGCACATGTCTATTGTGCAAACTGCATGCGAGACAACAACCGCCGTTACTATATAGACGAGTCACTGTCTTATTGGCTTGCACCCTTGACACACCCACAAAACGGCAGCATGTATATCTCAGGCTGTTGCAAAATGCTGCACGCCATAGGGCTCTCACCAGAAAAGTTTTGCAAACCAACTGCCAAACTTTCTCATTGACTGGAACTGAGGTTTTGTTTTCAAACAACCAGCTTGTCTTTTAATCTTTTTTTAAATCTGTAATTTTATTGATCTGTCCTACTGTGTTTTCAGGCCCCATAGAAATGAACAACCTGCAGAAATGGAACACTTCGACCATCGTGGCTGGCATGAGTGCGATGTAAGTTAACAATCTGGAAACGCACATGTGAAACAATGAGGGTTGTATTGTGTAGAAGGATTGCAAATTGTGCCTGAATACTGTGTTCGAGAGAGCTTCCTTCCTTCCTTCAAACATTTGTCTCTCTAAGTGGTCAGATTAAACTCCGTGCTTTCTGTCTCTTTCAGTCTGCTGATTCTGATGGTGATGAATCTGGGTCTGTTCTTTAAGTTGTGGGCGATGGAGGACGTGGCCCACCGCATGTACCTTACCACGAAGCACCGGCTGAGGAGTGAGGCCAGGTCGGATGACTTTCTGTTCCTTTTGCAAAATGACAGATGTCTAATTAAGGGGGACAATCCAAAGAAATATGCAGACAGTAACTACTGTATATCCGTAGTTGCCATGATCACTCAGAAAGCAGAAGTCTTGGTGTGGGTGGAGAGGGGGAAGGGGTTACAAGACGTTTTGTCTGTGGCGTTTGAGCAGCCCACATACAAGAGAGCTCTTGCGCTGATGACTGTTGAAACTGTCTGTTTATCAGCCTCAGAAACTGGTTATGTAAATTACATTGTCTCGCGGCTGTGCGCATCCACTCCACTTTTTATCGTCTGCTGCCTTTTTATGTAGCAAATGTAAACATCATATTTTGCACATAAAAATAATCACTTCTTTTTCTGTTGTTTCGCAGCTTAGCCCCCGAATATGGGCCCAGACGGGGGTCAGAGTATCGGACCGGAGAGGATGCACAGCTGCTAAAAAATGTACTGCAGGACTCCATCAACCTTTTAGAACAGGTAGGACAAGCTGGGAATTTACTGCATAAGTGAAAAACTGTAGCTCCGACGTGAACATGATTATGGAGATTGTGCTCTGTCTTTTGACTCCTTTATCTTGTAAACAGAAAGCAGAGACATGCGGCTGTCATTTTCTGTTTTACAGCCAGCAGGAGTCTATCTCATAAATTCATAGCTGTCTTGGAACCCTTAAAAAAAAATAAATAAATAAAGCATGTGTTATAGCTGCTGAGTCCGTTGTTGTTGTTCTTCTCCTCACAGCTCCGCAGCTCTCTGGTAGTGCTGCAGCAAACCTTTGCTTTGGCCAATCGCACAGCAGCACCACCACAGTGACGCTCCACACAGGAAAAAAAAAAAAGGACTTCAGTAGTGAACTGTCTCTGAGGAAATCTCTGGTATCCAGTGGCGTTGCCATGTAGACGTCCCCAAACCACTGACGTGTCATTTGTTGGCAGGGGTTACAGGTCCTGATGCCTGGGGCGGGGCATCAGGTGCCAGGATGTTTTTAACACTGAGGTCTGACTGCTGCAAGGATAAAGTGGCATCAGAGTCGGCCGCACACGGAGCAGTAGCTTTAGGTTTCTGTAGGGTGCTATTGTCTGCTCCCTCGGCTGGCGTCTTTTTCTCTTTCCTTTAAAATAGTGGCATTGAATTTCAGCAAACGCCTTACTGACGGTCGTGCCACACCAAATGAACTTTTGGAAATGTTTTTATTTTTGTTTTATTCCAGGGATGTGAATCTATTATTTGAAACGACTATTTTCTCTATGTACTTTTTTGCACATATTTAAATTTATGCACAAGTACCTCGTAGCCGTGTTTTTAATAATACTGTATATGAGCCAGATCTGGTGAACAGAAGGTACTGCTGACGGTGTGCCTTTTTTCTTCTTTTTTTTCACGCCACACATCCATATTTGACTAATAGTCCTCATTCACTTGTTCATGTGTAATCAGTTTTTATGTGTTTTTCTTTTTTCCTTTTCTTGTTCTACACTATGAACCAAGTATAATAAATTGGTTTAATTTTAAATTCTAGGTGTAGGGTCAGTGAGACTATCTCAGGTTATCTCAGCACTTTGCTTTCACACTAGATGCACGTTTGATCTGTTATTTCCAAATTGACATGAACACTATTGTCCTTTTTTTTTTTTTTAATCAATTGTTGGTGACATGCTCCTACAATTACCGTGTTTGATGTTTACAGTGTTGCTAGCGCCCTCGTCTGTGTGCATAATTTAGTTCAGCTGTTCTGACTTAAAACCAACTCTGCAAACGACCACTTGTTTAAAATTGGTTGTTTTGTACATTTTTAGCCATATTGCAATTAATAAACACGATTTATTGCCAGAATCATGAGCAGCGCTGCAGACATTTTGAAATTACAACATATTAGAGCTGCAAATGATTATTTTCATACATTTATTTCTTGATGAATTCTTATTGTCTTTTAAAAATGTTATTTTTTTTAGTGCCTTGTGTTGTTCGACCAACCCACAAATATTCTGTTTTCTATCATAGGAGACAGAAAAAACAAACGGCTAATTTAAAAATTTTAGAAGCTGTTCATTTTAATAATTTTACTTTTGAAGTTACTGAAATGATTAATAGATTATCAGATTACAGACTTAAAAACAAGCTCATGATTTTGTATTGGCTATTAAATAGTTGTGTTTTCTTTGCTTTGGGAATTATCTGTTCATTATTCTTAACGCTGAACTGCCTCAGAACAAAGGGAAATTACCATATTGCTCTTCTCTAAGAGTCTGACTAGACTAAGAGTAATATAATTTATTCTATTAAGCCAAGATTTGGTTGTTTTTGTTTTGTTGTATGATGCTGGGAACGGCACACCCTCCGCTACTGCTGGAAACAGAAGTGGAAAACTAAATGGGAGTAAAGCCAAATGTGTCTTTGTCCCTTTGTCACAGGTGTAATACAAGACTATTGAGACGTTCTTTAATTATTGACCACTAGCATGTCCTTGTATTCTCCTAGAGGAAAAAGACATTTCCTCTGTAGACTGTCTATAGGATATCCGATTGTGGCAATTAGTTTATATTGAAAATGTATTGTTGTATACTTTATGTATGGACTTTAATAAATGTTTATGTAATATCTAGTGGTGCAAAGTAACTTAATTTACTCAAGTACTGTACTTTTGATAAGATGGTATTGTAGAGACTATTCTCTATACTTCAGAGTGAAATATTGTATTCTTTGATCCACTATGTTTACAGCTAATTACTTTATACATTTAGGTTATTCATACGAAACATAACACCTTTTTAAATTATGATGCATGCTTGAATCTTGGTTTTATCAAGTAATTTTAGTCTATAATAGAGTCGTAATCTCCTATTTTCTAAAAACACGAGTGACATCCAGTGCAGTAAGAATATACTCCAGCCTGACTTCAATGCACAGCAAGTTGTTTTAAGTCTCAAAAAAGTATATAGGCTACTCTTATAGGCTGCACACTTTTTATGTGTTAAGAAAATATTAGGACCCACCTATAAACAGTATTAAGATTATTTGTTGTAGCACATTTAGACTGAGCTTCTCATCTGTGGAGTATCAGTGAGTTGGCTGTAGGTGTGGGAGTGTACCGAGCCATGGGCGGGGACCCGAGTCCTCCTCTGACGTCAGGAGGGGAACTGTTTGGGGGCAGAGCCGCAGGACGTCTCCCCTCTCAACCGCGATCCAGAACCCGGACGAGATCCCTATCGACCCCGGACACGTGAGCCCCAGACCGGTTGATCACCGGCTCCCGTGGCCCGGGAGGCTTCCGCGGAAACACCGGATACGTCAGCCGGTGTCGGGAGAAAGACTTCCGTTAAAGAAGCTTCTACGTGGGGTGGAAACCCGTCTGACTCGAAAGCTCCGGCATGTAGCAGCTCCGTGTCCAGGTATGTGGCGGCTGTGTTGCGCGTCTCTGGCTCCACGTTTAAGCCTCGATTGATTGGTTTGGATCCATCTTTACACGGTGCTGGTTGACATGCATGACTGGGGGGGATGTGGGTCAGCTGTGACCGGGAGTCGGTGATTAACCGAGCCGAGAGGTTGGACAGAAAACAAGCGTTACCTCCAGGAAATGTTCAGTGTAAGAAAAACAAAGTGCATGGGTGAACTGTAACCTGCACATAAAATGACTGACCATACACCCGTCCGTCAGCTTGATCCCTTTAGGACGTTTTGAGCCTCACTGTTTCTAAATGTATTAAAAATAAAGGAAGTATCCGTCTCCACAATGTCACTTTTAATCAAGACACAAGTTGCAGAGGTTGATGGGAGAAATATACTTGTGTTATTTTCTTAATTTCGACAAAAAATATAATGAAATATTTTGGTAAATTCCCTTTCTAACCGAGTTAGATGAGAACATTGATTCCACTCATATCTGTCTTTTATAAATATGAAGTTACAGCCAGCAGCTGGAGAAAAAAGGGGGCCTATTTCTTGACTTGGTGCAGTGACTTCCTTGAAATAATCCACTAAATAACACAATTTATAAATTGGAAGTAGAAATTATCATAATAGTTGGCAATTTATTTTCTCTCTTCCGACTAATTATCTGACCTTTTTAAGTCCTTAATCCCACCAACAAAGATATCATTCACAAACAGCTTCAGACGTCCTGCTTTATATTTTCTAAGTCTTTTAAAGTTCTGCAGCATTTGCAAAAGCCCCGTGTACCACGGAGAATCCCTCAGTGTTACAACCGGACATGAAACTGCTGAGAATCACAGTCATGCTATGAATCCTTGCAGCAGCAGTATTATTATTTGTTATTTTGCTGTGGTCAGGTTGGTGCTCCCACACATCCACACACTCATTATTCAGTACATGTAGGTCTTCTCTTCAGGCCCTCTTAGACTTTGCCTCAAGGCTACCTGGAAGGACTCTTACTTAGCCTGATGTCCTCTTTACCATGTTTCTCTGATCAGTGGCGGATGAATAATAATAAAACACCATGTCATGCTTTGATTTGTTGCTAATCAGAGGCTCGTTCAAAAGAGCCAGATCCCCCCCGCCCCCCTAGAGAGAGGTTTAACTGAGCTGAAGGATTAATCCCATTTACTGGTTCACTAGTCTCGCTCTCTGTGATGGAGGGGACACTGAAGACCTTGTGATCGTTTCAAATGCTGGCACTGCCTCACCTCAGCCCAAATCCATCTGCACTGTCTAAATAAACCAGCAGGATGCTGCAGTGGTGGGACCGCTCAGTTCCTGTAAATCATCAAAGCCCGACAGATGTGGGACAGATGTGAGGGTAGGAGGTGGACTGGGTAGGGTCAAAAGAGCAGGGTCTGCTTTGCAGTGTTGCGTGGCGAAAATCTGTTTGGAACCGCTCCAACATCTAAAACTCATACAAATAGCTGTTAAGCTGCTGTGTGCAGAGGGCATTTCAGCAACGTGGGCTTTTACAGCATTTACAGTTATTGTCTTTCTCTTCCTGTCTCCTATCTGCCACTTTTCTGACTCTTTGATCTGTGACATAAATGTTAATAATGGTTCTTATGCACTTTTTATTATAATCTAATAGGCTGTAAGGCTGTCCATCATGAAGAAGCGAGCCAACAAGGTGCTGGAGGAGGAGGAGAGGACCTTGTGCTGCTGCGAGTATGTGGACCGACTCGGAGAGCGCAGCCATGTGGGAGCCTGCTGCTGCGACTGTGAGGACCTGGATGACGCCTGTGACAGGTGAGAGGTAAACTCAACTCCGTAGGACTAAGAAAAATCACTTTAAAGTTATTATTGTGGCCATAATATTGGAAAGGTGGCAATTCTTTTTCTTTTTTTTTTTTTTTTTTTTACTCAAAGCTCAAACTTGACCTTTGACCTGTGATTGGAAGTTACTCTGCCTTTGCATTGTCTGCAAAATAATAAGGGGTCAAGCCGAGGCAAAAGACATTAACTTACATTTGATTCCTCACCCTAGGTAATGATTTTAGAAAACAACAGACTGGACCCTACATACACTAGTGTTATGATGGTACATTACCAACGCACATCATTAAAACCAAATTGGCTAAAATAATATTTTTATTGAATTAACCCTTAACGTTATGTTGGCTTGTACTATTAATTTCTGCTTTAATCTATTTTCAGCAATCTCTTACCTGTGTCTGGGTATCGGTGTTTCAAAGCCATTTTCACCAAGACTCTCCCTTGGTAGTGAGCCATTTTAATAAATGGCTCGGTGCAGGAAAGCCGTAACTTCATGCTTAGTTACAGGATTTTTTTCAGAACTTTTTATCGTTAAGGCAAACACGACCCACTATTCTCAACAAAAAAACAACACAGGAAACACTATATATATGTATGTATGTATGTATGTATGCATGCATGCATGTTCTCTCTCTCTTGAGGAGACAAAGTTTAGAGAAGAGGCTGTGCTCTGCTTTTCATTGGCGGTGGAAAACCAAAATCAACATAAAACACTGCTGATCAGACATAAATCTTACCTTTCAAATATATTGCTTCCGGAAGTAAAACTATTTCACTCGTTACTCTTTCAGGTTTCTAAAGAGGGAGCCTCAGAAACCTGAATCCCTGTCACATGTGACTGCAGTTGTCACAGACCGGATTCGTGTGCCCTGGCTGTGGGGGGGAGCCCGAAGAGTGGACCTGTCCATCATCCCTCCTCTTATTCTCCTGCCGGTCCTTCTGCACATCGCTGCTCTCCACTTCCTGCTCGGCATGCTGGTTCTGACGGCTCTGCCCGGCCTGGTGCTGTGGTACTACTACGTCACCCACCGCAAGAAGGGACAGACGCTCTTCTTCCTCAGCCTGGCCCTCTTCTCCCTGGCGTACATGTACTACTTGTTCATCGCTGAGGTGCTTCCCAATGGGGATATTGGTCTGGTCCAGCTGGCCGTGGTAACCGTCGGGGTCATACTCACCCTGGTAGCCCTCGTCCTCACCAAGAGAGAACCCGGCATTGTGCGGCCAAACCCAGAGGCCGTCCACAGCACGGTGACGTATTACAGCCCTCTGGCAGACAGAGACCCTGCCGTCAACGGGGGGAGGCAGGATGTGACCATGACCGCAGCCAACCGGGCGGGGTCGTCGGAGCATGCGGGGGCGGAGCTGAGGGAAAGCGGCCGGAGGAACTGGTGTCCGGTGTGCAGGGTGGTGCGGCCCCCGAGGGCGGGACATTGCCGCATCTGTGGTGTCTGCGTGCTGCGTCTCGACCACCACTGTGTCTGGTGGGTGCCATTAACAATGCCTCTCACTCGACCTGTCATCACTGTTCCTTCCACTTTGTCTCACATCTCAAACACTGAAGTTGTTTGTCATCTTCTCCTTTTTTACCTACGCAAACTATTCAATAAATCAAAAAGAAAAATCCTTTTAATCGTCAAAACAATGCCCTTAAGTGACTCTTTCTTTCCAGGTTAGGTAATCAGCTCAGACTGAATGAGTGTTTGTCCTGTTCACACCTGCTGTGTCTTTTTTAACCATATTTGTATGTTGTGTCGAGCCAGCATCGCACACTCATAATATTCACAGCTACAAGTGAACAGTTCCTTTCTATCATCCACACACTTACGTGTGGTCCTGCATGTGTGTAGTGTAACGTAACCCTGGGGTCTCAGTACCATGTTTTGTCTGTGCGTCTCCCTCCGCCGGTGCCCGGGTAGGATAAACAGCTGTGTGGGGCAGACCAATCACCGCAGCTTCCTGCTTACGCTCGTCCTCTTCCTGTTGACGTCTGTGTATGGGATCGTCCTGGTGCTGCAGAGTGTTTGTCCCGATGAACACCTCTTCACCGCCCTGCTCTACTGCCCGGGGGTCTACAACCAGTACAGGTACTGAGAGCCTAGACACACAATTTGTACACTTTGGGCTGGATAACTTTAACATTATAGTCCCTTAAAGTTACTATTTTCCTGAATCTGAAGCCTCCTTATTATGATGATGTAGGTTTTTGTTCCAAAAATAGACAAATTGGTGTGTTTTAAGTGTTGCTTTCACCCCATTCATTGTTGTTATTCTCAGGCCAGAAGCTTGTTTTGGTCAGAAAATCCGACCATTTCAAATTTAGAAACTATGAATGTAAAGATGAGAAAAATATATTGAAATGTTTTTATTAAAATGTAAATCAGGTCATACACAGTAACTTATTTTTAAACCTGAACCTGACTGTTTAATGTTTTTGTGTCTAAATGACCAATGGGGGGGACAACAACTGTTTTTTAAAAATTGGTCCATTATTGAGGGGAAAACGCTGCAGGCTGCAATGTAAACACTCGAGGCAATTCCTCAGCGTCGATGCACATCCACTAAAAATGCTTGTTTTTGCCACAAACGGGCTCAGATTGTTGTTATAAGTGTCTGTCAACATTGTGAAAAGGACCCTACAGAGAAGTAAAACTTTACCTTTCACTTGATCCGATCTGTTATTGTGGGTCTTGCTTGGATAAGTCTCGTTCTGAAATCTTGCGTCGCATCCAAATTGTCGAAATCGGCTAAACATTCAGCCACGACATAAAACATCTTTTAGATAATACGAAGCTACGCTTTTTGTACTTCAACCCAACAAACTCTGACAACACCTGCACTCGTCGCTTCAACTCTCACTCACGTCTCCACCGTTTGTCACATGACAAAATAACAAACGGACCGGATCAAGGGAAAGAAGAATAATGTATTTCTCTGTCGGGTCATCGATACCAGTAAAAAAAAGTCAAGTAGCAAGAACTTAATAATTACAAAACTATTAAGAGTACAGACAAGAGTATTTTCCATTTACCATCTGTTCTCCTTGTCTGTGTTTCAGCACTGCTCTTTGCTTCACCTGTGCGTGGTACAGCAGTATTGTGACCTGTGGGCTGCTCCACCTGCTGATGGTGCAGGTCATCAACGTCAGCTACAACGTGACCGAGCGCGAGGCACGCACGGCCCTGAGGGACAAAACCGCTCGCAGCGCCTACTGGGGACTCGTCGTGGACACGGGCGTCTACTCTCGAGGTTTCCGCGGCAACTGGGCAGAGTTCATGACCATGGGAGAAAAACTGAATCCACCCTCTCCCGTCCCAGCAGACCTGGTGTAAGAGACCGTTTCCCGACCCTGGTTTGAAAACACAAGTTTGGAGCTTATGGTTGCTGTTCTTGTTCAGGTCCACTGGATGGCAGCATGGCTCTTTGGGCTCCCAATTTCCTCCTCTGCTTGCAGCAAATTACTTTTCTCACTGGGTTAGTTATTGAGTTGCTCTGACTTGGACACGTAGTAATAAAAACTACAATAGGATACATTCACTGCCATTCATGTCACACACTCACACTGACCTTTAATCTCTTTCCGCTAGTCACTAGTGTCTCTGCCAAAGAAATATCACCGTATCCTACACACTGACTGTCTTCTCTGGACTTGAACATTGTCTTTATGTCTCCTCTACATTCTAGTGCCTTGCTGGGAGACGACGAACAAGAAAAATGTGCGAATGAATAGTTGCTCTGGTCCTCGTAGGGACATTTTCTCTGAGCACGGCTTCGGCAACCACGTGACGCCTCAATGACGCACAAAACACGGGCTGAACCTCTTTTCAAAGAAGGTCTCTCAGCACACTTTGTCCTCTACAAACACTTACCTGCAGTGTTCACAAAGGAGGATATGTAACTTGACCTTGTGAGTGTCATGGATTATTTATCACCGATGAATGAAACAAATCTCAGCACAAGCCACGTAATTCGGCAATTAAAGTTCCACAGTTTGTCATTGCATTTAACATAATGAATGATTGGATAGCCATGAATATATTAGTAGTTACTTTTATTCTCTTAGCTGGTTCAAACAGATTCCTGAATTAATTAAAAGCAAATAAACCAATACACACCAATGTCACCTTGAGAAGTTAGCTTTCCACTATCGCTGCTTTTATTAAAGGGATTTCCTCAAAGGGATTGAAAGCTTTTTTTTTTTATCCTAAAAGTTGTATTGTTCCAGTTGTGTTTGTATGAAATTGTTATTTATTTTTATTAAATGAATGTGAGATATGTGTATTCATTTTGTGTTCCTATGTGTGTCCTCCAGAGTTGTTGAGATGTTTGTACGTGTGTGGAGTTTTCCTCCCAGAGGCTTTACAGTGGATAGGAGCCGAAATCAGGCAGAACCTCAGTCACTCTCCGTCCCAGCTTCTCCCGCCGCTCCTCCCTCACTCTTTCCTTGCGCAGCAGACAGGGAAGCTGCCTCCAGGCCAGCAAACATCGCCGCAGCACCCGTCTGAAGTGCAGGCAGGTGGAGGGACAGACGGGAACAGAGCAAGTGAGCAATAAGAAACTGCATTATAGGGACCTCTGGGTGGACAAAACCTAATGAGTTTTCACATAATGTCACTGGGGGCTTATTGACAATGGCAGCTGGGCAGCCGGTGGGAATTCACCTGCAGGCTGCGGTCATTTAGCTGACCTCACCTGAGAAGATGAAGTTTAAAAGCACTCGCATTCTGTGCCAATGATGGTGAAATCATTAAGTTAGAGCAGTGCTCCAGAAACCATTATTTTTGTCCACAATGGAAAACAGGGCTGAATAATAATGTTGTTACTAAGCATAATAATATATTTTTTTGCTGATTTAAATGTATAATCTTTAGGAAGTAATCCTGCAAAAGTATTTAAATGCAAATTAAAATTTCCACTCATTCAGTGAATGGTCTTAACATCTACTACTAACTTAAGGATTTCACCGTCATTGGCTGGAAAAGGAGTATTATTGTGGAAAATACTTTTGCAGCAAAACACAACTGACTAAAACAACTGATTAAACTTGATATGAAGAGACATTTACAATGAACAACAGATTTGAGGCAGATCACTGGAGTTAAAGATGATGGTGCAGTTGCAGTGGAAAAGATATTGATAAATGTTCAACAACTGCATCTCCAAGAACCAGGGGGTAACCTTTATCATATTCTATAGTGTTTGTTTATGAATTAACCATTTTTATTGCAAGTCAATCTAGAAGGTCATAGCTTCCTTAATAGAATAAGCCTTAAAATGTCAATACAGTTAAAAAAATATGTTTAGTTTGATACAAATTCAAGGCAGTGTGTTTTTTTCCCCTGTCCTGTAACCAAACTGTGCTGATATTACATTTCGACTCGTAATTAAACCAGCTGTGAAATTGAAATTGACACTGCATCCACACAGTGAACATATGGGATAGTCATGGGACGCAGACCTGTTATTGTGCTCCTGAGCCAGCTCCTGACGGTCCCACTCCACAAGCCTCTCCTGGGTCACATGGTCCAGCAGTGCCAGCAGAAACCTCCTCAGAGTGCGAGCACGAAAGAAACGCTTGGCTCTCTCCTCTTGAATCATCCTCCAGTCTGTAAGCTAAAACATAGAACACATCCTCAGAGATGGGTGGATTTTTATTGCATTCATAGCAGTAAAATCCACAACGGAACAACTGCAAGTTAGTTTGAGTGATGAGGACAGCACTAGCTTAAATACAAAAAGAAGAAAATAGTCTCTTTTTTTTTCCATTAAAGACTGGGCACTCTGAAAACATGATTGAGTGCAGGTACAAGAGGAGATTAGGAAACGGTGTTGCTCCAAGTCACTGGCAGAAGATGGGGAAACTGCAATCCTGATTGAGTATTTAACTGTGTGTGCGTGTGTGCGTGTGCGGGTGTGTGTATACACACTCTTTTCCAGCAGCTTAAGCTCCTCCGAAGCAAAAAGTGCTGGTGCAGTTGGTCAACAGAAGCTTCTTTCTCAGACAGGGTCTCTCTTGCTGATTGCTGCCAGCCCAGAATGCACCGCCTCAGGAGAAAGAGATTCTGATGACTCTCGGCCAGCTGGCAGGGATTGAAAAGAAAAGTGTTGATGCACGCTGATGAGTGCATCCAAACTCAATCATGTGTGCCAGGTTTAACAAAGACGTTTTATATCTAGCTGTGAAACATGTATGCACACATTTTCTGTTTTGTGTTCCATGGAGAGGAACGTTTTGAAGATGAAATAATGATACTGTCAGGAGAATGCAGCGACAAAGTTGTTACATGATTAGCTTGGATTTTTTCCCTCTCTGCCTTGATGAGTGTGTATGTCTGGGCTGTATGTGTGCAGGTCCAGAAGAGTATAAATGTGTAATTGGGTGGTGGGTTTATGTGGAGCTTTGCCTTTGGTTTTCATTTTAGCTGCTACGTGAGTATTTTTACCACGTTGCCTATGGATACACAGCATGTGGTTGGTTGGTGGTATTTTTATAAAATGATAATAATAGTGACTAACTTTTGAGGCAAAATGAGGCAAAATATACTACCAATGGTCAGCTATTGATAACATGGAACAAAAACATCATCCCAGCAACAGGAATAATAAATGTAGAATTACAAGAATTAATACATAAATCAGCCAAGAAAAACTACATGAAGAGCGAGCGATTCTACTCATTATGGGAAGTTATTTATACCACTGGTTAAGGAAAGGCTCTGAGCTTTACATAAGGTGACTGACAGGAATAAGAAAGCACGTATAATCCTCTTTGAATCTCTAAAATGGGAAAAAAGATTAGTCCATATAATCTTTGTCATATGGAAAAAAAAACAAGTAAAGCTTTTTAGTGTGAGACAATTGGGAAGCATTTTGTCCACCAACGGTCTGTGAGTCAGGAAAGACACACAGCCACGAGTAGAGATTTGAATTATACAAAGCATTTCAAGGACACATTTCCTTTCAACGAAATGAAAAACTGATAGCTGATGCACATGCAGTTCTGTATGCAAGCCAGTCTATAACCAGGTTTATTCAAATCCACAGTGTGTACCTGGACTTGGATTTACCCTTATAGGTCAGAATGTCCTCTTGCTTATTGTAATCCGTTTGTAGGAGCATGTGTGATAGTGGAAAGCCTAAAGCACTCCTTGCACAGCTTCATGTTAAAAGTCAAGGCCAGAATCAAGAGTTCCTCCTCAAATTGTTGAGCTGGAGGACTGACACTACTCTGTGTGTTGCTATAGCTGACAGCTGAAAGGACAAGACAGGCGATTCACCTGAATGTTGGCTTGTCTGATCTGAATGAGACGTTTCCATGGCGCCAGGCCTCGCCGTAGCAGCAAGTTTCTGTGGTAGTGTTGACGGGCCAGCTTCAGGAGCTCCTGTTGCCTTTTCAGTTGCCTCTGCTTCTCCTCTTCCCTCTGCACAGACAGAAAGAACATGTGACATTATTTTTATATGTTATAGTGGTCACTGGAGTACAGTCCTGCTACATGTCAGTCAGTGTTACTGCGTCCTGTATTTGGGACTCATGTTATTGAGAATGGCCAGGAAGTATGCATCTCACCTCTCTTTCCTGCCTTTTCTCCTCCCTTTTCTTTTCTGCTGCTTTGTGTTTCTCCTCCTCCTCTTCCGTCTGTCTCTGCTCCTCAGCAGCTTTCATCTCAGCCTGAAAGTTTATTTAAATTTGTGGGTTTTTTAATATTGTTTCGGAACAATAAAACTGGCTACTCATCCTACAAAAAACAGTTCAGACAGAAAACAACTCATTACCAGTTTTTCCTCGTCCTTCTTTCTCTTGAGTTCCTCGATTTCCTTCCTTCGTTCTGTGCGCTGACGTGCACGGACCTCCATAGCTTTAAAGATACAAAGAGGGGTGAGTTGAGCTCACGGTATTCCCCTGTGGTACGAGTCTTAGGAGTGGATATGTGGATGATTATGTAGGATTCTCCATTCATATTCTGAACACGAAACTGGTAAGAAAATATGAGTCTTGTTGTTGTGGGACTATAAACCTATAGGCTTTTATATAAGCAATGTTATGCCTCCATGCCTCAAGGTCATGCAATGTTCTTGACAAAAAAGCAACAGCATTCTATGTTTGGAGGAAGATATGTGCCTGCTATATATGTATGTATGTATGCATATATGTACGTGTGAATTTGTACGTGTCATCCTCTGCTTTTAAGCTCTCTGAGTGAAGGACCTTGCAGACTGACCCGTGATGATTGGATGGGCGCATGTCTGCCGTGTGGCAGCTTTCCGTGGTGGTGCACAGACACGGCCAGGTTTCCCAGTAACTGTTGCTGTCCTGCAACAGTAACAATCACAGCCAGAAGCCCCGAATCAAAGGCCCATATCTCTGTCGGCACATTCACATCTTAGTGATCCCTGCAGGGCACATTTTATTCAGACAGGTATAGACTTAAGGCAAACTCAACCGACATGCGTCAGACTATCCATAAATCTTTAAATGAATTTAAGTCCGAGGTGAACGGCAGGCCCTTTTGCTTTTATCCATGAAAACTATGTTTAAGGTTTTATCGACTTCTTGGAAAGTGTCTGCAATCACATACTTCTTGGTTAAAAGAACCATGAATGTACACAATATTAACTTTTGCACAACTATTGATTTGGCACAACCCAAAATCAATTTTAATGCTTAGAGAGAACAAAGCATTAAAGAGCTCCTTTGTTATCTCTAAGCATTAAAATCCCTCTGCAGGTGTTTCTTTGAATCTACCCCTAAGCGACTTGTATGTAATAAGAAAAGCTATTAAAGGATAATAACCTCTACCCCAATTCACCTCGGTGGAGCTCCTGAAAACAATGAGTGTCTCCACATTTCTAGACATTTGAGATATTTCTGTACAAATAATACAATCTTTACTATCTGAGCCTGTAGTAAAGGATTTTAATGGAAGAGTAAAGGTGCACATGGCCAAAGAGTCACTATGACTTCAGATTTAGACTCACTGGACCAATTTCTAAATGGTTTAATTTAGTGGAACATTTCTAAGTTTGAGTAATATACACTGAATGGTGATCGCTCCCTGACCTTAACAAAATTAATAATGCTGAAATTTGTACCACTTTCTATAAGTCCCCCTTAAGAAACGGCTCATAAGTTGAAACTTGTGGCTTTAATAACAGTCAAAGTAATTTACTGATGCCTGTTAAATCAGTTATAAGCCATTACTGAGGACAACATTACCAGGTTGTAAACAATCTATCTTTCGACAGTATGATATTGGACATATGGACAACCATTAACTAAGTATTTATTCACATTTATGACTTAATAGGCAATGTGTAGCATTTAGGGAGATCTATTGGCAGAAATGGAATATCATATTAATAAGTATGTTTTCTTTAGTGTATAATCACTTGAAAATAATACTCTTCAAAACGTTCTAACTGGCAACCCAAATATTGCTCTTGTTAGTGGCTTACAGTTGCTGTTAAAGCGGTGGTAAACGGTTTATTAACCATATATAAAGCCATCAGTTACAGCGTGAATAGGATTCACACACATCTAGAGTTTTTGTGCCATCTAAACATTTTGCAGTGAGCCTACCTCTGCTCTGTGAGTTCAAAGTTGTGGCTCTTTGGTCTTGATCCTCTTAGCGTTGATAGCTGGGTGAGCTGTGTGGTTTTCTCAATTTCCAGCTCCAAACCCATCACGCTCTGCTCCTCCTTCAGCTGTGCGATCTGCTCCTGCTGCTCCTTCAACAGCTTCCTCTGCTGAGTGATGATCTGCTGCTGGACGGCGTGTCTGTTCTCAAACCTGCTGCCCGGCAACACTGCGCTTTTTGAACAGGTAAAGCCACCGCCCTCGCCTCTCTGCTGTACTCCGTGGAGCTCAGCAGCAGTCGGTGCTGCATGGCGTCTGGTCACCTGCCATGGCTGACTGGGCTGGGCCACAGCACCCACAGGGGTCTCATTCTGAGGTACTGCAGAGGCTTTGGGGGCTAAAGTGCTTGACCTGTGGTGATCCTCCTACAGAGAAGGCATAAAGATGATATTAAATATGAAAGAAACCCACCTAAAAACTGAAGGGGGATAACACAGATAGTGTCCCAGTGAAATTGAATCTCCTGATATATAAGCAGCAAAGGCTTAATAGTGAGGATGGCCTCTTTATTCTCCCATCCACCATGAACTCAAACTTCATCTCCTGTTCTGTGTCTTCAGTCCCTCGAGCTCTGTACCACTACCCTACACCTTTTGCTTCGCTCTACCATTCTTTCCATCTGCTCTATGCCTTCACATCCCCTATATTCACAGCACCCTTTCTTTACTGCGCTCGCTCTCCAGAGTTGGGAATATTTCATACTACGTTTTTCTCCCTAGTTGACTAAGAAAGGTCCAGGCCATGCAAAGAGAAGTTTTGGAACGCATTTTATAATTATCACCTGCCAAGGATAGGGCTGATGTTTTATTCATGATTTCGCTCAGTGTGTAAAAATGTGATTTGTCAGGTCATTTTCAGTGGGGAGCATCGAGAAAGGGGTTTAATTAATCCCTTTGCATTGTAGTTGATGAAATGAGGATTTGTGAGTGCACCGCTCACCTTCTCTGGGGCCTCTGGTGGGTTGGATGCCTCAGGTGGGGCAATAATTGCCTGAAACGTTGGGGTTTCTGTGGACATAAGTTTGCCTGTTGATGCAGCGTTGATTAAGGCAGCCATCTTGCGACGGGTTTCTTGCTGCTGGGCCAACAGCTCTCGTTGCTCCTTCTCCATCCGACACCATAGCTGCCACTCATTCAGACATCGCCGTAGTAACCGCCTTCGGTCACTCTCCACAGCCAGCTGGCGTTGTCTGGAGGAGGGAACAAATGTGATTTTATTTCGAACCATCAATTATTACTTAGTCAAGGTAACAGGGATCAGTGACTGTCTTCTAGGTATACTGTCATAATTAACAGTCTAATTTTTTAATAAAGGTTCTAATTAACATTATGTCATCTGTGGTTAAAGGCAGGATTTATACCAGGATTGGTTATCAGAACCTTTAACATAATTTAATTGAGGTTCTTGCCTGTTTTCAGCTCGTAGATCCTCTTCTGTTCTCACCACCTCTCGCTGCTGATGTTCTGCCCACACCACTGCCCGCCACGCACGCCAGGCTCTCAGCTGCCGCTTCCAGTCGCAGAGGGCCATGGCCTTACCTAAACGTAGCCTTCGGTCCAACACAACTGAATACCATCCAGAGAAATGCCTCTGCAGACACTAAAACATGCAGATCCACGAAATTAGATTAATTTGCTGTACCAACCTGCAACACTCACAGTACAACCAACCTTGAGATTGACCATGTGAACCATGGTTTGAAGCTTCTGTTCTTTATAAAGTCGCTCCCTATGCTGCGGCCGCTGTTTTGTGAGAGGCAGGGGAGCTGACTGGAGGCTTCTGGCTGCCCTTTGCCCTTCCACTCTCTCTCTTTCCCTGTGGAGTAACCATACATATATTCCTTAGTCTACCAGGGCCCCATACGGATTACCAGTCATCCCCAAAAGTCCCACGATAAGAAAAATGTGACCATGAGACCAATTTCCCAGTTACAAATATTTTTGTTTGTATAAAAACACATGCTATAAACCAATGACAAGTTTTTCAATAATTGTACAGCTGGAGTTTACCCAATTGTAATTTTTTTGTCTTGATAGGTTCAATTTCCATGCCCTCTAATGTTGATTTTATAGAATAAATAATTTTTTTATGTTGGCAGTTGACAGCCATTAATTGCTTTGAACAAAGGCTGTTTATGATGAAAGTTACCTGAGGACATAGTTACAGTTGTGATAAAGAAAACATTTGTTTCTTCACACTTTGTGAGAGATTGCATAGCAGTCTCATTGTGCTGGCCAAGAGTTTATGTACTCGCCACAGGGAAACTTCCACAATACTAGTTTGGGTCAAAGAGCTGGCTTACGTCTCTTGATCCAAGGGTTTTCACAGTCTGAGACTGCAGGCCTCTCCTCAGACAAAGCTTTGAACGCCCGCTTATAGGCGATAAGCTAAGCGCTTCAGCACAGGTTGCTTTGAATACCATACCTCTGTCGAACCAGCTGTTCCAGGCCTCTCCTCTCCTCCATCTGGCGTCGCAGTGTCACCATCTCCTGCTGCACCATATCCTCCTGTCTACGTGCCTGCTGCCTTTTTCTCGTCTCCTCCTCTCGCTCCCTCCTCTTTGCCTCCTCGCTGGCATCCCGCCGAGCCTCCCTCTCTCCCTGTTGCCTCTGTCTCTCAGCCTCCCGCTGGGCTCTGTTCTCTCGCACCTTCAGTGGCAATCGGTAGCAATTAGTGTAAGTGAGAAACACAACTTGGGTGCCCGTCATTCCGGCTGATTCAACTTTCACGGTGACCGTTTCTTAACCCAAAGCATTCACGTCTCCTCATCTTTCGCAAATTGAGACTCACTTTGGTGACATACCTGCAGGTGTCGTGCTTCCATGGTGACAATTGGATCTCTGAACTTCTTCCTCTTTTGTCCAACATCCAGCGCCAGTTCCTCCATCAGCCCAGAGTCTAACACCTCTTGCTCCATCAGGTCTTGTAGGAAGCTGTTAACAGCACTTTGCTCTTCCTCCTCGGCCAGGCAGTTGTAAAGATCTTTGCACAAGTGAGTGTGAGTAAGAAGTATTATATTACAGCTGATGAGTTTCTACAAGGAAAATTACTAGTACAGCTAAGTTTATTCCATTAACATGATACATGATAATGATTAAATCTTCTGTTGTATTCCTCTGTTAAATTTGATCTGCACTAATCTTTGAAGTATTCAACCACAAACCCTAGCTTTAATTCATTAGTCAGATTATTCATTTTGATTTGTAATGTCAAACGTAAACCACACCATTCCCATATAACTAGGATATTTGAACGGGATTATTTAATTAAGGAAGCTCAAGTTAGTTGGTAACATATAGTATTTGTCCGCGCTATGTACCATCAAAGTTGCTGTAGTTAAGGGCCGCAGGCTGAGCACTAGCCAGTGCAGCGGGGCTTCTCCTCTCATCGCAGCACATCAGGTCATCTTCCTCTTCCACCTCCAGCTCCAGCCGCAATTTATTGCTCAGCCAATCACCAAGAAGAGCCTGAGCTGCAAGCAACCATCCGAATATCATTGTCTGCCTGCAGCTGCTGCACAGGCTCAACTCTATTATGTAGGTAACAGCTCTCTAGAGACACACTATCATTGTTTGTGGGCTGACCTACCTTCACTGTAAGAGTCATCATGATCTCTTAACTGGTCAGAGCTTTGCAATGGTACAGCTCGGCTATTGTTTACTGAACGAGGCTTCTTGTGGGAGAAGACTTCAGATACAGCAAACTCGGAGGCCACCTCCACACGCTAAGGACAAGAAAATAGACTAACTAATGATTATTTTCATTATAAATTAATCTAAGGATTATTCGGTTAATTGGTTAATATCCATCAGTCAAAGGTGACATCTTCAAATTGCTTTATTTGTCCGGTCCAAACAGTCCAAAATCCAAAGTAATTCAGTTTACAATGATACAAAAACATGGATCATGAAAATACTGATATTTACAGCGGCTGCAAATAGGTTCTCACCTTTCTCCACTGATCAATATCACCATTCTTCACATGCATCTGTTAAGAAAAGAAAAGAAAAGCAAGCTGTAAACTAATATTGTTTGCAAGCGAGCCCACAGGGCACCATGAAAATGCTGCTCTCATGATCACCTTTGCCTGCTTTAAAATGCCCAGCCAAGCTCGCTGACACCTTGAGCTGTGGGCACAGTTTGCAAAAATGATGTCTGAGCCAATGCACGATGCGGATTATTTCTCAGAAAAGCTTAGCCATTGCCTTAAATCAGCAGATTACTTTAAAAAATAATTTCCCAGACGTCCAAAAGTCTGTGCTTTACCAGCAGCGATTCAGCAATCTCTCTCTCAGGTAGCAGACACGTGAGGCTGCAGGCATCTGAGTATCTGAGAAAGCCATCTCTAAACCGGCATGAGCCATGCGTTCATAGTGATAACACTGATGTGCTTTTCCCTCATTTATAAATTCAATAGAGTACTTTTAACGATTTTATTGGATTCTCTCGAGGGGATTTGATAATCCTGGGAAAAGAGTCTAAAAAAATGCATATAGAAATAGATTGAAAAATATATTTTATGAAAGATTTTAAACGAGGTGAGCTCGAATGTATAGGTTATTATCTAGAATAGGAACGGTTTAATTTCCTTTTACCTCTCAATCTAACACACACCCAAAGACTAAATGTACCTTGTCCGCAGGTGTTTTCTTGCCGAGCCTCCGCCACCTGAACAGGTGAGGATTGTGACCTGGGAATGTCATCACCTGCTTCGTTATAGACCTTTACCTCTGCTACTAGTTAGTTATACTCCTAATGTGATCCCCAACCGCGACTACAGAGTCCTCTTCTGCCCACAGCATCACAAGACAACTATTCCACGACTATTATATCAACAGAAAGTGTGCAGTAGTCGTCACACAAAGAGCCCTCGCTCCACAGAAGTCCTGTAAACAAAACAGGCATAGAGTTGAATCGCACCGGATTCTGGGTAATGTAGTACGATAACCATTTTTCGAGCCTAAACGTCGTTTCAACGGTGCATTTTAGGACTACGTGGAACACTGCGCTTTCTTTGTGGTTCTTGGTAACCACGGCAACGCTGTTCATTTTCTCTAAGTGAGACACACATGCTTATATGTAACACAACTTAAAAGTATGAATAAAAATCAATCCGGTATCGTAACGTATTCACATTGTTTCACAAAGCACAAACACTACAAATTGGTGTTTTGATCAAAAAGGGTGCTTTTTGTCGTACTGCCGCAGCCGTTGGTGATGACGACATATTTAGGCGACTGGTAGTGCCACCCTGCTCGGGCTCTGATTGGTTTACTGTGATATTCCAACGACCAATCAGACCAATCAGAGACCGAGTAGGGCGGGTCATGCCGTCGCAGGATTCGGATGAGCTCAGCTTCTTCCACACTTCCTGTCAAACAGTGACATTTGTAGGTGAGTGAATGAAATATGCACTTAATTAAACAAGTATTTAAATAAAACCAGCACAAATGCAAATGCATGGGTTTTCTTAACGTCAGTTAAGAGCATTAACGTTAAACATCTCAATTCGGCGAAAGCTTTCACAACACGTGAACGTGATGAGGCAGCTAAGTGGCTACGGTACTTCACGTGAGTGTCACTGTCGTTGTTTAGATATCGCACGTGAGTTAAGAGCAGTTCTGTGAATCCTTTTTAGAGCTGCTCACATGGCTGGCAGCAGGATGAAGCTGGAGCTGTCCCGTGTAGTTCAGGGCAGAAGTCGGCTCGGAGTCCTGAAGGAGCTTGGCAAGATGGGGCAGCACTCTCTGGACGTCCCGGGATGTCTGCTGCACACACACCTGGGCACAGTGCCCCACCTCACCCAGGAGACACTGCACACCATGAGCAACCTGCCCTCCGTCACCCAGGTCACCCTGACCAATATGTAAGCTCGTAACTCATCACACACATGAACTAGTGTCTTAGCTACAGGTAGAAACGCCTCAGGCTAAAATGCAGCTATATATGGCTTCCAATGACTTATTAAACTGGGGAAACGTGATAAAATACTTACATTGTTATGTTCTGCCCCCCCCCCCAAGTCTGCTAAATGAATTAATAAATACAAAAAACCTCATCAACTAGAGCCACTACCATAGGGGATTGTAACATACCATATAGAAAAAGTACCTTTGGGCAGTCAGTCTTTTCCTATCGGCCAACACGCACCTGAAATCGAACATGCTGTCATAATCTGGAATAATGGTTATGTCAATGTTTTACTAACTGTCTGTGCTTAATATGTACCCTTAATTGTGTTTACATGCTTATGGTTCTGTGCTTATGTGTTCTTATGTGTTTTCATTTAATATCATCAACCTGCCAGAGATTTTAGATGAAAAATTTGCTCGCATTGCTAAATCTGACACATTTACATGGTAGCTTATGTTAATTAAAGTGCATTGTTACTTCTTAAATTAAATAATCATTAAATAAACAAACACAATTTTTTTTGTTATTTTTTTGTTTCTCAAGAGCGGAGCATCAGGAAGCATTGGAGGAGTTCAAGGACGGAGTCAGGAAGTTTGCAGGTACTTTTGATTGATCACATTTTTGTTCTTCCTCAGTGCCACTTATTTCCCAGAGAGTAATCAGGAGAAGAGGATACGTTGGGACATTCTAGCAGGCCAAACAGCATTGATTAGACAGTCATATTGATATCGTAGAGCTTTATTTACAGACACCTAATCAAAGCACCAAATTGAACAGGCATCCAAAAATGTATACAGCAGTTTTTTCAACTTTTTGTTGCATTTGAATAAAATATTTAGTTTGTGCTGCTAAAGGCAGTCAACTGCAAAATGCTATGGACAGGTTTTTAGTAATGTGCAGATCTGATACTCTACACTGGTCAAAATATTGGACCCGATATTAGAAAAACTAGAGACCATCTTGCGATGGGATCACACCGGCCGCGATGCCGAATCGGACCAGTGGCGTTAAGTGGACGGGTAACTCCCCCTCCTCCAACTCCCCGTCTTCCAGCACCCTTGCTTTGGACCACACGCCTCTTCCATCTCAGCCTTGATTTTGATCTTCACTACACACACATATAGAAGTTTTGTGACTTCATCTTGCACGATTGTGATACTATTGAGGTGACAAAATTTGTCCACAAACAGACAGAAATATAAGCACCTGGCAAAGTACCCAAACCACTCCTGTGGTAGTTTCCGTTACAGCATGTGTCTCCAGGACGACATTATGCCACGTTGACTCACACACAAATTAATATGGTAGCAGCTTATAGTAAGCTTATTGTGAGCAAAGCATGTTCATAAAAAAAGTTAATTAACAACTTTTTATGTTGAGATTTGAAGTTCCTCCTTGGCCTTGAAAACAACAGTCTCAACACGTGTTTCACCCAGAAGCTCTTTTATTCCTTCAGTCTCAACTTTAGTTTAAAGCCAACATGGATGAGAAATCCATAAAGCGTGCGTGATACAACAGCTTCTGGGTTTGACCTTGTGGGGAATTTTTTCAACATCTTTTTATGTGTTAAAGAGAGAAAGGATATTATTGGATTAGGATCTGTATCTTTGAAAGAGGCTTTACGTGTAAACGTCTTTCTCAGAGTTTTTCCCCTGCCCTTTAATGGACCGGTCGGTATGTCTCTGCTGAAAAGCATTGGCATTTGAACTGAGCTGTGTTTCCGTCCCTTGACCGAAGTAGCTTTGGTAATCATTAAAAACATGTCTGTCTCTCACAGTGTCAAAACAAGTAAAATCACCTCCATGTCAAACATTAGGAGGCTGCAGAGGAGGAAAGGGACTGGTGGTTGAACTATTTAGAATTTACCTTTAACCCTCTGCTTTAGTCGTATATTAAACCGCAACCACATCAGAAGAACCTCCGCCAGGCTCAAAATCCTGTAATGGTGTGACGTAAATGTCAAGCATGCACCAAGCACAAAGTGTCTCTGAAGAGCTTGGGGTGTGTTAATATTACTTCCACAGGATAGATTGGAAAGACGGGAGCAAATTGCTTCTAAATATATAGTACGTTGAGTTAAATATTGAAAAGCTGATTAGCTCCATGAGCCTGACCAAAAAGTGTTGCCGTTCTGAGTAATATTAATAAATACCCCAGAACAGTGACCTCATTCAGCTTTAATGTACAACAGCAGCCTTGGTATTGCGCCTCGAGCAAACAAATTAGGAATGTAATCACTTGTTTTAAACTCTCAGGGGATTACGACTGTGCTGTCTCTGAAGTCTCAGAAGGGCGGAGCAGTGATTGAATAATTAGAAATAATGACGGCATTTGCTTTGTTTTCTCACCTTTTGATCTTCTGCTGCAGCTGTGTTTGCTGATAAGGCCACACCTCATTCCTCTCTCCTGACTCCTCATCGCATTAACATGCAGTAATGAAGCTTCCCACTCTGTGCTCTGCCTTTGCAGACTGTAACCCTTTTGCCCAACTTGATTTTCGCATTGATGTTGGTTTTGTGCAGGTCTTCACGATACTGTGTTGTACTGCTCGCTTCACGACCCGGCGACTCCCTGCCCAACGGGTTACACCACCAACAAGGTGAGAAGGAGCTTCTGCTTAAAGGAACTGGTTCCACGTTTTGGGAAATGCGCTTATTCCTTTTTATGCCGAGAGTTGAGGAGGAGTAGAAGAAGATGAGGAGATCAATACCACTCTCATATGTATGTGCTAAACATATGGCTGCAGCCTGTGTACTCATGTTTTTGGACTATTATCGCTGTACATTGCATATTCCTTTTATTCTCAACACTGAGAAGCTTTGCACTTGACCGTGACTATATTTAGCTCATTCCTACCTGGCTCTTTCCTTTTTCAACAGTTACATGATACATATTTTATATTTAAAATCTTTCAATTGTATTCTTTTTAAATATTTTAATTGTAATTTTTCTTTTCTATTTTTTTTGTTTCTTACACCAAATAAACCAAAGCAAATTCCTTTAATCTAAACACCGTCTTGGCAATAAACTGGATTCTCATTCTGATTTCTGGTCCTTATGCTAAGCTAAGCTAACCAGCTGCTGTTCAATTGGTATCGATCTTCTCATCCAACTCTTGGCAAGAAAACAAACAAGCAAGTTTCTCCTATTAATGCCAAACTGTTTAAAGAGAATTCGTTCACCAAAGTGTTTTTATTTCCATCTCAAGCGTCTTTGTTTCACATTTCTGGGGCTTGTTCATAGACGGTGTCAGTGTGGGGCAGCGGTGGGCGGATTGAGCTGACGGTGGCGAAGTTCATGGCTCTCCAGAAGACCGTGCAGCCAGACTGGTACCAGAGCATGGCAGACGGAGAGACGTGGCAGAACAACACCTCCCGCAAACGGGTGCGAAAGTCAGTGGATCGAACTCTTGCCCACTTGGATGAGTGTCTGTTGGTTCACCAAGAGTCACAGGTACACACACACACACACACACACACAGAGAGACACACACACACAGAGACACACACACACACACACACACACACAGAGCACACACAGAGACACACACACAGAGACACACACACACACACACACAGACAGAGGCAGGCAGGCAGCAGTCTATAAAATTACATCGCTGTTCTATTAGTGTGATCAGTCATGCACGACACGAGCGCAGAAGGCAAAGATTGATTGTTTGGTGTTTTTGTTGTTGCATGTGTCGCTGTGCTGGAGAAACAGTGCGATTACATTGATGGGGACATACATTATCAGTAGGTGTGTAAAGGCTGAGCATCAAGCATGAATAATGGAATCTACTTTTCCTTTCTTTTAGAAGCAGTGAAACACTACATAATTTAATGATAGAGGGAACAAAGCTGATCCACATGAAGCGGTGCAGGAGATGGTATATGACACTTTAACTCAGTCATGCTTCAGAGGATATTATATATAGATATATTTTTAACTCTATTTTTGATCTGTAACTTGGTTCATAGGAAATAGTTTCTTGTAGTTTCCTTTTTTGCTTGCAGTAACCTGAAAGTGTGTCTTTTGTACACAGTTTCATATTGTGTGTACATTTCAATGCCTGTATATCTTGAAGATGTGCTCTTCTGTGTATTTTATTGCCTGAATAGGAACCAAATTTCCCTTGGCACAAAAAATGTGCAAGTTTAGAATGATATTAAGCTGAGAGCCAAACAGCTGACGGCGTACTGCAGGTAATTCTTGACATCAACATTGTACTGAGTAAGCTGCTTGATTGCTACTGAGATCCACCCCCCACCACCCACAGCATCTTTCCTCCTCGTGATGTGCACTCAAAACCCAGATTGGCTCTGACAAGAATCAAATGTATATTATTTTGCACTTGGGGCGCTAGGGTTCTTTCTCCTTCTTTTTCTGGCTCTTCTTACTATCTTTCAGAGTTTCTTTCTGTCAGCTGTTTAATCACTTAACTGTCTGTCATTGTCAGGAGTTGGAGGGAGTCGCGGTGTTCGGGGTGGTGGAGGGAGGAGACATCCTTGAAGAGAGGGTGCGCTCAGGCAGGGAGACAGCCAAGAGGCCTGTGGCTGGATTCTGCCTGGACGGCCTACAGACGGGCTCCATGGACCAGGCCCTGAGGACCCAGCTCATCACTGCTGTGACCAAGGAGCTGCCTGAGGACAAACCCAGGTCAGCTTGTGACTGTGGAATAAATGTATATTGATTACAGTTGTTACGGGAGACATTTATCATTAATGAATGTGTTGATTTTTATCAATCATTTACTCTACAAAAGGCTTAGAAATGTCCATTATTCTATTTTAAAACATCCCTTTAAAATGGTAGTTAGTCATGTATTCAATTTTGAGTTGCCTCTAACAATTATTTTTTATATCTGATTATTTTCTTGATTGATCTCATGGTCTAAAACATTGGTAAATAGTGAAAAGGTCCTAAGGGACATCTTCAACTGACATGTTTTGTCCACCCAAAGTCCAACACCTCAATATATTCAATTTACAATTATATTGAATCAAAATAGCAGCAAATCCTCATATTGGAGTCGCTGAAACCAGAGAAGGTTTTGAGTTTTTTGCTTGAAAAATGACTTAAATGATGGTCAAGGAATCTATTAATTGACTAATTGTTTGAGATCTAATTCAATTAGTAATATAAAGTGGAAGAAAGCAATCAACTCTTAATATTTGGCAACCTCTAACAATAAAATACTCAATATTTGTACTAATTACCAAAATTATGAATCACTTGCCAACACTGAAATTCATTTATTCTTTGCAACTGATACACAAATGAATACAATTTTGATGAATTATCATCTTTTTTGGTTTTAGTAAATTTACAACCCAGTGCTGTGTGATTTAATGACCGAGTGGGCCCAGTTGGTGGGTTCTGCCCAATCATTAAATGAACCTGCTTGATTGATTTACAAGTGAAAACCCAGCAGCTCTGACGTCCCACCCACCGCAGTCATTATCTCCGCTCACTCCTAAAGGACAATGCCAGAGCCATTTAGTCTTTATCCACTTTACTACTGTCTTGAGTTTACTGTCCTCCAAGAATTATTAATCGTCTGCTGACATCCATTTTTTTAAATCTAAAATTTACAACACTCTAGTCGGGGTGTGATTTTTTTTATTTTTTACATGTGATAATGACACATAACTGACAGCCAAAAGAAGATGATATAGTCTTGTTTTGAGTTTAAAACATGTTTACACACATGAATGTAATGCTAAGACAAAAACTTTGACAAAAAGATTGTTTAGCTTTGCCAGTTGTTAGTAATCTTTCATATATGTAGAGTTGGTTGCCATCTTCCATTTTACAATTGTAATTGAATTAAAGATGAATGGATTAGTTGTCAGTTAATCGTTAATCTATTCAATATGATACATTTCTTCTTTCTATTTCATCACGTGATGAAATACATGATACACAGTTATGTTATCTAAATTAATAATAACAAGCACATATTAACTCAAGTTTCATAGAAAATCTGATCATTTTGCACTAAAGTTCTTCATAAAATGAGAAAATACTCAGTACTCTTAATATGTATACAAAAATAGGCTTTACTATGTGGCTATTTGAGGAGACTATTTATTTATTTATTGAATTACCAGAAAACACGCTTTATTGTGATATATATCTCTATCTCTCTCATTATTGAGATATATATATATATAGATATATATCTATATCTATATATCTATATCTATAGATATATATATATCTATATCTATATATATATATATATATATAGATATATATATATCTATAGATATATATATATATATATATATCTATAGATATATATATCTATATATATATATCTATATAGATATATATATATATCTATAGATATATATATCTATATATATATATCTATATAGATATATATATATATATATATAGATATATATATCTCATTATTGAGATATGAAGGACCTATATTGGGATTAAAGATGTTGGCCATATCACCCAGTCTCTGGTTCCAGTTTCCTCAATGTGAGGATTTGCTGCTTCTCTGTTTTAAATCATTACAAATTAAATATCGTTGGGATTGTCACCGCGTGCCTTGGAAGCTTGTGATAGACCCTTCACTATAATCTTTTATAAATAACTAATCTAATACTTCTAAAGGTAATTGACACATTCATTTAATGAAAATAAATGTTAGTTGTAGACCTATTATAATTTTATATTAAGATTAAAAACCCACATATGAATAAGAAAGATAATCTAACCAATTTCTAATCCTTTGGAAGGAATATTGTATAATGATAAATGATAAAATGCTTCTTCTGTAGATATTAAAAACAGCCCCAATGGCTCCAACCAGACCGACTACACTTTCAGACTACAGTACTTGTTAAAAGCCAAACTTTTACTGGATGTTACTGGTTCTCCAAACGACATAAGCCTGTCATCTTCCAGAGGCTTTTCACT
The DNA here is from genome assembly GCA_016806645.1 of Ophiodon elongatus. Classification (NCBI taxonomy): domain Eukaryota; kingdom Metazoa; phylum Chordata; class Actinopteri; order Perciformes; family Hexagrammidae; genus Ophiodon; species Ophiodon elongatus. Next base: position 1,550,809 of record JACSYO010000632.1, on the reverse strand, counting down.
GGAGACTGTATCACTTGAGTGCTCCTCTCACGGAAGTGATGGAGGAGCTCTGGCCGTTAAATCTGCTTGTGAACAGGCGCCTTGGTTGCTGGTTGTTCAGGTTGTGTAGATGTTGCCTCCTACTGGAAAGTGGAGTAGAGTCATTATCAAATGCTAAATTGGGCTTGACCTTGATGCCTGCAGGCAGAGAGTCAGCGGGAGCCAGTTAACTGAAAGCCCATGACGAGCACAACCACACAAGGGTGCACATGTTGTTAAAGGGCAATATGTTGTAGAAGCTTGTGTGGTTACATTAACCCTTTAACCCTTTCTTTAGGGGGAACAGCGGATCTTTAGGGGGAGCGTTATATATATATATATATATATATATATATATATATATATATATATATATATATGCCACATAGAAGTATTATACATCATCTGAAAGCGGGGAACCTGAAGATTAATTTGAGATGCAGCTCAGCTTTGTATGTCAAGTTGTTCTAGTCATAAATCAGAGATAAAAATGTATTAATTTATTATGTCTCAGACTTTTTTGGGTTGATACAATTTCTACACAGATTTGGTGCTAAATGTAACACATTTTTTGACAATTTAAGAAATTATCAAAAATCCCTCCAAAACACCACATTAATACACCAAGACCTCAAAGAATACATAGAAAAGTCCATGCTGTGATTTGGTATCATTTTGTGCTCTTACTGTATACTTTTACCTTTGCTACTTAAGTATATTCTGATGCTAATACTTTTGTACTTTTAGTTATGTAACATTTTGAGTGCAGGACTCTTACTTGTAACAAAGTACTATTTTACACGTTTCTCTTGTAAACAATTCAATCATAAACACATTATATATATATCGTAGTATAAATATCAATGGGTCCGGTGGCTAGCCGACATCGCTACAGGCTGCACGCTGACGACAGTCTGGAGCAGCAGGCTCCGTCACGCTCCTTAAGTACGTTCACGCCCCCGAGAAGCTGCAATGTCTGGCCGAGCGGAGCTCTAAACGTTCCCTACTGAACGAGAGCCGGTCGCTGTACACTGCTGCAGAGGAAAATGCGCAAGAAGTAAAAATATTTTGGTTTCATTATGAAACTGTGGCAGGACAAAATGGACTTTTGGCGAGGCGCCACAGTCTGGGTTATTAATGGGAAACGCTGTGATACCAGTATCAGCCTCTCCGAGGGTTAATGTCTATGATTCATTTAATTTTTGATTCAGTGTTTTCTGCTTCGTGCCGTGACTCTCAGGCTGCTGCAGGGTGTAGGACGACCGGATGAGGTGCTGGCGTGTGTGGAGGCCGGTGTGGACCTGTTCGAGAGTTTCTTCCCGTTCCAGGTGACGGAGCGAGGCTGTGCTCTTGGCTTCAGCTTCGACATCTCCCCGGACCCAGAGCTCGCAGGTAGAGCGACCCCTGCAGGTGTGGCGAATTACTGTGCTGAGGAACTCTTTAGTAAACTTTTTGTTTGTCAAATGACTTTTCAGGTAAAAGAACCTTGCCTAAAGCCAAAACGTGTTTTGATGAAGGAAATTACCTCAAAAAGATAGAAAACCCTGGCGTTCTATTCACGAGCTCGCAACATATGCCTCGAGCAAACTGACATGTCACAATGTAATTTGGGAGCTTGGGTAGGGGGCCTCTCTAACTAGATGCATTTGGATTTGAATGAAACCTCAATGAAATGAGCCTGTGGTAGAAAATATGATTCATATCACGACCATGATAGTTTACGTAATATAAAAAAAAACATAAAAGAGATGTGGACAAAGCAATGAGTAAATATTTTTATTTATTTACTTATATGAACAGAAGTTTAGGTGTCAGAAGGGGCACCACTTTGATGTTATTAATGGTACAGAGTAGGCTGGAACAATTATTAAAATTCAAATGGACATTGCAATGTAATAGAAAGCATTTTCTTTATTTAAAAGCTCGATAAAACAACTTAGTTTTTTAATTGCTACACAATCTGACCAAACAGAGGGTTGGAATGCTGCCCTACGCTCCATGTCACATATGAGAGTAAGAGTACAAATTTGTTTTAATATATTAATGTTCACATCAGGCCTGTTATTCTGCAGTGCTTTGTTTTACTTTTCTCAGATTTTATGTGAGTTAAGTTGTGATGATTATATTACATGTTTATCAGGCTTGAAGATATCAATATTCTACTGTGATTGAAGGTTTTTACATTTCAATAGCTAAACAAATTTGTTTTATTCATATCAATTCATCTCAATTCATCAGAGCACACAGGCCTGACCTACATGAAAGAGCAGTTTACATGTCGACTGTGTCTAATGCTGTGTTGGTCATTTTCAATACAATTATGTATTGCTTGTGTATAGTCAACAATACAGGAGATAAGGAACTTTAAAAAAAACAATTGCAATATTGGTCTAAAATGAACCCAATAATATCTTCCTAAATTGTCAAGCCCTTGTACAGAGATGATTTAGATATGCCCAATAATAAGCCAAGCAGGCTTTTGTCAATTTCTCATCAAAGAGGAGCCTGTGATGTTGAGTTGAAAATGCTTAGAGATGTTCCTGGTGCTTATTCAAACATAAAGGGCCTTTCATCTCACAGCAAAAAGGCAGCATAGAGAATTTTCTCTAATTACACCACCTTTAACCACACCTAAAAGGTTCATAGAATAGACCTTGCAGAGTGTCTTCAGTAAATGAACAGCCCTTCATCAGCTTTTAACAAAAGCAAGAGGAAGTCTGACTGCAGTTTTCACTTAATGGAAAGGAAGGAAGTGTTTATCTCTGTGTGTTAATGTGAATATCATGTTTCCCTCCAGATGATGGATTTTTTTTTTTGCTTTAAAATCAGAACTAGGTTTAATGTTCTGATGTGCGTGTGTGTGTGTTCTAGCTCCAGGTCAGTTGAAGTAATTGGGTAGAAAGAAATTCAGCTGGTAGAATTAAATCAATGGTGCATTACATGGCTGTTAAGGTAACCAGCAAGTCGATGCCCGTCATTTTGATTGTTGTCCCAAGTGAAAAGCTAAAGAAGTGTTATGACAAGAGCTTTGGGAAATGGCCTGCTAAAGACTTTGTGCTTCATTGAAACTCGACAGCTGGAGTGAAGTTCGGTATCCGGCAGCATCTAGTGTCAGACGGCATTAATCAATACTGCACAGGGAGTGTAATGGAGTTCAGTGAAGGTGAGAGCAGTGATGGTGTCAAACCTGTAGAGAAATTCTAATTCCCCTCTCGGCCAATTACAAGAATCCAGAGGGGGGAAGTTTCCAGTAACGAGTCTTTTTGACACTGAAGACCATATGCTATTTAATTCCCTTCCTTCCCTATCACCCTCTGGAAGTGTTACACTTGATGTTTAGAATTTTATGTTTTCATCATCGGATCTTACTTTTATCCCCTATGTACACTTCCTCCACCTATTCTGCCCTAAAAAGCCAAAACGTTACATTACAAATTTGGTCAAATTTGAGCTTGACTTAGGACTAGAATCTGTTTAACCATAATATGAAAATTTATTATTATTAGAAACGTGTACAAACGGCATTTGTAAGAACTAGAAAACGGTGTTAAAACCAAACTGCAGCGCTACAGCAAGTTGCTGCCAGCAGGTAAAATGGCTTTAGCTGAGACAGTAGCCTAATGTAATCATAATGAAGAACAAACGGTAACAGCAGATCAACTAGTCCTGCTAACATAACTAGCCTAGCGTATCAGAGAGGCAGTAACTGCCATCTCTGTAGCCTCTGACTCCAGTGAAGTTCATATGATTTGATGTTGCTGAGCCGGGCGGCCACCTCCGATTCTGAAAAGTGAAGCCAACGCTGGAGAGCCTTAAACTTGCATTCTCTTGACTGGACATCAGGGGGCGACACCTCTGGTTGCAAAAAGAAGTCTGATTGTATAGAATATGAGAAAATTACTTCTCACTTGATTTACCTCAGTAAATATGAGTTCTTCATCTCAATCGCTAGTTTAAAGTCTTCAATACGTGATGGTCTTTTAGTAAATTGTAGTTCAATTTAGAGTAAAATAGACCATAAAGCAGCTTTAGGGCGGGGCTCCCTTTTGATTGACAGGTTGCTACCACAAAGTTGTCCGGTCTAATAGTTGTCCGTGTTTTTTTTTTTTTGTCTTAGAACTTGAAACCCTTTCACAGTGTGTTTTCCGTTCATGAAAGTTGATTATAACATTTTGTTTGCTGAGATATTTCTTGTTCAGCGTTCGGTTGTCATTTCTGGTCAAAAACACAAGATGGCGACCGCTAAAAGGCCAAACTCGAGGCTTCAAAACGGTAGTCCACAAACCAATGGCGGATCTCATGGTGACGACGCCCACTTCTAATATACATTCAATGGGTTGAGCTATCTTTAGAATTACATATTTAAATTATTTAATTAAAGACTAATTAATATTAAACTAGCTGAATTGGCCCAAACGGAAAGGAAGTGTGACGATGAAGAACACATTATCTTTGTCGTTGTGTTTTCTCTGCAGCCTTCTGGATGTCAAAATATTGAGTGTATGCATGCAAAATATTAGGGTTTCCAACTGTCTGCTTCAGTTTGGCTAAGCCTTTTCTGTTCTGCTTTATGCTTTTGTAAGACAGAAGTGCTCTTCAGTGCAAGTTACTGCTCCCCCTTTACATCTTATTAGCTTTAGTCAAGCCTCATTTTGTTCCTGGTATTCTCTTATACCCCCTCCTTAAGCTAAATTTTATTTTATGTTCCGTTTATAAACTTTGTTGCGCCCTACTTCACCCGTTTATTTGCCCTAAAACCCGTTTTGCTCTACTGTTCGCTTTTAAACTCTATCTTTGATTGTATGCATTGTTATGGACCATTTCATCTTCCTTATTCCCCTGGTGTCTGTAACTGTGGAATACCCTCCTGTGAACAACAGCCCTCTAGATAAAACAGTCTTTATCACCTCTGGTTACTTTTCTATTCTCATTAAATTAAGTGAAGTCACCTTGCAGTGAACACCTCTCTGTGTGAGACAGGCCTCGGTTGTCAGAACATTGGCAGTAAGTAATTATATTATAACGGCAGAGAGAATATAGGACACAGCGGTGTTTAAAAGGGGTCAAGCTACAGTATGTGGTGATGGAGCGCTGAGGTTTTCTACGTAGGGACGTATTTTCTGCTGTCGGATGAGATTATGGTGTGAATAGTTTGTGTTGAGCTGGGATTAATGCGACGCATGTATGCTTCACTAGTGCTGGAGCTGGATGAAGAGAGGGACACGTTGGGAGAGACGCAACAGAATGGAGATTTAAATCCTGATGATCAGTCGCGGATGACGTCCTTTGAGATCAATCTCAAGGACCAGAGGTTTGTGGCAGCTATCATAAAACCCCAACGGCTTTCAAAAATCGCAATGCTTGCAGAATCAAAAACACTTGATTTACATTTATGGTGCCTGTTCATGAATTCTACGTACTTAAACTGTCTTTGAACTTCTATCCAGATACAAAGATGACTTCAGGCCCCTGGTTGAGGGGTGTGTCTGCTACTGCTGTCAGAACCACCAGAGGGCGTACCTACACCACCTGCTGGTGACCAATGAGCTGCTGGCTGGAGTATTGCTCATGATCCACAACACAGCCCACTACCATGCCTTCTTCAGCGCCCTGAGAGGAGCTCTGGCCGACGATAAACTGGATGTCCTTAAGAGACGGGTACTTGGGGAGACAGAATGAATTGACTAAGACTGATAAATCAGAATGATAGGAGGGGGATTGATCCTGCTTTTCCTCTCAAGCATCACTGGACTGACATGGCCTGATCTATCAAAGCTCTGCCTTACTACTGCAGAGAGCTTGAGACCAAGTCCCTCTGTATATCTCTGAAGTTACGTCTCAGAAGCACGTTTAATAGAGGAGGATAAAAAGACGACACGGCATATAAAGACGACCATTGGATGTGTGTTCCTTGGGTTTGTGTCCTGGTTTCCCACCAGGATGGACTTCCTTAAGCCGCTGTATTGATCAGAGCAGATAGCCAGGAGAAGTCAGGCCGAGGTGGCTGTGAAGGGAGCTGATAGGAGATCAAGAGGACTTTGCATAAAGAGGGAAATGTGAGGATGGATGGTGGTGTACTATCGACAATGACTGAATCCCTTTGAGCTTCCTGTTGTGGTCTGATTGCAGGATAGCAGATGACTAATATATACATAGAGTATTGGCCAAAGGGAGAATCAACTTGGGGAGCCAGTTAGTAGAGGAAAACAATTCCTGAAATCTTTGTTTTCTCCTGTTTTATACATTAAAATGCCATTTGTATAAAAGGATTTCCTTGAGGCTTTTTGTCATTTCATACTTTATTAACCTCTATTGGGGAAATAATTGTCATGCATCTTGTGCTTCATGATATTTTAATATAGTTGAATGAGCTTCTCGCACACATAGTTTGACTTCTTGTTGGTGTCAAACCTACTGAATAACCACCAAGTATGATGAGATAGTGTCCTGATAAACACGCAGCTCTCAACATGCAGATGTGGTGGTTGTTGTGTCTCGTGGGTTTCGGGGAGGTTAACTGAAGGTTTGAGCTGACAGCTCCACTGTTCCCGCTGCTGAGAAAGGATAAAGATCAGGCACAGATGGGTCTCTCCTGCCTCCCGTGCAGCGATGGAGGGAGGCTTTTTGAAGGTGAGGAGATATAATTGACTACCATACCGTGCAGATGTCTTTGGGGGACAGAGAGAGGAGAGTGTGACAGATTTATGGAACAGCAATGACGATTTTTGTCGGACTTGTGGGTTACCTTTAGTGCATTGAGCATTATATAGAAGAAGGTGGGAAGATTTGTCATCAATAAGTGGGCGAAGTGCATAAATACCCATTATTTTGGTATAGAAAGAAAGTAGTCCATTTATACCTGTGGGCAAAATAAGTCTAAAGAAGTAACCTCTAGACTAATGTTTATTCTAAGGTTTAAGGCAGTAGACACAAGCTATTGTGGAGAAGGTCGGGAAGTCTATCCCCAGATTAGCCAGTAAAAATAGTGAATGGATAATGCCTTCATTTCCCTGGATAACTTCTATTGATATTTTAATCAGAAAGTCTCAGTGGAGGGGTTCAGCAGCTAACAAAAATTTTTCCTTGTGTGATGTGTAGCTGACAAACATTTTTATTAAAGCATTGTCAGTAAATCTACCCTTGGTAAATATGCACTGGTTAAAATACGGTTAATAATTATGCCCCTTTGAAGCTGCTCTTAATGAAGGTTGATCAAAATAAAAACTTAATAACTCTTGATTACTGCATTCCAACTGATTATTTATTTAGACTTATCATGGGTGTCTTGAGATATATCTGAAATAAGTATCTGGCTCTTTAGCGGTTACATGTCCCACTATGTTTACCAGCTAGTCTCTAAGTCCTGAGCAGGTATACGTGAACAGTAAACAGAACTTTTTAATTGAAAACAATGTGCCCATTGCAGATGAAAATTAAACTTGTGGGCCATAAAAGCAAAAGAACAAAAAGGCACTAAAATGCTCCCTAAATAAGTCTCTGTGGATTTGTCCCTGTGAGTGACCATCCTGTTCACATTTCATATAAAAACATTTATTAGTGCAGCATTAAACTGGCAGACTGAGATTGAGGAACATTTTTTTGGGGTTTTAAGTTTGCAGTAGTAGAATACAACGCTATTATCTCAGTTATGTCCAATTTGCATATTTATTGTGGGGTTTAGTTCCATAAAGTGTTTACATTAATGGATACACTGCAGGCAAAACTGAAAAGGAAAAAAATACATATTTTAGAAAGACTTATTTCCTTCTAGGAGCTTCCATTCTTGAGAGCTGGTGGTTATGATCGTTCTTTGTGTGCCTCCTTCTCTACCAGACTCGGCAACATTGGGCACGATTTCCATGAAAAAGAGCTCTGAATGACGCAGTCAGCAGGTGGTCCTCCATAGCTCATTTCAACCAATTATACAGATGGAGAGTGCCATTCAGGCTGGATCACTACGAGTTTCTTTTCTATCTCTCCACTTTTGCAGTGTGAGCCGATCCTCACATTTATCCCACACTTCACACGCCAGCCGGGTTGTTATCTGCTGTTGTGGCAGAACAACCTGAAAAAGGATGAGATCGGCTGTTCTGCCAAGACAACATATTCTCATAAAGCCATTGGTGTGAAGTGCAGTAGGTGTTATCGTGGAGGAAATGATGGCCAGAGAAGGGTTTTATCAGTGAGGGATTGGGCTGTCAGAGCAGAGCATCCAGAATCTTAACAGGAGAGAAAGTGCCACTATTTGTCACTTTGAGAGGCAAGTGTCACATTCTGCTGCATTGGGTACCTTAAATCATTGATTTGACAAGGTGCCATAAATGGATTACTCAACAGGCCTCGGGGTCATGTGACCCATTGGAGAGCGTCTGTTTGAACATTTTGTTCCCACAAGAGACACAAAACAACTGCAAAGAGACACAAAATAACCACAAGGAAATTAATAATTAACACAGACGGATGACCACAATCAGAGAACTACAAAAAGATGCAAAACAAAAAAAAAAAAAACAAAAAAAAAATGACTCCATGTCTACAAAGAGAGAGATGCAAAACAAACTACAAAGATAGATGCAAAATGATCACAAAGAGACACAAAATGATTATAAGGAGACAAATTGACCTCAAAGAGCCACAAAAAGACCACAAAGGGGAGATTGTGTCTCTTTCAGTCTGGGTGTTTTGCTCCTGTGTGGGACATGTGGAGTAATAGGAGTGTGTTTGTAAAGAATATATCTGTTTAAATAGATGTGGGAAATATAGACATTTATTTCTGTATTAAAAAGAAAAAGAAAGAAAGATGCATCTTTATTTTTTGCATATAAATTACTCTACAGATTTATGACATTATCTTCACTGAGTAAAGACTCAAGTGATCACTGAGTGACGAATGACTCACAATACTAGTGAATCACGAGATTAACAATACTAACGTGTCACTTGACTAACGAATCATGTGACTAATGAAAATAAACATAATATATATATAATATAATATAAAACAAAATATTTGTCAATGTTTACTTTTAGTTTCACTGGGACCACGAACAGCAGTTTCCTGGTTGAAAGTACGTCACATTTCCACCTTTTTATTTACTTATATAATCTTATTTTTTCCTCTTTGTATTTTAACAATATTTTTTTTCATATTCTTTGATAGATTTATTCTTTATTATGGCACTCCTATGACTCCGTAGTGAGGGACATCTACATTATTCGTCAAACGCGGCTGTTTGCTCTTAACTACAGTCGCACAATAAAACACCGCACTTCATTTCACCCGGTCATAAACGATCAGGATACCACAAACCAGTGTCTCCCTAGGAAGCTCTTGACCCTCTCCTCTATCCCTATGGTAACCCTTGACCACCAGCGAGGGGCAGCCATGATTTTTGCCACACTGGCTGTGAAGGATTGCTCACTAAACGGGAGCCCAAATACCTTATTACCTCTCGGCTGTATTTCAGGATTCATGTATTCACATAAATCATCAGCTGACAATGTTCTAAATCAGCGGAGACCTACTCGGTCGGATTCCCTGAGTGAATATTTCATAAGGGCAGTGATTGTGCACGTCACAATGTATAGGCTTAGGATAAAGTACTCTCAAATATAAAGGTCATATTACATTAACGCTCCAGACTTTTTGGTTAACATCCCTCATGACCTTCTTCCCCGGTGTCGTGTGTAAATGTAATAGGATGGGATAGGAAACCAGTAAAGAATGTGCATGGAATAAAAAAAATCAGTGTTGTGCGTCTTCGCACATCTATAACTGGTTTATGTCCTGCTTGTAAAAACACACACACACACACACACACACACACACACACACACACACACACACACACACACACACACACACACACACACTTTAAAAGACATTGCGACACTTTGTGCAGGCCTTTTCTGTAAATCATGCTTTATTATTGTGAACCATATTATTCTTTTTTTAGTACCTGTATGCTCACTGCAAAGCCAGGTGTTAGTTTATTTGTGTACACGCCAGATGTGCTTGTGAGGTGGTAGCTCACCACTTGGGAGAGCCGACACAACTCAAAGGATTTCCATGAAACTTGAAGGAAATCTTGAGTTACAGTGCCCTCCAGAATTATTGGCACCCTTTAGTAAAAATTAGCAAAACGAGATGAAAAGAAATTCTTTCGTTTATCCTCATCTTTCATTCAAAATATTCACAAAAATCAAACCTTTAATTGAAAGAAACACTAAATTCTTATCATGAAAAAAATATTCTCAAAAATATATGTGCCACAATTATTGGCACCCCTTGGACATCATTTAATATTTTGTACAGCCACCCTTTGCCAAGATAACAGCTCTGAGTCTTCTAACATTAATAATAATGATGATAATGATAATGCATGATGAGGTAGATGAACACATGGCACTGGACCATTCCTCCATGCACGATCTCTCCAGATCCTTCAGATTCCGAGGTCGACGCTTGTGGACTCTCCTCTTCAGCTCATCCCACAGATCTTGTCTGGGGTTTAGGTCGGGGGACTGTGATGGTGGATATGGGTATTTTCAACTGTTTAGAGATGTTCTTATATCCATTTTCTGATTTGTGCAGTTCAACAACTTTTCCTCGCACCTCGTCACTGTGTTCTCGGGTCTTTCCCATAGTGATGAATGATTAAGGGAATTTGGCCTGTGTCACCTCATATTTAAACCCCAGTGAAACAGGAAGTCATGGTTGACCACTTAATAGTTCCTAATCAAACAGGTGAACTTAAAAATGTCAAATATTACTGGAATTATACTTAAATTAGATTTTAATCCTGATATTTTCTATGGCGGCAATAATTGTGGCACATGTTTTGGAGAAAGATATTTATGTCAACATTTTCTTTTTCTTTCAAAGATTTTACTTCAATGAAAAGGTATGATTTTTGTGAATATTTTGAGTGAAAGACCAAGAGGATAAACAGCAAAGCATTTTTTCAAAGCCTGTTCTGATCATAATCACTAAAGGTACCAATGATTCTAGAGAGCACTGTATATTCGGAGTGGTACAACCGATAATGTTTTCTGATGACTTTGTAAAACATTTGCAAGCTGTGGTGTTTTGTGCAAATCCCATCCTATATTTAGGCTGGGAAATTCAGTGAATGAAGAATAGATCCGGAAAATATATTGGACTGAAACAGGAAAATGTATAGAACCTATCTGGATGTTGGATGTGTTGACGTCAACATTGAGTGACATGGTCAACAAATCAAACAGACCACAAATCATAGAACTGATTTAAATATATTTAGAAAGAAGAGGGATGCTATAATCTATACATATATATTGCAATTTTGGCAAGCTAGTACACTATAAGGCTCGGTCTAATGATTCTTTTTTTGATTAATCGTTTATTGTATAAGAGTCTACAGCTGCTATGATGCCTGCAATGACAATACTAATATGATAGCACATGGTCGCCATCTCATTTCACGGTGTTAGGATGGCAAGATTTTCTAAGTAGCACTAAATACAAATTACATCACTGATGGGAATGTCATAAATCTAAGTATTGGACAAATGGAAGTTTTGATGATGATGGCACTAGAGGAAAGGTTAAGGGACTCCCAATGTTATTACAATTTATTTTGAAGCGACCATGAATACCAAATTTCCTGTCAATAAATCCAATTTCAGCCTGTTTCGGTATTTAATCAATTTACTATTATAGAAAACAAAGACTGATTATACCCATTCAATGAGATATAATGCCATTCTAAAGAAAAAGACCGGTAGGTTGGCCGTGGTGGCCTAAAGTCATATATTATTGGAAGAAGAGTTATTTTGTTTGCCCCAGAGTCAGCAAAAAGGATCTCCACAGTCAAAAAAAAAAAAAAAAAAAGGTTGGAGTTTGTAGAAAATATAACAAAAATACTTTTTCCGACGACATACAGTATATTTGTCATACGGAGCGATAGCTTAACAATAGTCCCAGGGACACACGCGTAACAAGCATTTTTCATCTTTGGCACCTTTACATTGTGGGAGTGATGCATTGTGCAGTGATTTAGTTCCTAAATGCAGGATTATTGTGTGATGTCGTAACGGCTGTTACTATTCAAGGAGCCAAAATCCTGAAATAATTTATTTTTCTCTTTTTCTGGAGAAAAGTAATTTGGAAAACTTAGTTAAGAGTTTATTCAAAAGGACACTAAATGTTACAGAAGGTCGGGTGAGCTTTTGCTTCTGTAGTTTCTGTGATTCTCTACCAAAGCAGGCTTTTCATTAATATTGCTCTGCTTCCCCAGAGGTCACTGGAAGTTGAACGAAAGGTCAGCTGTGTTGGGACAGCGGACGGATGAAAAGGCCACGAATTTGACCTTTACTGGTGAGGATCATCGGTTAATGCGGGTAAATGGGGAATGAACGCCTCGTGTAGCATCTTTTCGGGTCTGGGCTGTTTGCTGAAATGGAAGGAGGAAGGGATGTATGAAAGGAAAAACATTAACACTTAAAAGGTTCTCAGTTGCTGCATTAGCATCAACTATTACACTACAGGGAAGTTGCTTGAAGTGATTTGCTGCACTTGAAGTGTCTACTGCTAAAAGGTATCTTTAAGGATGCCTCCCTACACTTTCTGGATAGGCAATAGTTTGAAGTCCCTTTTACACAATGAGTGATTTAAGGATTCATCTTCCCCTAATGGTGCGACACGTGGAATATATCCTCGAGGGAGTTGTTTATGATATTTCATAAGGGGTAATTTATAAAGCACCTTCAAACCATTTGCGTTTGATTGCCACGGTTGTTTATGGCTTATGTGGCGCTTGTTTGAAAGAAAGAAAAGACATGTGGTGATGGAAGACTTAATTATGCTGAATTTATGTGATCCCCGTGCTACTAATCAAACGTATTCATATACATGTCAACCGTAAGTCAGGATGGTTTAGTGTTAATTCTAAAATCATTATTTTTAAATTAAAAAAAAATAGTCTAATTTTTATATTCAAATTATTTTCCGCATTTTAAAGTGGTTGGATAAAGAATAATTAATGGGTGTTAAGGCTGCAAGACTTGAGCCATTATTATCAGTTTTGCCTCAGTCAGCTTTTATCAGACTTGAATCACAAAACACACTGTCATGTCATTGTGTGCCTTATGTTCGTAAGTAAGTGTGGACAAACATTTACATGATTTGGCCTTTAACTTTTTTTTGTGTGCACTCGTTCTCAAATACGTGGAAGGAAGCTAAACTAACTGAAATCAGTGACTACATCGACAATCAGCCACAATTCAATAGAATTTAATTGTAATGACAGCTTGGAGGTTTTCACTCTCAAGAGTGTGACCCGACGTCTTGATTGGCTTACACACAGACACACACAGCCCTGATTGAATAGTGATGGCATTATCTGAAGGGTTTGGTTGATTCTGGTAGAGTTGCAGTGAGACACGAGTAGAAGTTCGTCTTCTTTGCCTCAAAGCAAGGCACAAATGTTGGAACAGCTACTTTGTTCCATGTGTGGCATTATTTCTTAATAGTGCAAACTTTGACAAAGAACAGTATTTCTTTTTTCTCAGACAAGCTGTGGAATAATTTTCACTTTTGCAAGACGAGCAGGGTATTCATAAAACATTTGATAGGATATGATGGGAAGTAAGGACAATAAAATGACATTCGACAGCAGCCTTTGAGGGAACAGGCGACCGGCATAAAAAGTGAATTTTAAAGTGGGAGAAATGAGGAGTGTGGAGAGAAATCCCATTGGCCTGTATGAGTAGAAGCAGCCGATAGCGGAGATTTATGAATTCATCTGGATTTGAAGGAACATCAAAAGCAGATGCGCTTGTAGAGCTTTAAGTCGCATCACATAGCTGTTGCTCAGCATGGTGTCGCTGCAAATTGAGGTGTTTTTAAACCTATTTTCCTTTAAATATTTCCTCTTTATACAATTTAGAAAACGTAAAAGTACTCTGCATTGAGCAATGTTTTGTTTATAATGGATTTTCCACAAATAAAAGCTCAACAAACAACTGAAAAAAACCTTTAAAGCACATCTAGGCCTACTCCCTCATTGAGAATTCCAGTCTATGAATAGCAGCTGCTTCAGGCCTCGCGCTGCTCTCAACACCACCGCTAGTCCGCTTAGAACTAACCGCCACACAAGCCATGTCATTTAAAATAAATTGAGCTGATTTTCATTTGTGCTTTATGCCAGGACTCTGAGGAATACTGCATACTGCTGCTGTCACATAAAACTTTACTGCACTGAGAACTTCTTTGCACTGAAAACATCTTAGTATCTGAAATGTGAGCTGACCAAATTCTAACAATTTGTGATTATTGTCTGCATAATTGCCTGTGTTGTTGGGGGTTCAACATACACAACACATTTTAAATTGGAGCTTACATGAAGTCATAATCATTGGTTCACGATTCTGGCTCAGAAGTTAGAGCGGGTCGTCGCTCAATCAGATCGGTGGTTCGATCCCCGGCTCCTCTAGTCCATGTCGATGTGTCCTTGGGCAAGACACTTAACCCCAAATTGCTCCCGAAGGCTGTGCCATTGTGTGAATGGGTGAAAAATGTTAGATGGGCCGGTGGCACTTTGCATGGTAGCCCCTCCCACCAGTGAGTGAATGGGTGAATGAGATGTGGTGTAAAAGCACTTTGAGTGGTCGGAAGACTAGAAAGGTGCTATAAAAGTACAAGACCATCCATATATGAGCTCTGTTAACATACACTATCTGATTCAGCCTGCAAGCTAACAGCAGTTTCCAGCCGTGATTGAACGATATCAAAGTTGTAGCGTAGGATTCCCTTCCAAATATTAAAGGTAGTGTTGGGCGCCAGACAGGAGAATAATTGCACTTCTAGCCTGTCACTTTAAGGGAATGCTACCTTGAAACAGTTGGAGGGTTAGCCCAGATAGCCTGCTACCCCCGTTACAAAAAGGCACAAAATACACAATCAATCAATTTATCAACTTTACTGTTGTGGTTTACTCGACTATAAAATATAAAATTGGGTTGTAGGTCCTTTCAATCTGAATTCAACTTTTGTGGTTTGGATGACAGGCAGTTAATTTCAGTCCAGTCCAGTTTACCGTTTGTGTGTTGTTTGGGGAAAAGAAGGAGAAGCCTGGAGAGTTGCAGTTGAGGGACTTATCTTGAAGGCCCAACGAAGGCAAGGAGGCCCACAGTGGCATCCAAGCCGGTTCAGGCTGTAGCCGAACAAGATTCTCAGGAAACAGTCAGCTTCCAGGATCCGCACTCCTCAAGGCCTTGTCATCCAAAATGTTCATCAAACTCAGCTGGCTCTTGGATTCCTAGTTGCTCTGTTTAGTTGGATATTCCACAACTATCTTATTCTGTAAGCTTAAGGTGTCCAAAAACTGAATATTTATTCAACTTATGTCCTCCTTTACCACTCTCACTCCTCTCTCTGATCTCCTCCATGCTGCTTCTGTTAGTTGATTGTTCCCTTCCCCCCAGCTCACAGGTGTGCCTCATTTATCTCCTCCTTTCCCCGCCTTCTTTTCCTGTCAGGGTGGAACGGGCTATTCTGTAAATTTCTTTCTTTTCTCCCTTTACACTACAAAGTCACCAAGGAAATATGTTTCATGGAGAAAGATTTCTTCTGGGGGTTTGCGTAATGTTGTTGACGGTGGATAAATAGTTTTTTCGCATTTGACGCATTGAGATCTGATCGCTCAGACCACATTTAGAGGTGGTTTGAGCCACATTTTGCCAAATCTTTTTTTTTTTTGTGTATGTATCCTGGGCCACATTCAAGGACCGTCGTCATATTAAAGTGCGACAACAGTTGGTTCTCAAATCATGTAACCTGGCCACGTTATGTGACATAATAATAATATAATAATCTCTATGGGCTTTTCGAAAGGAGTGCATCAAACATCTTCAATGATTCAGTTTGCCTAAAACACGCCAAGGAATAGGGCGCATGTGGAGACGCCAGGTGTGAACTGACAGACCTAGAGCTGTCAACGTGTGATCAGATCACCAAAGACGCATGATATTGCCAGTTGTGAACATGGCCTCTGAAAAATCTGTTTTTGGACCATTTCATGTGATGTAACAAATCATAGACATCTGGGATTTCATCACACTAAAGAGAAAATGTTGGCCTTTGGACTTGGAAACCAAGAGTGTGATTGGTGCTGCCACTGTGATAAATACACTGACAGTCGTTGAGTTTAAAGGCAATTTTCTTGTGTCATCCTGGTTGCTCAGTTATTGATGCTATGCATTCAGCCTACTGGACCTGTTTCAAATGTCATCCCCTCCCTCGCCCTAAATCGTCCTTACTCCTTTTGCTCTGAGCAATGTGTGAGTAAAATTACAACTTTCATCGAAACTCTGGCGTTAGTCCAGTGTTTCGATGGCGATGATGTGAAGGCTGTCAGGCGTAGACACAAATCTCTCCTGTTGTCCACCTCTGCACACCACAAGTACTGAGCACGCCTCAGTTACTCACCCTCACTAGGGACATTTAGCAGTGCAATGACAGCACCAGTGTGATCAGTGGAGCAGATGAGCGTGTACAGATGTAAACTGGAATATTCTGGGACATCTGTTTTTCAAGTACATCCATCAATACAACCAAAGTAATTTGCAATGCATAAGATGGGACGACAGTAAACCCACGTCCAATCAGCAGTATTCCACCTTCCCCGAGTATCATTACACCACTGAGGTGACGTTTGTGACACTGTATAATTTACTGAAAGCATTCATGTGTGCGGTAGTGATTCAAGAAACATTTCAAACAGTTGGTAAAATTTACTTTTAGGGTTATTTGAGGTTGCAGAATAAAATGTAATTTGTTGAAAGTTTGTATGACCTAAATTTGTATAGTAGTTATACCCACGATGCTTTACAGAGGCATTACACAGAGAGGGCCTATTAATAGTTGTAATGATTTAGTTCCGTAATGCACTTACATATTAAAAGCACAAAGAAATTCACAAAATCCGAGAAAGAAAAATGAATCAGGAAATGGTGATAATAACAGGTCAAAGTAGGAGTTGAAACAAGAGCAGAATATTATTATTTCAGCCCGTTGGTCCCTAAGGCTACATGCCTCCTGGATACTGGTGGCCTTAGCCTTCGCTGCTGTCGCAGCATCTTATGTCTCTTCAGCACAACTCCACGAGGGAGCCAGAATTTGTATTTTTTAATCCAAAGGACAATCTGCATTGCTACATTTTCAATCAACACCACCAAATAAGACACAAGATGACACAATCCTAAAGGTCTTATCATAGCAGGTGTGGTGTTCTGATATAATGTACAACATTATTAATGCGAGCACTTCACTGTGTCTTTTGTAAATTGGACTGTGTGCATTCTTTACGTTGTTATTAAAATTGCATTATAATATATTTATTAGTCATGAGAGCGATGTGGCTGTAGTCGGTCTGATTGTTGTTCAGTCGGCCAAGTCATGTAGCGCTATCATCAGCACAAGCAAACACATCAATAAACAACAAGCCCTTAAAAAAATCTGTTAAATATTTGTTTTGTACTATAGAAATACAAATGTATTGATTAATTTCATCAGTTGTACAAATAGTTCTCAACTCCCTGTAATAGGGCTATTTTCCTGGGGAAATTACTCTTTGATAAAAAACAGCGTCATTGTACTCAGCTACCTCCATTCGAAGCATTAGCAGAAAACTTGGGCCCTCTAAAAGATAATTTACCAGCACAAAAGGTATTTCATGGGAGTAAGTGGAGCTTTTGTAAAGCTAAAGTCTATTATAAAGAGCTTCCTGTAGTCTAGCTTATAACAATTCTCTCCCTCCTCATTTACAACAGTATGTCACTGTTCAAGACAACAAATTAAGCCATATTTTCCTGCTTTTTCTTAGCAGGTGTCATTGATTGTTACCATGTAAACACAGTTCTTCCAGTTGGCCAAAATCTTAGGCTTAAAAAAATAAGTTGGTATCTATTAAATAATAACTATGGCCGAACATGTTTTTATGAAACAGCCGCTGAAGTTCACCCATGAATGTAAAAAACTTGTGGTGGGTCGATGATGACATTTTTCGGGCAATTTGGGACCATTTCGGCTATTTTGAGAGAGATTGTTGTGTTTGTGATGACTCACGTTCATATTTTCTCTGTGACTTTGTATTTCGGTGTTGTTGTGGGTGCTGCTGATGTTTGAGCCAGCTGGGTCGGGTTGTTGTTGCTGGAGATGGGGAGGTCAGACACGGAGTTAGCTGCAGGGGTAAAAGAACAGCTGGGTGAACCGGGATACTGCCTGCAGCTGAAGATAGGCCAGGCACCCCTCTGTCTGACTACCAAGTACACTTAGTATGTGTGTGAGTGCACATGGGATCGGGCCACGCTTTGTGCATGGATATTTGTCTTCATTTGTGGATTGCATGGTTAGGCACAGTTTTAACCTAATCTGTAACCTCTGTTCTGTTCTTTGTGAATCAACAGTGACGTCGGTCTGGCTTTGGGAATAAAATGACAGCTGCTGGTTTGAGGACATCTCCCCCACTACACAACAGGTACTCATTAAATCTTCAGTAGGAGCACCACCTTTCCTGATTTAGCTGACATATCATAAGCAAAAAAAGAGAAAAGAGCCACAGGGAAATGGGGAACAGGCAAAAGTTTTAACGTGGACATTTGAAGCACAGACATAAAAAAAAAAAAAAAAGAGGCATCTGCAGTAGAGAAACAATTTTCTTGCTGTGACTGAGGGAGAGGAAGCTTGTTAGCATTTAGTGATTGATTGAGGTTAATCTTGCACTGTTAAATGGATTATTTGTTGTTGTACAAGTGCACTCTCACTTCTCTCAATTGGGCTAATGATTGGGCTAACATTAGGGGAAGAATTGTATGGAATCAAAGTCATCTATTTGTGCTCATCGATTAAACATTGTTCCCAGAGGGTCTTTCAATCTGCAGATTTAATTAACAAATTTCACACGACTAACAGGCAGCAGGGGCCTGCAGCTGGGAGAGCGGGAGTGGATTATATGGAAAAGGAAAAGCTGAATGAAAGAAAAGGAAGGTGTGAGAGACAAAAGGGCAATTGGTATGAGAAATAGACGGGGCCTTGGGTAACAGAGAAGAAAGGATGTGTTAGAGATGATGAAATAAGTTGATACATTAAAGTGGGTAACAGAATGTGCACAAAGAATTGTAGGACAGCTTCAAATTCATTAGAATTTATCGTTTGTCGTTCATGAAGGAATAGTTCAACATTTTGATAAAATATATATTATATTATATTAATATTGCCTGAAAACTAATTTCCATTAGCAATTCCACGTCTAACAAATCATCTCAACCAATCAACCAATGCCTCAACCAGCTATGCAGGGCAGGTCTTACCAACAAGAGCAATGGGATTCATAATTACGCCTAGCGGACAGTTAGCTTAGCTTAAAGACTGGTAATGGAGGGAAACAGATCTGCTCAAAGGTAACAAAATCCTGGTGAAGTATAAGTAAGTAAGGTAGCCTAACAGCATTTAAAATTATTTATTACCTTCATTAGCACTATAAAAAAACACCAAAAAACAAAGTCGAAACGTGAAGTCGTGGTAGAGGTGGCGGCAGGCAGATTT
This sequence comes from Ophiodon elongatus, assembly GCA_016806645.1. NCBI lineage: Eukaryota > Metazoa > Chordata > Actinopteri > Perciformes > Hexagrammidae > Ophiodon > Ophiodon elongatus. Next base: position 1,531,206 of record JACSYO010000632.1, on the reverse strand, counting down.
GTGTTACCTTTGCAGGTATGATAGCTCTCTTTCCAATCTCCAATCTTTATGCTGAGCTAAGCTTACCTGCTGCTGGCTATAGCTTCCTATTTAGTTGACAGATGTACCAATTGTGGTATCGATCCTTTCATCTAACTCTTGGCAAGAAAGCAAATTGAGCGTATTTCCAAAAATGGGGAATTATTTCTTTAACTACAGTCTTGTTTCCAACCCCACGTAGACTATAGGAGAAGTGTGCAGCTACAGATTAATCAATGTGGCCATGCAGTACCAACCACCTGTGCATCATCACTGAACAATCAATACATGAGAGCCTGACGCACACAAACAAAACACACATGTGATAGCAAAGCAGAGTGAGCTGGAGATGGAACAATTAATAAACATGGTCACAAGAGAAGGCAAGAAATTAGGAAGAGATTTGTGCGTGGAAACAGTTTAGTGTGGCCCTGCGACTCTGTAGCTTTGCTCCTGAGTCACTTGTGCAGAGTGCCTCACACAGCAGAGAAGGAAACGAGGAGCGGGAGGTAATTGAAACTGAGAGCGAGCAGAGTAGATAGCACAGAGATCTACCAGGAAAGGGATATATGGAGTGTGTGTCTATGTGCTGATTAAGGGAACTGGTTGCATCCAGGTGCTTGTGAGAATGTGATAAAAAAAACTTCATAAAACCACACAATGTTGAGGTGTGGTAAGCTCTCTGAATAAGCACGAACGAGGAAAGAGGAATTTTTTTTTTTCTACCCTTCCAGGCTCATGGGGAGTATTCTCTGTTAAAGCATCAGCAGCCTTTGTAAAATGGACAAAACGCACGAGGACAAAGTGTGTAATTGGTAGTCATTATAGTGTATAGTCTAAATGTGGTGTAATTGGATGCTGCATATATTTTGACCAAGGAAATATGATGACTAAGACTTTACGTGTCCATCTTCCTCTGTATCTCCTTCTCTGCCTCACATGCAAGCACACCCTCAAGCAAGTGAAGGCACATTTTTGTCTCATAAACCACTCACACAGCAAGTTCCTCCCTGTCATCCCTGAGAAGGTGGTAGGGAGGTATCGCTATAATTGCTCAACAGATTGACAGAAGGGGAGCCCAGGTGCTGAGGGTCCAGAGTTAGAAAGGTTTAACCGTGCATAATGCATTACCTATGTATGCCCATACATTATTGAATGTGTGTCTCTATTTAAGGAGCACAGCTTATCTGCAACTAAGTACAATTTTCAAGATACAAAGATACAGTAGAGCCTTAATTGGGTAAAATAATAATTTCATCGGCATAATTTCCACCATAAACTGTTTCTCGGGTCGGAGCTTCTGCCTCTGCCTCTGTCTTTTTCCCCGCCTCTCCTGCTCTTTAACTCATGACCCATGGCTCTGCTGATGATAATCACGCTACCACATAGGGATGGTAATTCTTAGGGCAGCAACGTTTGCTCTTTAATCTATTCCCCAGAAGATGATCTAAAGAAACATTGAAGCACTTACCCTGAAAAGGTGTAGTGCATTGGATATATATGCAAACCTTTGAGTCTGTGTGTGTGTGTGTGCACTAGTTTTGTGTGAAAGCATTTGATTAGGTGTGAGTGCATACTGTGTTTGAAGGGTCTTATTAGGTAATCCCTTGGTTCATGTAGCATATACAATGAACTGTAGTTGGAGTCTTCATGCTGCATCTCGACTGTTTTATTAAGCATACAAATGACAGAACATTTGTTCCAGGTTTTCTCTGTTCCTGTTTCATGTCCATGTCTTTGATCGAGCAAGAACAGGGTCATTCTCTGCATCTTGATTTTAAAGGTGTCTTACTGAAGCATTTCACTTTTCCCCTCTTATTTACAAACCTTCTGCATCTAATCACGCTAAATAGTTAACTTAAATACTCAGTGCTACTTATGAATGGAAGTCACGTAACTCCCAAAGAATATCCTCCTCTTGAGGCCACCATTCCTCCTCTTGTTACCTCCTTATCACAGAAGTGAGATAAACAGCTGGGGATACATGAAGGAAATGTGAGGGGGCTGCACCTTTCAAAGGGCCGTTTGCAAAAGAGCATTCAGGCATCGCCTGTACAGGAGCATGTAGAGATTTGCATGCTATCATATATGTATATATATATATATATATATATATATATACACATGTACAGTATATCATTTTTATTTATAATGATGTTGGTAAAACATCTCTCTCCTCTCAACATTGGCAGGGTAAAGCACTACAGTGGAAAATTATCATAATTATGCAAAAATAAAATCCAGTCTTGTAGTCCCCCTTTTCCCACAAGGTAGCCTGTAGTCTAAACAAATACAAATCTTACTAAAGCAAACTGATTATGTCGGAAGGAACCAATCCAATGCTTGAACCCATCAGCTTTGCTGCGATTTTACATATTTGTTACTTCATGTGTGAATGCGTGGGAATACACTCCATCACCTGTTATGATCTTATGTAATTGGTTGACATATTCAAAGGGCTTTAACGTCCCCTTGGCCACATTATGTATTCATTAGTACATATTCCCCCTATGCCGCTCGCCATATTCACTTCTGGTTTAAACCCTATTGTATCAGTTATTCTGCTTCAGTGCTAGTAGCGTTGTAAACAATGAATGGTACTGTATATGAGAACATGAAGCAGCTACACTACAGCAATCGGATAGTTTTACACATCCATCAGCCAGGCACTGATTCCCTTGCCAAAGATATTTTTAGATTGGATTTTGGATTATTGCAGAAAAAAAGCTATGTGGCAAAAACAAGTTTAAGATTCAGCAAGATAATCTTCACAAATGAACGCCACTCTTATGATTTTTTAAGCGTGAATGCAATCGCTAAAAGTCAAAAACTGTAAAAAACTGATTATTATTAGAAGGTTTCTTTGGGCTGTGCGAAGCAACATCAATTTATCAAAAAAGTGTTACCATTTCTTATTATCTCATTCTTTAGAGCAAAACATAACGTATTTTCCCATTCCTTTCTCTATTTCTGTATTGTATATATTTCTCACTACAATCTTGGGTTGCCATTTTTTAAATATTGCACAGGCATATTTTAGCAATGCTGTCACATGTGTGTGCTACAATACGCTATGCCATTAAAAATACGGAACAAAGTTTATCCTTTATCAGTTCAATACGCAACATGTCTTTTAGTTTCCAACTACGGGATCATTCCTTATTTTACAGGAAGGTTAGCAACCTTACTTAACCATATATGACTGACTAACCCGAACATTAAGCTACACCTCGGAATGTGGACTGCCTTAAATATTCTAATCTTAATGTATAACCAAGTCTTAATCCAAAAAAATGGTATGGTTGAAGAAATAGTACAACATTTTGGGAAATTCACTTATTTGCTTAACAATCACTGAAACAAATACATAACACAACACAAGTTGCTGATTTCTCTGGTGTGGCAACAAGGCTAGCAGCGAAGCAGGAGTCTTGCAAGAACACACCCAAGTCGGAATAACGGGAGGTTTTCCTATTTTTTCAGAGATGGAAAGAGCGCGAGAGAGAGAGAGAGAGAGAGAGAGAGAGAGAGAGAGAGAGAGAGAGAGAGAGAGAGAGAGAGAGAGAGACACCACTGTCTATATGTGTCACATTGTGTTTGGTCAAATTGCAAGAACTAATTTCCCAACACCGTAGGATTGGTTCCCTCCTTGCACAAAACCTCTTAACCTAAAATGGCATAAAATTAACGGTAACAGCAGCTTGTGTGTGAACGTCAGGGAGCGACAGGGAGGGGAGTATGATTATTGTGCGGCTTTGACACATTGGTGGGTGGAAAAAAGTGGGAGGCAATTGTGGAAAAAGAGAGGGACAGACTGAATCTCAGTCAAGGCGTGTATCCACCCCGGTCTGTAATCAACATCTTTATCCGTTGCTAAGGACTGCAATACCACCAATGTCCGTGTCCCCACAGAAGTGCAACAAGCCTCTCATATCCATGAAGACAAAAAGAAAAGAAGCAGAAAGAGATTTGTGCAGGAACTGGAGTGGTGGCACTTTCATTCATCAAGTCTTTTTTCCCCTCTGTGTTTTGCCTCCTCAGTCACAAACATGCAGGGATTTTAGAAAGTGTAAAAACACACAGGAGTCTGATCACATCTGAGTAATTAAACAATGAGCAGCCATCATTCGCACAAACATCCTCTTCCTTTTGAAGAAACATGCAGATTCTGCATCGCATTCCCCTTTTCAACGTGCACATCCTCAACTATAAATACAGTGAAACCCTCCCCCTGCCTTTCACCCATGGATAGGCTTATTCACTTTGATCCTCCCCGCTCACTTAGACCTATTTACACGTGTTCCATCATGCACTCCAAACAAATGTATACAGACTTGAAGAAAGGCAAGCACCTGTTTGTGTTTTCACAGACATGTACACATCCGACTCATGCATGTCATGCAGCAATTAATAAAAAAAAAAAAGCCTGTGTATGTATGCATTCATGCATATATGCATATACTCACAGCATATGCAATGACTCACAAAGATGCATTACATGTAAACCTGTTAAAATCAGTTTGCATGGTGTTGATATAAATATTCGAGGATAGAACAGCTTTGAGAGCACCGTGCCAAAGAAAATGACACAACATCTTTTATAACATACTATATTATTACTTTTTATGTAAAATGACATGAAACAACATACTTTACTGTGACCTTTTTGTGATATGTTCATGAAAAACTGTTATACAGACATTCTAAATTAGTAAACAAAAATATAATATGGTAAACAAAATATGTATGTAACAAGTATGTTTATACAGTGTCAAGTGTATATTAAAAGAGAAAAGTTGTGCAAAGGCATGTAACTGTAAGAAATTGTCCTGGGGATGTAAGTGAGGGGTCCCGGGCTTTATTTATGAGCCCAACTGCATATGGGAAGAAACAGTTTTTGTCGCTTGAGGTATTGTTCCTGATGGACCGTAGCCTCCTGCCAGAGGGAATGGAGTCAAAGAGTTTGTTTTTGGGATGAGAGGTGTCGGCTACAATCTTTCTTGCCCGCCTCAGGGTCCTGGAGGCGAACAAGATGGCAGTTTGCAGCATATCACTCTCTCAGCCGACTGAATGATACGCCTCAGTCTGCCCTTGTCCTCGGCAGTGGCTGCAGCGTACCAGACGGTGATGGAGGAGGAGAAGATAGACTCAATGATGGCAGTGTAGAAGTGCATCATTATTGTCTTTGGCAAGTTGAACTTCTTCAGCTGCTTCAATATAGTAAAAAAAAAAGTCATAAAAAAGTAATAGTATAGAATTCCCAAAAAAACGTTTAAAAGTCATTGTATAGTATGTCAAAATAAGTCAAGGTATAGTAAGCTGAAAATAAATCATACATAAGTCATAGTACAGAATGATAAAAAAAAGTCATATAGTATGTTGAAAACAAGTCTTAAAAAAAGCATAGACTAAGTTGAAGAATGTCATGGTATAGTATGCTGAAATAAGTCATTAAAAAGACAGTACAGTATGTCATGAAAAGCAATGAAAAGTCATAGTATAATATGTCAAAATGTTTTTTCAAAAGTCATAGCATAGTAAGTTGAAAAAAGTCATAGTACATCATTTCTATGACTTTAAATAAGGACACGGTCTTAAAACTGTCAGAACCCAAGACTAAAGTTGATCATCTATGATGGTGAGTGAGTGCTTTGTCCCTGCAACATGTGCTTGACATGTATTGGGAAAAAAGATAATAATAATAATAATAGTTAATTTCCTAATATTTTCTACAGTTTCCTGGAAAGAACCATGCCATTTATTACTAATAAGGAAAATATGAATTTCTATGCGTGAAAGCTCCAATTATAATTATTGTAAAGCCAATTCTACAAATGTATACATGTTCAGCTGACCTGCTGTGAAGTGACTCACTAGCCAGATTTCCATTCAATTGTCAAACAAATTTTAAGCAAACTTTTAAATGTTGCAAAAAAGAAATTTGAATAAGTCGCGTTTCCGCGGCTACAACACAGGCAGCAACCTCCACTTCTAAAAGAAGAGGCCAATGTGGAAGTGCATTCTTTCTAATGACCATCAGGGGGCGACTCTGGTTGCAAAATGAAGTCTGAGCGTATTGAAGTCTATGAGAAAAAATTACCCTACTTCTCACTTTATTTTATTACCTCGGTAAATATTTGTGAACATGCGTTTATGTTCTTAATAACTAGTTTAAAGACTTGAAAGAAAAATGGAGAGGTCTTCAGGATTTTGTTTTTTGAATGGTTCTTTTATGTCAGCTACTATTGGCCATGTTTCATGCAGTCCGGAGACGAAGACAAACATGTGTTCACGTAATAAGAATATCTGAGAAGACACCGATAGTTGATCAGTGATGTGACTTGAATGATCACTACGAAATTTACAAATTTATTTGGCAAAATGATGCAATCCGGAAGCGCCCTAGCTAAGGCTAAGAGTAAGGTGAAAAAGGCACACCATTTTAGACACTGAATGAGCTCTTCATGCAACTGCATCACCTTCAGGATAAAAAGTCAACTTTGCACACAAGATGTCTTTCAATGTAAAAAGCTGATTGCCTTAAAATTGGATGATCACATTCATGCTCCCAAAGGGAAACTTTTTTTGTTTTTTTATGAACTTGGAACCTTTCCTCTCAAGACGTCTAAAGACAAAACGTAACTACTTTACTTTTTAGCCTCACTGCTGTTGAAGATGCAAAGCAATATCATCAATGTGTTTAATCCATGGAGCTGCTTCATGTTATTGAACGTAATGAACGTTTCATCCTATGGGGATCTATAGAGCGGCTCCCAGCCTTTGGGTTTTTGGGGTCATTTGCAGTTAATTTACAGTAAGAGGTTTTTATTATTGTCTCTGAATGACTGGACGTAATCTAGAAGCACATGTGCACAGCTGTGCAGTATTTACGACCTAAAACGCATCTTTAATTGAATTAATTCACACTCAAATTCATTTACAGAACAGAAGAGCACACACTCTCAACCTCAGTTTGTTTATGTCCTGATTACACCATTAAGTCTTTAAATATTAAAGACTTATCTAGCTCATATAACTAAATACGTTTTAAATATTTATTCTGGATCTGTAAGAATTTGAGAAGGATAACATATAGTAACACTATGGGTTATTGGCATTATGTTTATCAGAAACTGGAGGTTTCCTCACATCACAGCATACATCCATAAATAGAGTCGCACACACACGCGCGCGCGCGCACACACACACACACACACACACACACACACACACACACACACACACACACACACACACACACACACACACACACACACACACACACACACGGTGCTTCATCACCATAAGTAGTCTCAGTGGAAGGGGACTACTTATGCTCCCCTGACAAAGTGTCAGGGGAGCAGGTGTTTATACTTCTTAGAGAATTCTGAATGAATCCTTGATACATCTACCTTTTTTTTCCTCCTGATTCTTGTTCCATCACTTAATTCCTTTTCTTTTAGGCTTTACTCCTTCCCACTCTTCTCCCCCATCATCCCCGGTCTCGTGTTGTGTTTTTCATTCTCCTACTGTGCCACTGTTGTTTCCTTTTCTGTCTCTAAATCTCCCAATATCCTGCTCACTCAGCTGGGTTTCTCTTGTGTTCCTCCCAGAAAGCACTCCTACACTTTTATTCACCAATATCTGATGTTGTCTCCCATCATCAGCAACATTAAGACACCCAAATGCATACACAAGCTGCATTATACCTAATGTGTATAAATAGCCTGGAAACATTTCATCAGTTATTTTATTTACACCACACTGCAGTAAATGCTCTATGCATGACAGTCCTGCCCACATCACAATTTACAGTCCTGCTTGATTTATTAATATCACAAAGCTCCTGCTTTCATCAACGCATCAGAATAGTCAGCAGGCCACTTTAAATTTAAGGGAACTTTGCCAATAAACCGACTGTCCCTTTAAGAAAACACAAAATCTCCAATTTTTATCCACATCGAGCACAATGCTTCCACATCAATATATATGACAATCTTCAAAATGATGTGAGTCTTGGCAGGGACCAAAACGATCCTTCCAGCTCAATACAAGTGAACGCCTTTGACATTTTATGTGTGCAAGCACTGGAGAGTAACTGATGGTGATGATAGTGAATAAGGGGTGAAAGGGGGAAGTGAGAATCATCAGTTAATCCACACAGTGCAGCGGGCCTCAGGACAAAATGGCCCACAGCTCTACGATCAATTAATCAGCCCCAAAGCTTCATCCTGGGTCTACAGAGCTTCCAAGCGTACATCGATTGGAAAGTCCTATGCCAAAGAACAGCACACATACTGTACAAGATATTTCACAATAAAGTCGAAGAATTTGAGCTATCAACAAGACTGTATGCATGTAAAAATGTAGGTCTTATTTGAGGAGTAATGCTGTTCAAATGGAGTCCCAGCCCTGTTGAGAAAAAAAGTCTGTTTTGAAGTAATAGCCTTTTTTTTTTTGTATTTATTGCAAACCACCGCGTGTTGTTTTTGATGCCTTGCTGCTACTGTGTAACTCCTGGGACAGGTTTGCTTATGTGGACCATCACCAGCGGAAATCTGTGGTCACTGTTTACCATTATGCACCATGCTTGAGTGCGCAGGCTAATTTCCATTTTAATTGTCCTGACGTACTGTCTTCCTCAGCAGCTGAGGATCTTGATGAAGGCCCGTCTGAACTCAATGTTGAAGGTGGTGTAGATAATAGGGTTAAGGGCACTGTTGACATAACCCAGCCAGGTGAAAGCACTGTAAAGCTCAGGAGGCACGTAGCATGTCCTGCAGTGGGTGTTCAGAATGTGAGTCACAAAGAAAGGCAGCCAGCAGATGAGAAACACCCCTGGAGCAGCCAGAGAGCAGAGAGGTGTAGAGAGAGGGCAAAACCAAAAACACAAGAGCAAAATTGTAAGAAACAGTTTGTTTATCTGCTGGGACGTAAGCTGCATATGTTAGCATGCTCGACTAACTAGCTTGCCACCAAGAGTAGTAGCCTCACCAAGTATTACTTCCAGAATTAGCTAATAATGTATAATAATAAATGTAATCATTGGCTAACTATATGAATTATTATGTGGGGTTATAGGTAATATATATATACTGCTCCTATATCTGAGTTTAGCGTACCAACTGAATATATTAGCGTGCCCAGCTAACTAGCTTACTAACAACAATAACAGTGGATTACTTTCAAAGCTCACAGTTAGCTGATAAGAAATAATAATTAATAGTCATTAGCTAACTACATAGTTATTAATGTGGTTACACTTGAAAAATCCCCAATATGCAACTATTAAACAAATCTGATGGAGGTCATATTTTTCAACCAACTCATGGTTTTAGTATTATAGTAGTTAGGTAACAGTACATCTCATACAAATCTTATTTCAGCCAACTAATCTGTGATTGGCCACTAAAGTTGGCCTGCGCTTATTTACTTTCATATAAAATGAATGACACATAGCTTAAAAAATTACGATGATTTTCGAGTAGTAAGTAAGCTGCTCATTGAAAACGGAGACTGTATCGTATTCATGCTAGAATGAAAAGCTTGGAAAGCTTAGCGAGGTGTCACTTTTAACACTTTTGGTTCCCAATTAACCTCTACTGTGTGTGGTAAATATAGACAAGTGTTGAAGTCCCTTAGTATGCCGAGCAGGGCATTTATTATGTATAAACAACTATAAATGCTGCAGCACACTTGAAACATTAAATTCAAGCACTATAATTGGGGTCACAACATCAGTGGGCAGTTAACTGAAAAGCAGGTGGTAAGGGAGGGACAGGAAATTATTTTCTGAATGTGTGGCAAATTTTCCACTGACACCACGGTAATGTAATGAGACACCTCTCATTACATTTTTGTCAGAAAGCTCTATGTCAAGCCAGAGCTAACTTGACCAGGCTTGAAGCAACCTGGCTGATAATTGGAGCGTGTGGAAGCTGTGTCAGGAGCTACAGCACGTGTGGACACACACTGTGATCACGGGAACCAGCCAGATATTTCTGACATTTGAACTTGATTTATTGTGGCTCTGCAAAATATGCAGCCAATGCACACAGTAAGAAAATATGCCAGTGCCATCACCACCAGGCGAGAGACAGAACAGGTGACCGGGTACATTGAGCAGAAAAGACCATCGCGAAAATGTTAAAGGAGTTGGAGCGGAATAAGCAACTATCTATAAAAATTGCCTGCATTAGGTGTTTCCATGACATTCACATTTTCATTCAGATTATCCCAGTTATGACAATTTCCACTCACCAAGCACAATGGCCAGCATCTGAGTAGCCTTTTTCTCCCGTTTGTGCATGCTCCTGAATCGTGGATTATTAATGGAATGAGCCATCGACCGCAGTGACGTGTGTGTTCGTCCATTTGACAGATCCTTCACCTCGCAGCCCATCCTGAAAGAAGGCCGCTCATTCTGGTCGTTGTCCTCTGCCTCCTCGTCCCCTCGCTGCTGCTCCAGATCCAGCTCGGTGCGACCGCAGGAGGCGTGGCTTATGCTGCAGCAGTTCTGCATGTCCACTGGGGGCAGCATGGAGTTCTCCACCGGTCCAGTCTTTGGCCATTTGCGCCACAGGCATGCTGACAAAAGGTTGGGCTTGGAGGGAGCTGACGACTCTACAGTCTGCTGTCGGGACAAATGATACCCAATGAAGAGATGCCATACAATCATCGCACATATTTAATCATGTAATGGCCGAAAAAGGCTCTCCCACCCACGACCTGACTACTACCTTCGACAACTCTGTGTTAGCCCCAACCCTGACTGCTAGGAACCTCGGTGTGACACCGAGTCAACTCTCCCTCACTGCCAACATCACTGCAACAACTCGGTTCTGTCGGTACATGCTGCAAAACATCAGGAGAATCCGTCCTCTTCTCACCCAGAAGGCAGCGCAGGTTCTGGTACAGGCTCTGGTCATCTCACGCCTAGACTACTGTAACTCCCTCCTGGCAGGTCTACCTGCTAGTGCCATCCGACCTCTGCAGCTCATCCAGAATGCAGCAGCTTGACTGGTCTTCAACCTAAATTCACCCACACTACTCCGTTCCTCTACCGGTGGCTGCCTGCATCCGTTTCAAAACATTGGTACTTGTGTACCGTGCTGCGAACAGATGGGGTCCAGTCTACATCCAGGACATGGTCAAACCTTACACCCCAGCCCGCTCACTCACTCCGCTCTGCATCTGCCAATCAGCTCGTAGCTCCGTCACTGCGAGCTAACCGCTCAACAACATCACGACTGTTCGCTGTCCTGGCTCCTAAATGGTGGAATGAGCTCCCCAATGACATCAGGACAGCAGAAAGTCTCTTTCTCATCTTCCGCCGCAAACTAAAATCACATCTCTTCCGACTATACCTTGAATAAAAAAAAAAAAGCACTTTAGTAGCACTTAAATGGCACTTTGTAGTTTGGTTTTCTTGAATAAATTGTACTTTCTTGCTTCTTGTTGTTCTGAGTTTGTACTCTCAAGGTCGAATGCACTTATTGTAAGTCGCTTTGGATAAAAGCGTCAGCTAAATGAAATGTAATGTAATAGTTTTATTGTATGTTTAATTGTCATTAAACTAATTATTTTTAAGCTATGAACAATACATCATGTGAAATATAGACGGTGCTGGTTGTAGAGACGAACCAGCTTCAGAATTATCACCAAACTCAGAGCCCCTTAGCTCTAAAAGGTTTTTAGCGTCCTTCCGCGCATTGTTTTAGTTTTTTGGCCTGCAGCTTTAATGTTTTGGTTCACTCTCAACAACAGGCAGCACATTTCATTAAAAAAGCTCTGATAATCCTACAGTACTGTATGCTACCTGCCAAGCACCAAATGACAGACAAAGTTAGCGGCTATCTGGTGAACATACATTCCTCTAGATAGTGAAGACCAAAACATGGCGTTAAGGACTGAATATTGGACATTTGACAGGTGTCAAGAAACACAAGCCTAAATGTCTTTGGTCAATGTGTACATATGACTGTTTGCTAATAACTTAATAAGGTGATGACAAACAAAAAACTACAGCTTCAACTTTTGAATTTTAAGTAAATCACCGTTCATTGCTCTGTTTATTCTCCTACACATTAAAGTTATTATGTTCATCTAGGCCTGCCTTGACCTCATGTGGAAAATATTAGAAGCTGAGTGCTGCTCCAGTGAGTCAACAAAGTGGCACCTCCACTCCGAGTTTTTAAATCCCAGATGCACAGTTAACATTCGGCATACATCAGTGCAACTGCACTGTATGTGTGAGTTTCCTGTAAAATAAGGATTTAAATGTTATAGTCTTGTACCAGCAAATATTTCCACTTTCGAAAACTCAGCAAATTCAATAACTACAGCTCCAATGAGCCTTTTCCCCTTGGAGTGGTGAGAAGTGACATTAAAGTTTTAAGTATTGTGTAATGTGTATTACCAGTACAGCCCGAAACATAAATTTCAGTCTTCTCTTTCTCATTTCATCACACATTTTCCTCTGGGGAAAATTACAGATCATTATTCTTGCCGCCTTTATGCAGCCTGTGGAATATGCAGGTGCTGCAGTGCGTCACCCACAGATTTTGCTCAGCTGACAAGTGACCAGGTGACGAAAGCCAACCAGACACGCTTTAGAACCACAATATCGGCTCCTTCTCAGACCCGGGGCTGTGGCCACACAGCAAAACTCAAGTGTGCATGAACATACACGCAGACAGACTCACGTGAAAAGCTAAAAACAGAACCAACTTGCGTGCCACCGCGTCACAATACGCCGACATAGTCAATAAGAGAGTTAGGCTGCGCTGCATTCTGCAAAAGTAGAGCACTGAAAAAAAAATATCAATTCAAGAACGGTTGTGTTGAATCTCTAGTTTACAATAGCACCTACCACTTTAATCCTTATAGGTGACAAGTCTTGCTTTGCCTTGGGAGTCTCTTCTTGCAGACAGGTCTCCTAGGGGATGAGAGGGATAGAGCATATTTTTCAGAGAAATACTTAAACCCCCTTATCTTATCCAAACACCTCTACCTCACCAATCTACAGGTACAGAAGATTTTTGACAGTCACTTGGAAAGTTATTGATTCGTCTCTTTGCATCTCAGTGGATTGTTCTATCAAACCTCCAAGAAATCTGGCTGAGCGTCTCAGAAAACAGACATAAATTAGGATTCACGTTTGTTACGTTTTGTCCTTTCCATACGCTGCGTGACTCAATTAAAGCTCACAGCAGAAATAAAGATAAGTCACTTCTTCAAATCTATATCCCTCAGTTGACTGAGTCAGAGTTCTATTATGTTATTTCAAAACACACTTCCATTATAACTCTCTCAGTCTGATCTCCTCTAGGGCTTGGATCTTACTCATGGATGAGACCCCAAACTGAGGCTCAACCACAACCAATTATCTGTAAACTGCTGTTACGATAAAGGACTTAACTGTGAATTAGTGTGCAATGAAGGGAAAAATGGAGTGGAACCGCATAACACAGGAAGCGCCTGGATATGCAAATGCTGGTCATGTTACAGGATGTAATTTGATACTATCGAGCACAGCAAATTACTGAGAGAATTGGAGAAGTATGGGATATGACGGATACCGCACTCTTGGCTGAAAAGCTACTTGGAAAATAGACTCACAGACTCAGGACTTAGGAAGGTCACCTGTGGAGTATCACAGGGACCAGTGATTAGTCCAATACTTTTAATACTTTATATTAACGATATTTGTAATGTTACTAAATTATTAAAATTTGTCATTTTTGCTGACGATACAAACTTATTTTGCTCAGGAAAAGGAACTTTTGTTTGCTAATGAAAGGGAGCTGGAAATGATCAAATCTTGGTTTGATGAATACATTATCTCTTAATATAAAGAAAACAAAATGTATGGTCTTTGGAAATCAAAAAGAATTAGATGAGGATATTGAATTAAAAGTTTGTGATGATAAAATTGAAAGAGTTTTTGAGACAAAATTCCTCGGGGTTGTGATCGATCATAAAGTAACATGGAGACAACATATTGATTATATTAATGGTAAAATGGTTTCTAAGTTTATCGTACAAAAAGCAAAAAAAGGGATTAAAAGAATACGTAACTCTATTGTAGGAGTTAAATTATGGAACAACGCTAAAATAAATGTAAGAATGTGTAACTCATTTTTGGGTTTCAAAAGGATTGTTTATCAAGATATCTTTGAGGGTTACAAGTGTGAAATATAAATATAAATATATATATATATATCGATATATAGATAGATAGATAGATAGATAGACGGATGGATAGATAGATGGATAGATAGATATGTTATATGTTGTTGAAATGTGCTCTACAAATAAACTTGCCTTACATTAAGATCGGATTCAACCTAATAAATGAATTTTTATGGGGTAAGTTGTGGCTATATGAGTTTTTCCTTATTTAGTTATTTAATAATTATTTAAATATTCATATATAAATTATATATATATAAATTATATATATAAATGTAAAACACTTACTCATGAGGATGTTCAACAGCACATTAATGTTGTATCTCCATTATTCATATATATATATATATATATATATATATATAATTATCTTGAGTGTTACTTAATTGATAAGAATTTAGGATAGGAATATATAAGCATTATGCTTCTGCCGATACCTTTACTCATTGTATTGTATGTGATGACTGAATAAAACACTACTACTAATTATAATGTTTTTCTATACACCAGATTTTAAAAATAGAGTAGATACAGTTGCACAGCACATAACCCGGTGTCTCCTTGCCCGAGGTTAAGAGACAAAGCCATCATTTGAATGAGATGTAACTGGGACGAGTACTAGAGTGATGGATGTAATCAAAGACCTGACAGCTGGTCGAGAACAAAAGTCAAATTTGCTTCTCAAAATGAACATAAATCACTTAGCAGAGAGATCCTTCATATTTCACTGACCATATCTATCTATCTATCTATCTATCTATCTATCTATCTATCTATCTATCTATCTATCTATCTATCTATCTATCTATCTATCTATCTATCTATCTATCCAGCCATCCATCCATCTATCTATCTATCTATCTATCTATCTATCTATCTATCTATCTATCTATCTATCTATCTATCTATCTATCTATCTATCTATCTATCTATCTATCTATCTATCTATCTATCTATCCATCCATCCATCCATCCATCCATCTATCCATCTATCCATCTATCTATCTATCTATCTATCTATCTATCTATCTATCTATCTATCTATCCATCCAGCCATCCATCCATCCATCCATCCATCCATCTATCCATCTATCATCTATCTATCTATCTATCTATCTATCTATCTATCTATCTATCTATCTATCCAGCCATCTATCCATAAACCTCTCTGTTTCTTTGTTTCCTCTTGGCTAAACTAAAGTTGTTTCTTTTTTCCTTCCTTCTTTATTCCTCAATAACTGATATAGTGTTGTGTAAATGACCTCAAAGACTGAGGCCAGTACAGAGAACATTCCTTCTCCTAATTAAACTGACATTGTTTTACTTGACAGGCCATTTTAATTAAGAACAACTTCATTTTTTGTGTGACAGCTGCTCATGAACAGGACTATACATTTTCTTCTCTACATTTCATCCTTGACCTAGGTTCATCTGAGAGGCCAATGGCACTCAGTCTACATTTACTCTGAACATTTTTAACCTGCAAATGACTTTGGTAATTTTAGACTAAAGCGTTTTCTTTTACTCTAATGAGGCTTTGGGGGAGGTTTTACTGGTGAGGTCCGACAGAAAAGGCCCAAGATAAAGGTGAATTGTAATTTGCAAGTCATTATGAGTATACAGAAGGTGAATGGGAATGAAAGAGAGAGACTGTATCTACATGAGAAATGTAAGGCTCTGGTTGAGGAATAAATTGTGCATCTACAAAGAATCAGCTCATTAGGAGCTTAAACAAATAGCAATATTATTATGAGCATTACCACCATGCATTTTTTACTTTACACAATCAGATCTAAAAGGTTATATAATGGTGGATAATGGTACATTTCCCTGTATAATAATTCAGGTACCACTTTCTAATAAGACAGCCTGCATAAAGGTTATATAAATTATAACTAATGCCTGGATTAATAGTTAATACATAATTTATTAATCCTTTATAGATCAATTATAAGCTGTTGATGAGACAACTTTTCAGTTGACAGGATGTGAAAAATGTCACTGGTTCTTGAGTCATCAACAGTCAAGTCATTAATAAGTCAATAATAAAAAGGTCAAGAGCTTCTAATAAGCCAACAGATTTATACATTTATAAATATAAATGTTAACGAGTCATACATATATGATAATACACCATCAAGTCTGCAGTCATGAGGGTTCTATAATTCAGTAAAAGTGAAACCACCGAGAAATGAAATAAGATAATGGTCTCACCACAGATGGCGGATTTGAGCCTGGCTGCACCTTTCCTCTGGCCTGGCCGAAGGTGATCCTCTTTCGCCTCATCCTGAGGAAGACGTAGATGCGGATGTAGACCAGCAGAGTGACAATAAACGGCAGGTAGAAGGACACCACAGAGGAGTAGATCACAAAGTTGGGGTTGGAGATGGAGCACACCATGGGGTCATCTGAGTCAAAAACAAAATATCATTATGCAAAACAGCCTAAAACTCACAGGCGTGATTTATAGCCAACCTCTGACCTTGGTGACGATGACCTCCATCGTGAAAATAACCTTCGTGACTTGTCCCCTTTCATATTCTGCATACTTACTAAATCATACAGCAATGACTGTGAGGTGGAGGTATGATTACGTTGACAATAATTGCGCCATTAATTCAGAACAAGAGCCTAATTAAAATAATAATAGGGTAAAGATCAAACTTTCAATAACAAATCAAGAATTAAATATCTATCAAGTGAGCTAATGATGCTGTAAATTGAAATATAAAAAAAGACTCTGGGCACAGCTGTGAAATGCAAATGTCAGTGGCATGAACAAACTGAAGTGATTTGCCTCTCCCTGGATGTTCCCCTGGATCAATCCCACATACCTCAATACACAGAAAAGAGAACAGACAGATAAAATATATTTCTAGCCACATTCCAAACCACCTTCAGTTTCTAGATTCATATTATTTTGTGAGGCATAGTTTTTGTCTAGCTAAGCTGTTCTTTTTCAGTGCTTTTCTTTTGAAGGTCGGTTAAGGACCCGAGACCTCATGTGAACCCACTGGTGCCTCCTTCCAATGTTGATGCGTGGTTGCATACTGACAAAAAAGTTTTATTCCTGCATTCAGCAGCCATTATTTTGCATTGATTGTGAGTGGACTAAACCAAATGCTCGTATCTCTGCTAGTAGCTTTACAATGTGTCTGACTAATGCTTTTGATTGTGTATGTGCAGTCATGTATCAGTGCTTATTCAAATTAAAATCTCTTTATTCGTTTCATTGTTTGGTGGTTCATTCTTCGTCACACAAATGCAGAAGATGCAATTTCATTGGCACAGCAAGTAAGTTATTGTTCATTTATGTAGAACATGAATAATACCCCAAAATATCAGAATTATCAAAGACACACAGTAACCTCATTTAACCAGAGTCCATTGTAATATTTGAAAGTTAAAAAAGGGAGACATTTTCCACTTGACTACTATCACTATTTGTCCCTATACATACAATATATTTCTACAAGCATGCTCAATAACTAAAACAATAATGTCACATTTGGGAAAAAAAGAGATACCAAAACACTTAACTTTGTCACAGATATATCATATAATGTAACACTGCATTGTGTTATTATTACCCTCCAAAAATGTCATATATCAGCCTGAAAAAGTTTAGGGAACAAATTGTAAAAACCTTAGCTGCAGATGCTGAGTTATCTTACGTATCTCTCTCTCCCTCCCTCCTTCCCCCCTTCTGTCCTTCCCTCCCTCCCTCCCTCCCTCCTTCCATCCCTCCTTCCTTCCCTATCTCCCTCCCTCTCGGCTCCTGATGACAGTGCGTCAATATTTTATATTTCCACTGCGGTGGACTTATTAAAACCTTAATTTATTTGGTCAGGTAATAACCGTTACCTTCGTTATCTAAGATAATAAATCTCTTTTTTGCTTTTGCTTGGCAGGTAGTATGTGTTAGCTATGATATAGTTAATCATTAGCAGGTTGAGCATGCACAGTATACCTAGATGATCAAAACAAGTGAGATGTCAATCAAAATTTAGTTTTCTTTAACTACATTTTGTGATAGTTTTGAAGCTTAATTTTCACTCAGATTTTAGTGGATGCTTTATAAGACACTCAACTGTGATATCATACAGTATATGCATTTTTACTATTTCAAGCCAAATTTCCAGTGGCTATAATGCATTGCCAAAAACAAAATCCCTGTTATTGCAAATTGGGAGCGTTCAGACATTATTCAAAGACAATTACCTTCACTGGTAACCTTATTGTCAATGCATTTAAATAGTTAATATAGTATAAATGCTTTATTTACATTAACAAGTGAAACCACATGCAAACAAATGGTGTATAACTGTTTTTAAAATGAGCTGATTCAAATGTACTGGTACTTTTGGACCTTATTTAGATGTAAGGTGGCTTTAAAGCCAATTTGCCACAGATTTGTTTTGTTAAGTAGTAAGATTTTCAGAATAACTGTGACTTTGAATCTCTCCCCTTCAGCTGCTCCTGATTACAGCCTGCACGATATGACATGAACGGCCATGTCTTTCAAAGTCAACATGCTCCAGTTTGTAACACTTGAAGTCTCAAGTCTCATCATCAGTGGTCATTTTCTCAGGCTTGACAAAGCTCAAAACAATAGTCACAGAAAACACTATACGATATTTTCACAGGCTGAGTAGTACAGCCCACGACTAGTAAATTGACTCTGACATGCTAAATTGAGGGAGTGCACCTCAACGTCTCATTCTGAATTGTGTTTCATGTCCCACCGTTGACCCTAAAAAGCTGAATTTTGACCCTGATTTTCATATGAACACAGTGCCTTGAATTCTATTTTGTATCCTGCATAAAATTGATTGTTCGCTACGATGCATCGAAAGAAAGATGGAGTCATAATGTTGTTGATCTGACCTGTGGTGTTGAAACCAAACAGCAGTGGACAGGAGACAGTGAAGGCCAGGACCCACACGGTGGCAATCATCATAAAAACTCTCTTCCTGGAGCAATGGGTGGTGTTGTAAAAGAGGGGCATCACCACTGCTGTGTACCTGCAGACACACACATATTATTGTCTGTCCAGCTTTGAAAATGTGTGTGTACAGAGAATAGTTTGTGACATCTGAATGAAGACAAAATTGCTGATTTACTAGAGTAAAATTGAGTAATTACAGTGAGAAAAAGAGCGCCCTTGAAATGAACTGGACTTTCGCGATGCCAAGAAATGCACTGAGAGAAAGCGAATAATATAAAGACCAACAATGAAGCAGCAAAACAGGCATTTATATTTCAAAACAATTTGGGTATTCAGCAATAAACCAAGTTGAGCTTTGATTTAATAGTTAATCAGCACACTCTACGCCAAGAGTACATAATGAGCCCGGGAAAACTAGAGGAGGCAGCAATTATGCTGGACCCCAACCCAAAATGGATGTGATGTTATGTTGTTTAGAGCCAGATAACTGCCACGATTGTTTATCCTCATCAGACTAATTACACTGGTACTTCTCTGGGCAAAATGCAGGGCTAAACCCGGAGCACAGACGTTCACTAAAAATACTCTTCCCTCGTGCCATGCTGCTGTCTGGTTGAATGAGAGCGGAGATCAAAAAGTGCAGTAGGTGAAACATTATGTGCATGATTTATTGATCAAGTGCTGCTTTAAGTGACACTTTTAGTTGAGGGCGAAACAAGGCTCAACTGCTCTGAGACGCCACTCAAAACATGACCTATGTTGTAAGTACTTGCACAAATACTTCACCTTGAAGTTGCAAGAACTTCCTTTCTGGTGTATTCATGCTGCCTCGAAATAACCTGGTTTGACTCTTCCTTTTAACGGGCGACAAATCTTCCCAACTATCACAAAAACGATCGCTATACTCATGAATAAACAATGCAGTCGCAAAGGTAATGCAGGTGTGTTGAACACCATCAGCGACACAGAATGCCCCTGGTGCCTCGCTGTAATTCACCATCTCACAAAATATGTGACGCTGTAGCGGTGTTGTTAACTCGTCCCATAATCAATCACAGAGAACCACAGGGCTCCAGAGAACGTCATACCTCAGAAACACATTATGCAATTTTTCGCACAAACACATGTAACAGCAGGCATCTAACCATGTGCAATTTAAAAAAGGGGGTTTGGTACCTTTTATTGTACATGACCATGGCCTGATTAACCATCTGCTTTGTGTGTGTCATGTTGCCTCTAAGTTCCCATCAAGTTGTGTGTGTGTGTGTGTGTGTGTGTGTGTGTGTGTGTGTGTGTGTGTGTGTGTGTGTGTGTGTAAACTGTTCTGTGGTAATCTAAACCTTTGGCCAACTGGGGGCAGCAGAAACAAGTTGTAATAACACTGACTTACCGTCTCTTTTTACAGTAAGTTGGTATTGTTAACACGGAAAAGCAAACCGTTGCCTGTTTACACATCCAGCAGTCACAGAACAACAATCATCATCATGGGGTCGAGTTTCTGACTAATAGCTCTTTTTTGGTTTCTACCAAATCCTGAGAGAAGAGACAGAGGGAAATATCTGTCTCTTTAGCTGCTAAATGTTCCACCAGCTCGACTCTAACTTTGTCTCTTTGCTGTTTGGAGCTGAGCAGGTACATTACAGTGAGTTTTTAGAGCTATTTCACTGAAAACAGCTGCCTGTTGCCGCTGAGAACAACAGTATAATGAGAATGATGAGAGTGAAACAAAACAGTAAAGTATAAATGAGCTGACAATCACTTTAAAGCTCTGTAAAGCCAAGGGAAGCTGCAGACTGATGCAATACTCTATTACTTTACCACTACAAGTTTTCTCATTGTCGTTGGATAAATTGTTATTCTATAAGCACCGTGTGATACAATATAAACTGCAATTATTTTTTTTTAAAACTAGATTTCGACACTCTACAAGCCAGAGGCACGTAATTAGATGATGAAAATGCAGTGCTGTTGTTGTACGCAGGAGCTGCAAATTCCTTTACAAATTTACAATGAATCAAAAGACCAAAAACTAACAGAGGCACGGTGTCCTATAGGACTTTGGGGTCCCCTGGTATCTGTCACTTTGCCTGGTTGGTAACGGTAAACCAGATTTGCACCTGACGACACAAGTATCTTATGAAAGCGTCCATCCGAAATATACATATTAAATGTGCGAATACATCACAGAGAAAGCTCCAGTTCTTATGCAGTTCTTAATTAATTCTATGTTGCCTGTTGAACTCTTGATGCCTTCAGGTTGTAAGTTCAAAGACCGTAGTGATTAAATATTAACTATGACACAAGAAGAAACCTTAGCTAATAAATAATTAAAATACAAGATGCATTTTTACTGTAAAAGTTCAAACAGATGCATGGCACAGTTCCTCCAGTTCCATAAATGCAAACAAATGGACGCAATGAAGCAATTAGCCGTAAACAGACCAGAGTCTGAACCCAGAACATCAAGTAAAAAAACATAACCTCCTCATTTTTGTCCCTTCCTCACTGTCTCTCATTCTGTCACGCACAAATACACACTGACACACATTCATCAAGAGGATATGAGCAAGATGGGAAATATATTCTCTCTGCGGGGAAGTTTCGAAGTATCTGTCAGGTGATGTTAAGAAACGAACAAGACCTTGAAAAATGTAAATATGACATTTATACTAAAGGTGTCCCAGCAAATGTCTGTCGTCATACACTACAACTGCAGCGAGAAGGTAAACACGCACACACTGCACACACTGCACACTCACCTGTCAATGCTGATCGCACACAGGTTGAGGATACTGGCGGTGCACATCATCACGTCTAGCGTGACGAAGACGTTACAGTAGAGCCGGCTGAAAAGCCAGGCGCCGCCGACCACCTGCACAGGACAGACGGGCAGATTATCAACGCACACGTTTCTCTTTCCCTTCTTCACCGTGAAGTGTGACGCACCCATTGAGCGCACACACTTGCACATGTGACAGAAGGGCAAGGAAGAGGGGAAAATGTACACATGAAGATAATTTTGCCTACGTTAAAAAGGAAGGATTAGGAAAAATAAGATGCCAAAAATACTACCATATTCACCTTGATATATTCAACTTAAGCATCTATGCTAATGTCAATATTAATTAGGCAAATTTATGCATGAATTAAATATGTTTATGTCACTTGTTGTCAGATAACACAAGATGCAAGGGGCAAATGTGTCAATGTCCTTTTGATGATGCAACATGATGGATAACATTCAAGGATCCTGTGTTCAAGGACTGACCACACTTCTAAACAGGTGAGACCCCAAAGCACCACCACCGGCCTCCTCAGAGCGACGCTCAGGCCGACGGTTTTCACTTACAGGCTCTATGATGCCTGGTAATAACTGTCTGACTAAGATAAATGGGATCCAAGTGCCATCGCCTGAATGCTGAGCCCAAGATGGGAATACGCCTACTTACAAAGAGAGGCAGAAGGCACACTTGGGAATATGTGCAAGAACACACGCACATACGTACAAGAAGATGTAAATAGACCGCAGTTTCTCTCTCACAGAGACCATAGTTGTCACACATACACAGAGACAAACATACTAGTGTGGAAATCTCAATATAAACCTCATTACATACCCATTTATGGTAATTCTCATTCCAATTTTACACATAAAAGTCAGTTTACTTGACATGGTTAGTACCACTCATTCTGTGAAAACAGTTGCATAATGTCCTCCACAAGCTGGGGACGTTTAGCAGGCAGGGAGGGTGTCATCAAATATGCAATTGAATTGCATGATGGGAAGTGCAGGAACCATTATTTCTTGGGAGAAGTGACGAAAACATGTATACTCAATACATGTTAAATCAAAGTGACGCAGGCTATTGACCTACAATGCATTGCACAGAGGAAATGAAGGAGCTGCTCACAGCTGCAAACATTTTAATAAATTGTAGGTGCTGGTGAGATATAAATATCTTAGAAAACTAGAATGATGAAAGTATGCAGATTTTTTAACTGTAAAAACAGTATTCTATGACAATTACTGTCGTATATACGGTATACAATTAGTTTGTATGGAACTGGGACATGGCATAGGGAACATGTCCTCTATTTGGCTTTGCACTATAATCCTTTTAATCTTTGCAGAGATGTTTTGGTTTTCTTAGCTATAGAAATAAGACCAATACACACAATATATATATATATATATATATATATATATATACACAGCATGTACACAGTACTTATTTGTACTCAGGTACACGTGTGGGCACATAGTGAAAAGTGTGTATGATTATAATGATGGTGACTCAGTGGGGCTCGCAGACACCTCGTATCAACTGTGATTGAACATTCTGTATGTGATCTCTACTTTCACAGCAGTCAAGTCGGCTAAATCGCTCAGTAAAAATGCCAAGCAGGAGCAGCAATTATCAAGACGCTGGGACAGGAGATGGAGTATCTGTCGGAGGGATCTGTCGGGTTTCAAGTAAAAATAGTAAGTTACAACAAAACTACTATTTTTAAATTATGGTGAAATAGGTGCAGATGAAGCCTCTTTTAGATACCTTTCTTGACAAAGGTCGGAGGAACAAAATGTTGACCGAAGAATAAATCAGCAGGGTATGCAGGAGCGCCTTTGTATCACTTAATCTTATGTTTTCTGTCAGATCTCTTTGTGCTCCGTTTAATAAAACCCCGCTGATAAAATCTTGGACTGTAAGAGGGGATAAACTCCGCACTACAAATGGAGCTGCTTCCGTAGTCAGACCGTGCATCTGCTGAGGCCGAGCAGCATCCTTTAAAATGAATTGTGGAAAGTGCGCTCTCTCCTTCAAGTACGAGTCATACATCAAGTGTGCCATCCAGGGATAAGATGGCTTGCTCAAGGGCACATGATTGGTACCTGCTGATGGGTGGGGAGAGAGATACTCAGTGGCTTTTCCTGCCAAGACACACCTGCAGAAGCAAACCAGCAACCCTCTGGTCCCAACAGGCTAATCCTCCATCCTTGTGGTGAGAGCTCGCAGTGCGAGTCTTGGGAGTTGAAAGTCTTTGCCTGTAACTCTGGACTAATACGTTTTTTATTTTCTCCCAGTCTTATCCAAGATATCGTTGACCTTAACATTCCTGCTAAATTAATGAATAGTACACCTTTGTGTCATACTATCTTTTAATGACTCATTCCTTAAGGAATTGACTCCCCTTTGAATGTGAAATGACTGCCTGCGTGGAAGTTCAACTCATAACTGTATCCAGACAAGGTTCCTGGTGACCTAAGATTACCTTTCATAGGATATAATCATGTTTGATTTGTCAGCTTCTGCTCACTGAGTGTGTTAATTTATTTTATTTTTTTATGGTTGACCTGCTGTTGAATCTTCAACAGCAATCTTCGTGAGAAATAGTGCTTTCTGCTGACAGTGAGAAAACAGTTTTCAGTGAGAAAACTTTGTGCAGCAGGGTGGCTGCTTGTTAAACATAACTGGACTTCAACCGGATGATTTTTAAACCTCATGTTGAGCCAGACACTCGATACCCCCAAGCTGTGCACACACACACACACACACACACACACACACACACACACACACACACACACACACACACACACACACACACACACCACAAATACGCATAGTGCATTTTCAGTAGTATTGTATTGTATTGTACACAAGGATGGAAGCTGAGAAAATGAACAATTAGCAGATAAACTATGTGACACTAGTAGGTAATCTGTGAAGGGCAAATAAACAGTAAACAGCAGCAAATAAACAGTAAACAGCAGCAAATAAACAGTAAACATAAACATCAATTTGACTCAGAGGCTTTGATGAAATTGAAATTCACAGGTTTAAGTTCCGATGCATTTGTCAAAGTATGATTGAAGATTGAAGACTTTTCTGTTTGCTGTTGCCTTTAATTGAACCAGATTCAAAGATATTGATCAATTTCTGCATTTGACTACTGTGTTTTATTTCTTAAACTGCACTGCAACTTTTATTCTATTTTTAGCTTTTTAATGTTTTACTGACTGTTTTTAATGTTTCAATGAATGTTCTTAATTGTTTTTAAATCTTCTTTTGTTTTGCATTATGTTTTGATGCTTTTAATGGTTTTATGTGAAGCACTTTGAATTGCCTTGTTGTTGAAATGTGCTATACAAATAAACTTGCCTTGCCTTAAGATTGGATATTTCAACCTAATAAATTAACTGTTGAGCGGTAAGTTGTGGCAATATGAGTTTTTCCTTATTTAATTATTGAATTATTATTTATATATTCATATATAAATTATATATATATATAAACTATATATATATATAAATGTAAAACACTTACTCATGAGGATGTTCAAAAGCACACTAATGTTCTATCTCCACTCTTCATATATATATATATATATATATTTCCTGTTTGCTTGTTTCCCTGCTGGTATGTGCGTGCGTTACAGTTGTGGGTCTAGCAGGGAGCGGGTCCTTGTCCCCTCCTTTATGTTTCTAGATCGCACATTCTAAAAGGCGACTGTGTTTGACACAAATGTTGTATAATCCTGTAAAACCCAATTAAAAAAAAGTTTTAAAAAAAAATGAAATTTACAGGTTTGCATTTGCTTCTATGTCATTTGAAACTCAGACAATTACCAAAGGCAGATGATGTCATAATTTGTTCATATTCAAAATGTCCCCCAGCAATTATGTGTAATCTACATGACTGGTGAAGCACAATCTAAACCACCATTTATCATCATTACTGTCTTCCTATCGCCAACACATATCACTATACAGGCTCCAAATGATCCTTTTCTCTCTCTGGACTTTCTGTTCCTGCATAAGTCCACTTTCTCCTCTGTTGTCCTCTCCAGAGTCAGCATCTCCCTCACTGCCAAGCATCGGTATTTCAATCTCTTCCACTTCCTCTGTACTTCCTCTCCACTTTCTTTCCCTTCTTTCTTTAGCTCTAGCGCAGTGATTTCCAAGCAGTACATTTGCAGTTGCCAGGGAAGTGAGTGGAAAGATTGTGGGGTAGCTCAACTAATAAAAATAAGAATAATAAATGATTTGATTAAAAACAACAACAATTCTACATATTGTTGTTTAGGAAGGAAACTAAACATCCGATTAGGATTACAAACTGGTAATTTAGTAAATATTTTGTCATAATAACCATTAAACTAACCGATACGATAGACTGACTGCACATTACTCACCTCCTTTAAACCTGAGATAAATGTAATATGTTCTGCCAAAGAGATTATATGAAAGGTTAGCAAGCAAGGATAGTTGAAATTATTTGCTATAAGTTATTTATTGATGAGCTTTTCTTTTTTTTTTAAACATCCAAAAGTAATAGTCATATAGTTTATATAATCAGCACAAATGAATGGGTAAACAGTGGAAACAGGTCGATAAAAGTAATGGCTAAATTGTTTAAGGTCAATTCAACTGCATGAAAAATAGATATTGAAACAATATCCACTGTTGAGGTGTTATTTAACATCTATTTTGAAATGAACTGAAATGACCTGAAAGGATATGTGATGTACGTCAGACAAAAAAGGGTTGGGCCCAACAGACACCATGACCTCCTCACCTCCAGGTACACGGCCCAGGGCATGACCAGCGAGGCCACCAGCAGGTCGGCCACGGCCAGGCTGACCACCAGGTAGTTGGTGGTCGTCTGGAGGGAACGCTCCCTCAGCACAGCCAGACACACCAGCACGTTTCCAAACACGATGGCCAGGATGAGCAGCGAGAACAGCATGGCGTAGTAGTTACGCTCATCCTGCCCCGATGCCTCGGAGCTCTCATTCCTCTCCGAGTCCCACCCGAGTCGATCTGATTCGTTCCAGGTCTGCTCTGCGCTGCTAAACATCGCCATGGAGACGTCGCGGTGACATGGGAGGTAAGATGTTTCACAGACCTGCCAAAGACAGAGAGCATAGTTTGGTGTTTACCCATTTATTACATAGCATTCTCTCTTTTGGAGTCTCACACACAGACTTAGCATATCTCACATCACATTATTACATGTGTAGCATATTAACCATCAGATGATGGGAGGGGGAGCATCATGTCAGGTTAGAGGCCTGCTAGGAAACGTCTCTTGGCTCCTAGTAACAGTCAGATGAACTGATAAATAAAAGAGTTGAAAAGCATCCCTGCAGTATTGTTCCCTGAATGAAAAATGGAGGCACGTATTGATGCCTCCTCAACTTCATGGCTCAGACAATCAACTCCATAAAGACTCAGCAGAAATGCACGCTCTCTACATCAAACTTCATTGACAATGCATTTATGATTATTCCAGTCAGCCTTTATGCCCTTCCATCCTGCACATAGATTTTAATACAGCTAACAGCGAGTTCGAAGCAGAGATGGTAACTTTAATGAGGGGCTGGCAGTGTGCCTTTGAGCACTGTCAGTGAGGTTAGCTCATCAGGGACGGGTAATAAGTCCGTGCTGCCACCCTGATAGGTTTCGGTTGGCTCTGGTCCCGGGCTCCGCTCCCCACACTCCATCTTTCCTCTCATTTATTCCCAATCCTCCCCATCTGGACTCAATCCAGATAACAGCGCTGTGGTAGTGCTCACACCTGTTTCTACATGGTATACAAACTGATCCATCTTATCCAGCTCCCCCCCCCTCTCGCTTTCGGTCACGGAAATAGAGAGAAAGACACCGAGAAACTACGATCACTTTTAGACCTGGCACAAACCCAGGAGGCTTTTAAAGATTTTTCCCAACCTATAATTCCACTCAGTGTCTCAATGGCTCCAGTATCATATGATTGTGCACAAGAGAATCTAGAAGCACAAAAAAAAATAACAGCCACCGATCCTAACCACCTTGAAGTCTCCTAGTGGGAGTGAGTTTATCACAGAATCAGGCGTGACAGGTCACGAGGAATGGAACTAAAAAAGACATCTATCTATACACATTATTTATTTTTTTATCTTGGGGGACTATATGATACAAGGCTGCGTGGTGCTCCTGTGAATGGGTTGGATATATGGTAGATCAAGCAATAATTGGATATGATTTCCCTCTTCACACTTTTGTTTCTCATATTAATCAATTTCCATTTGCAAAACTCTGACCTTCTACAAGTTTTTGTGTGTGTGTGTGTGTGTGTGTGTGTGTGTGTGTGTGTGTGTGTGTGTGTGTGTGTGTGTGTGAGAGAGAGATGTGGCCATCAGTGAACCCTGAAATTCACATGCTCACATATACAGTGTTGTTGTCTGCTCTGAAGCCATTAGGAAGGGTGTAATGGAAGGAGGGGAATGTTATTGTATTTAATTGCATATACAGGGAGACCTATAGAGAAAACTTCGTTACATTAGAGCAATATTAAAAACACATTCATTTTGGTTCAATTAACTGGAGGTTATGCAAGCCAAGCACAATATTTTCTTCCAAATGTATTAAAGCTGCCATGGAAGCTTGATTTATGCAAGTCAAAACTTAATCGAAAAATGTAATTAAATCACGAGATAGAGCATCTTATCGGGGTCCTGCGAGAAAGATTGGGGTCAAAGACAGTCCAGTAACATATGAATAGTTCCCCATATGATCACATATCAGAGCGCACGCACAATGAAACAATTAGCAAAGAAATGCAGCAGATAATAATTCAATTTAAGTGACTGACATTGAAGCAGAAACAAGAAAACTTAAAAAAAAAAAAAGGTGTTCAATGATTTTTTTATTTTTAATTTTTAAACAAGGCAGGATAAGTAAACAGACTTACATACCTGTTACTGTTTCCCAGTGAAGAATTCATCAGATGCCATGGAGGAAAAGCGTCATTCGTGCAGGTTTAAAAGTTATCCGGTCATCGCGCCCAGCACTGCGACGCGAGCAGTGGAGGAGCGGGAGGAGCGGGAGGAGCAGGGGGAGCAGGGGGAGCGCGCGGTGCCATTGCGCACAGGCGAATGTGAATGTGGGAAGCTCACAGGAGAACCACTCGCATGCTACATGTCCACCGACGCTCTGTGGCTGTGTGACCGGCGGCAACACGCGCTGGCATTGCAATGATCTTGCAGCCACTCGGGAGTACGAGCTTCCTACGTGGTGGAGACGTCAGGTGTCTCCCTTCGTGCGTTCACTGATGCAGTGGCAAATGAAAGGTGACCAATTATTACAACCCCCTTAAATGTTTCAACGTGAGAATGAATTGTTTTCTCATCAATATTGTTCATGCATTTTAAATAAAACGTTTTAACAAGCCTATAAGCTTAAATCGTGCTTCAGTCCTGTCCCGTGGCTTTACTCCTCAGCGTGACCCTGAACCAGTCTGGGTCGTGCTTTGCTGGAAGTGACATTCGCACAAAAATAGCCTTGTGTTGGCCTCGTAAAACCAGAGCGAAAATTGGGTCAGGCTGGGTAAATGCATGAAAAAGAAATGTATAGACTGACACACTGTCGTGGCTCTGGCATCCTATGGGTCACTCTCCGACCCCCTAGCAAGAAAAAAAGAGAGGAAAAATCCCTGTGGTGAAGATCAAAAAAAAAAAAAAAAAAGCACCTGCACCGTGTGTCTATATCTCACAATCCCAGCCAACGTGCTTTATTTTACTTTCTTCTACATGGCATTTTAAGATAAGAGCTAAGCCCTGCAGCAATGCACGGCAAACAAATGAGAACTGAACCAAACCCATGTGATGAGTATCAAGAGAAGGTGGTGTTTTCCTCTCTGAACCAGTTCCACCTGGCAATGAATACGATTGTTGGAAAACCCAGATAAAATTCAATAGACTTGTCTGTGGCACTGTGGTTGTATTTTGATACATACATTTTCTTTTCACCAATACATTAATCTGTCAATTGGGAGGCAAATAAAGAACGCACGGCTCACGTTTTCCCCAGCGACTCACTATATGTCATTACAAAGCCTTTTAAAAAGCAGTGAGCAGCAGGAGGATGGTGATCTGATGAAACAACAAGCAGCCTGAACTGATCATGTTTCACTGCCAACCAGGAGTCAGTTTGTGTTTTAACTAGTGTTAAAGTGTCCACACGTCCTTGGAAATTGGAGCAATCCTTCTTCTACAGCAGCTCGCTGCTAAATATCTCCTGCACTGCAGAGCTGAAGAGAATCCTGATGCACACTGTAGCTGCGTGAATCCATACATTTAAAACTTGACAAAATTGATGGTGTGTGACATCCATAGCACATGATACATTTTGACTACTATTTGCACAGCGGTTTCCCCCACCCATTCAAAAACATGTCCACCAAATCCATATCTCCTTTGCATTCCATTTATGTACATCATGCAACATTCAGGAAATCAATCTCAGTCTCTCCCACATGGCAGCGACTAGAAGAGTGTCATTTTCCTTCTATGGAGAGGCTATTGTCTGTCTGACTTGATGATATATGCGCGCACACACACACACACACACACACACACACACACACACACACACACACACACACACACACACACACACACACACACACACACACACACACACACACACACACACCTACTGTTGATGTTTTGCAAATAGCCTGGATTATAGTGGATATATGGAGGGTGAAGGTGAAGTGATATGCTTTCCCTCTGAATGAAGCATCTAAAATGGACCTTGACAGCTGCTCACAGAGCTGCTGCTCAAAGGATCCATACCTGTCTGGACCAATACCTGTGTGAAGGTCAGGCCTAAGAGGGCATAGCTACAATAATCATAAAGGACAGTGGTAGGAATAATGGAGATAAACATCTTCACAGTTGGTTGAAATGTTGCTGCCATCTACTGGTCAAGAGATGGAAGTGCTTTTATCCCACATTCAAACTCTGAAGCTGTGTCCCAAATCCAAACTACGGACTAATGCTGAAAGCAAGTTTTGAGTCTGTATATACGAGTATGTTCACTAAAAAAGTGAAGTAAAGTCAAAATAATATGTATGCATATAAATCTAGAATTTTGAGTGTGTAGGTGACAGGCACCACTCTCCTAAAAAGGCAGCGCACAAAGGAAATGGTTCGGTTCAGTCCACAGCTACGTGCAATATCTGTTTACATTTTATTTTATTTTTTTCTAGTATCGTTTTATACTGGAATTTTAATTATTGTTTTAGTTTTGACCATTTTGTTGATACATTTAAAAAGGTTAACAATTTTTTCAACACTTTTACAATAGACATTTTAATTCCTGCTAATTTGTGTTTGATTTATTTAAGTTTATATTTATGTATTTATTTGTTACATTTTGTTTTATAAAGATAGGTAAGCAATGTTTAAATAAGCCTGATAAGAATGATCCCTTATCAATTCATGCCGATATAAGATCAGTACTTGATATCTGCTGACACGCAAAGCCCAGGACTCATGACTGAAAAACTTAGATCTGTGCATCCCTTTTTTTTTAAGATGCTTACTACAAAAACAGTAAACTATGACAATCACTGCAAAACTGTAAAAAAAAAAAAGAAAACATGTGGTGCGGAATTGGGCAAACCGCAGGTCTACAAATATATATACAAATGTACACAAAGACATGTTGAAATTTGTAAATCATTTAAATCAACATCAAATACTTTTCATGAATCACAGAATAAAAAGGTTAAAAAACATAAAGCAAAACCTGAAAGAAAGTGTCAAATCAGCAGCTAGAAAAGTGTAACAAGGCAAAGAAGTTAAATCTTTAAATTGGTATTAACTTATAAAGTAACAATTAATATGAATAAAATAACTAAATTCAAGATTAGCTGACATCTCTCATTTATAGTCTGTAGTTTTGTGTTAGCCGTATTTAGGAACTGAAGCAGAGTTCGGCTCAGGTTCATTTTGCTTCTTGCTCGGCCCACTCACTGAACCCTCCTTTGTAATGTCTCGCCCTAAGAAAAGAAGCACAAAGAGAAGAGCTTAGTCTCTCATCACTGTCGTTTTCCACTAAAATTCATCCAGCGTTCAACAAACCAAAGCAGTGCCCGAGGACATTGTAGTCTAGTCGCAGCACCGGGACTGAATAATAATCAAACAACAAATAAAAGGAGCCATTTATACAGTAGTGCTGCATACAGTAGCTCCGCTACAGCACATTATGTGGTTTAGCAGGATCCAGTTCATCTAGCGGGAATCAAATCTGAGACTTTAATGGGGACTTTAATTTTCGTCACTTTTATTTATTTGCTCTTTAGGTAATAACGTTCACCTTTGACCTTTAACGGGTCATGTAGTACTTGGACTACTGCATGTTTCATGTGTCTATACGGATGCATCTGCTGTTATTTACCTGCTAAATCCCAGCTGACGAGCAATATCCAGAGCTTTGGAGCTCCTGTTGCCACTTTTGCAGTGAAACACGATGTTGTCGTCATCTTTCCCAGGAGCCTTCACTTCAAATATCTGCTGGAAGTCTTCAGGGGACAGCTTCAGAGACTCCTCCAGGATCCCCACTGATATTCAAAAACAAGCAAACAACATGAGAGTACAAACACATATAAAACCACTCTTTCCCCCACTTTGTACAGGACCAACACTTACGTGGGACGTTGACAGCCTCTGGAATGCGTCCAGCCAGGTGTTCATCGGGGTTTCTCACGTCAAACAGCTGGATGCTTCGGTTGGACAGCATGGTCTTCAGCTGTGAGTAGGTCACCACTGAAGCTTGAACACAAACACTAACGATTACACTTTAGTATGAGGCTACATTCCACCTTTTGCCTGTTGACTCCTTTTAACAGAGGCCTGTAAAAACCTTTTAACTTACCATCCATTGTCTTAACAGTAACCTGACTTGTGTTAATTTAGCTGTGAGGATAAACTAGTCATTTTCCCTGCTGACAGACCATTGTTGTCCATTTAAAAAAAAAAAAAAAAAAAAAAAAAAAGCCAGTCAACCAAACTCTGTCTCACACACATGAAACACACCAGAGACACACTGCAGTCCTTTCAGAGGGACAATGCTGGTAAGTGTCCCAAAGTGCAGTAGTAAGCACTCACGTAGCAGTTTAAAGCTCCGTTTCACCGCCACCATAGTAATATGTTCATATCCAACCCAGGAGAAGAAGAGACACGTGGGACAATACAGGGACATTAAGGTGACCTCTGTTGGACACAGCCAAAGTGGACCAGGAAATGTATTTTTTTACCGCTTTCGGATGTTTCGCCACATTGGGGACTCGAGGTTGTAAAAGCCCGTAACACCGAGCCAAAGGTCGGGTGAGACGTGGGTCTCGCTTTCGCCACAGCCTGGCAGAAACCTCGAGACAGAACATGAGCCAACATGGTGAGGACCAGGGCGACGTGCAGACTGCGAGGTGAAAGCATATTTATTCTTCTTCTTTGGTGTTTATTGGCGTTTGGCAAACCACCGTAGAGGTGCATAATCGCCACCCACTGGACTGGAGGGCAGAGCAGTAGATTGACAGGATTTATTTTTAATAAAAAACATTTTTTTTTATAATTCCCTATTTTATTCCTGTTGCTCTCCGGTAATTAATTAGGATGTTGTGTACTTTCCGAGATGCCTTTCCCAACAGATTCCCCAATGTAATATTCTGTTTTCCATTGATCACTTCTGATATTAATTCCCTTCTTTCTTCGTCATACCTATTGCAATCTAGTAGTCCACGTTTGACCGTCTCTGGTTTATTACAGTGTGAGCATAGTCCAGTTGGGTGCTTGCCAATTCTAGAGAGTGTTTGGTTTAATCCCGTATGTCCTATTCTCAGATGGGTAGTGACCTTCTCCTTCCCTGGGCTCCTGTTTCGTATTCCACCAACACCTTCATGTTTTTGAACACTGAACAGATGCCTCCCTGTGTCACTGAAGTCTCAATATGTTTGCCAGGTTTTGCACATATTGTTCTTTATGATAGTTTTAACCTCTGCTTTGCTTAACGGTGAATGTATGTCAATTATCTGTTGTTTTAATGATTGTTGAGCCAATACGTCTGCATGTTCATTTCCTTCCACTCCTCCATGAGCAGGAACCCAAAGGAAGGAGATATCCAAACCCCTATTATGCAGTCCGAGTAGTACACAGAAAATGTCATACAACATATCCTTCCTGCATGACGACTTTCCAGACTTAATGCTTGATAGTGCTGTCAAGCTATCATACGCGATTACTACACTGCAATGATTATTTTTCTTCCACCCATTGTAATGCTAACTTTATTCCAATACATTCAGCGGTGTACACTGAAAGATGACCTGATATTCTCTTTTTCAAGGTTATCTCATAATGAGGTATGAAGAATGCAGCACCTGTATGCCCCATCTCGAGTTCTTCTGACCCATCTGTAAATATGAATATCTCCACGGAGGTATTGATGATGATGGAACAGTGGGACTTAGTTTCAAATAACCAAGACCCATATTTTGCGCCGTAGTATTCCCTATTTACCCCAAACTACAAAACCTGGATCCATTATGCTCCCAACACTCCTGCAAAACGACCTTTTTTAGGGTGTGCTTTACTAAATCCTTGCAGATTAACCCGTATGCCAACATTAGCTTGACGCTCCAAATGTGCAGAGGCATTATTGCTTGAGCCCTTTTGTAGTGTATCAGTGCATCCATTGTGTGGTGAGCTTTTAGCTGTCTAGATGCTCTATTTATCATTTTAACTGCTTTACTATAATTATCCTCCCACCAGGCACAGTCTTTTTATGTTTGCCTCCTGCGCTCTTTGGAATAGTTATTTCTGTATAATGGCTGTAACCAACTTTTTATGAATTTCTTCCACACCAGTTATATTCTCTCCTATTAGCTTTACACACCCAACTTCATTTAATTATTGGAATGCATCCCAGTCAGCTTTACCCAACTTCCACCTTGGTGTTCTCACTCTCCTAGCTTAATGTGTCTCTATTCCAATCGTGGTTACTATTGGGTAGCAATACTGTTCACCGCTTCAAAACTTTCCAAGAACTAACACCTGTGATTGTAGTAGATACACTTTCTGTATTCTGTGTACTGTTATATCTTGTGCCCTTTCCATTATTATTTCACACTAAGCCCTTATCGTCCATACATTCTTCAATTACACAACCATTTGCATCTATTACTCCCCCACAAAGTGCTTTGTGCATTAAAATCTCCACACCATGCTACTTACATTTGTGTCGACCCACTTACAGCATTCAATATATCAGAGCTTAGTCTATTACAAGTATAATAGTAATTGACTCCCATTAAGCTATCCTTTCCTGCCCACACTTTGACTACAATTGATTCTAATTCATTCCCTAAATGAGTTAACTTATAGCTAATCCCATACTTCACAAATGTTGCCACCCCACCACCTTGCCTGCTTTTCCTATCATTCCTGATTGCAGTGTAATCATATAAAACAAAATCCCATTCTGGCTTCAACCACGTCTCTTGTATGCATATTATGTGAGGCTTGTCTGACAAATTTGTAACAAACTTTTTAAATTCCTGTCCATTGGCGACAAGGCTTTTTGCATAACTAACTTCATGGAGAGCCATCACGATGAGAGTTTGCTGTTCCTCCACTGAACATTTCCTCCACTGCTTCCCGGGTTAGTCCTTCGATTCTAAGGTATTTCTCTGATCTTGATCTCTTCAGTCTGTGCCGAGCAGTTTATCACATCTACCATAAACAGTACAAACGCCTTCTTACCCACAATTAGCATATCTTTATTCACATCCTCCACAGGGTGTGTTGTTGCTCTCTGTTCTCACTGATTTAGGGGCATCTGTCTGCCTGGACACTTTCTTTATTGTTTCAGCATATGAAATCCCCTGGAACATCTTAATTCTCTGCACCTCTGCCGCTTTCTCGCTGACTTCGCACCCACCATATGCTGAGCTTTGTTCTCCTCCACAATTACAACACCTTAATTTAGCTCCTTCTTTGCATTTCCCATTATCATGTTCGACTGCACACCTTTCACATCTCTGCTTGCCTTTGCAGTTTGCTGCTGCATGACCTCAGTGGTGGAGGCATATATATATGGCTTAACCTCATAACTCATATACCCTATACAAATTTGAAATGGTAGTCTAGGCTCATCGAATTTGATCATGACAGACAGGATGTGGATGTCGGAAATAGACATCCATATCAAACTTTAACAACGGTTAAAGAAACCTCGGTGAGGTTGTGTATTCAAGCTTTTATCAGCTGGGATTGGAGTCGAGCAACAAACTTTACAAAACGCTTCAGTTGTTTTACACTTTCGTCATCTTCCCAAACTGTCTTCCCAGATGGTCAGTGAGCTCTGCCCCATGTGATGGCATTATTCAGCCATTGTGAGGGAATATATCTGGTGCAGCCTCATTATCACTGATAAACTTTATAAGCGCTCATTAAAGCATCTCCCCATATTACTGCAGCGGAGAAGTCTTCACACAAAGATCAGCTTTAACTGGAAAAAAAATTACACCTAAAAAAACTGAAAAAACTGCCTGTGAGGTCTGGAGATATTTCTGCTGCACAAATCATATTTGTCTACATTTCTTAGATCTTTGCTCTTTTGCTTGTGAAAGACTCTCTAACAGACTCCAGCCTGTGCAACAAACATACTTTCATTATACTTTGAGGTTGGATGCACACAAACACCCAACTTTCCTGAATTAAGCAAAAAACGAAATAATTGTAAGTAAACAAAATAATGACTAATCAGACAGAGAGTCCATACTAACCACTTTCCATGTTTACAATAACAATAATTACATTTAGGTTTAGTGTGCACCATCTTAGTTTCGTGTGTTAGCATGGTAAAATCTGTAAAAATTCATGGCAATCCGTCCAATAGTCAATGAAAATATTTCACTAAACAACAAAAATCTCAACCTCAAGGTGGTGCTACAGAGAAAGACAGGTGGTCACTAATGAGTTGGCGTTAGTCCGCTATAAAGGGTTTGGAATCAGTGTACAAGGGAACTCGTTAAAAGGATTTTACTTCCAGCAAGACTACAAATCTCCTTACAAAATTTCTTCCCATTAAATTGGGTCAAATCTGGTTGATATCCTGAATCCATTGCTTTGGGATTCTTTATTGGCGTCAGCAGGAACCGATTCCGCACAAAAGCCAAAAGACAATGATATAAAACTGGGTCAGGTGGCTGAAAATAAAACTGGAAGCCCATTTTATTCTATTTTACACAGGTGGATCCACTAATCCTGATAGATGAAAACCAGGATTCAGATGTCTGTCACTTTTGTCCAGCAGATGTCCTCGTTGAGTTTTACATTTGCTTGTTTGTGCTTCAGCCTCTGTTTATTTATTTACCTCGTGCACAGGTGAAAATAAGATTAAGTCAATTCCTGTAGAATTAAAAAATGTGGTTACATGATAGGAATGTGATATTCCTCCCAAGACAGGTGGGTGTAAATAATGGAAAGCTTAATCAAAAGAAAAGATCAGAGATATTACCCAACTATTTGCTCAAGTACAACTTTGAGGTATACTGGTATTATATTTTCATTTTCTGTGACGTCATACTTTTTACTTCACAACATTTATTTGATGACTTTAGTTACTTGTTACTTTGCAAATTCTGATTAATAATACAAAACTAATCAGCACATACCTCATGATGTATTATTACAAGTTTAGATAAGACTGTATTGATCCCTGGGGGGAATTCACAAATATACTTAAGTCATTTAAATTATCCCCACCTTTAATGCATCAATACTTATAATCCAATGCTATTGTATACATTATTATGAAATAATGAGTAATTTTACTTTTGGTACTTGCATTAGATTTGAGCAGTCTGGAGTATTTGGAGTATACTGTAAATCTTTCATAGGAACTTTATAAATATAAAAAACCTGTTCAGTGAAGATGTGGAAAGTTTTCATAAATCATATGACTACAGAGAGGGTTATAATCCTGATGCAGTTTAACCTACTCTTTGTTTTGGGGAGCTTTGTATCTGCTGCACAGCTAACTGTTAAAAGAGGAAATACAACAACAAAAAGAGAAAAGCTGAAGTAAATGTTTAGTTAGTACAAGACTCATCTTTGTTTCTCGGGACTTTTTTTCAATCCAACCGGTTTGTATTGGCAAAGGTTTGTCACTTCCCAGTAATATTTTGAACCTAAAGGTGAACAGAAAGCATCCAAACACAGCCACGCCTCAGACTAAACCACATTCTCCATGAAGACGGAATAATGAAGATACATATGACAATACATGTTTAAAACCTTCCTTTGTGATACTTTAAACGATCAACATGAACAAATCTGAGAGTAAATTTTATATTTTTACCAATATAGAGACGTTAGTTGTTATTTTAGTCGGTTTGTAACATCGTTTAGAAAGCACGCTGATGGTATAACCCATGATTCAGTGTCATGATTCTGTGACTCATCCTGAACTCCTCGCTGACACAAACCCGTGGACCTGTAAACACTGCGGTCAGCACGTCATCCCAGGACCCTTGGTCCAGCAAGCCTACGCTTGAAATGTAATGCTCCTCTATTCGTGGTAGGGGGGCTTGTACAGCCCAAAAAGCACGGAGATAGACCTATATTTAATAGGTATTAAACAGCTATATTTAATGTATATAACTATATATAGCTATATTTAATGTATAAAACCTTATATTGTACATTATATGAAATCAAATAATAATAAAATATGAAGTTACGCTACTGCAAAGGAGTCTGGTATAAATGAAGTGAACTCCCTTTTGTTGAAACAATCGACAGCTTGATTTATAGGCACGATTTTAAACTTTCATTTTAAATGGTGATAAGTTATGTTCTTAGGTCCGAACAACTTGTAAGCATTATTTAAGCCAAATGATATGAGTTGAGGTTTGCAGTGTGGACTTGCCTTCTTCAGGGGGACATGAACAAGACTTCCAATGAATGCTTATGTTGCTTCATGTCTGCTAGATGTATAATTAAGTAACCACTTGCTAACCAGTTAGAAGTCCTCATTGATCTCCTGAAACTTTACTTTTTCTTCCTTCAAGGTCCATGTGGGAGGAGACGATCATGTTCACCTCAATGTTTATAAAAAACTCCCACATAAAGGAGGAGGATCACGGTTAACTAATATGCAGCATTCCAAAAGCCAGGACGACCCTATTGAGCACTTCGAATAGGATCCTAAACCAAACACAGCGGATGCGGTCAAAAAGTCCAAAAAATGTCCTCCCAACCTCTATTCCTAACCACTTTTCCTTGACCTCTGTGGAAAACGTCACGGGGTCAAGGAAAGATGGGAAGGGGAATTCATGAGGAGTTAGGAAAAGACAACCGCGGTGTTTAGAGAATCCGACTTAATTCATACCAAATCATAAACCATCTGAAGACTATAGTTTAATTTGAAGTATGTTGTATAATATTACTGTACTGTGAAATGAGCCGATGGATTTATAACACTCCTACCAACACTGTATGTAATTTATTTTTGTGTAATTTGATGTATTGATTGCTGTCGGGATGTAAAGAGAATTTGGACAAATATAACAAAAGGTGTTTCTAAAATACATGACCCTCCCTAACTGGCTCCTACATACATTAACTGCATATTTGTAAGTTGAACCATCGACCACACCCTGAAAGGTCACTGTACGGATAAACTAAGAAGAAAAATGGACTTCAAGAGGTTAAAACACAAATACAAGCCCTGATGCTCTTGAATTCCTCTCCCTTCTAAATATTGATGATAAAGCAACATTGTTCATGGTCGTGACATCAGCCTTAAAACATGGAGTAAAACATACTTCCCTATAAGTGAAGGTGGGGACGTGGAGGGACATTTAGGTTTTGGGTGTACCAGACCAAATCCTGCAAGGGACCGGACTTCGAGAGAAACGTTAAACTATTGTGACAAAAACAAAACTTGTTAGGGTTAGCTCAATATTTAAAACAATGCTTATACACTTTCCACTCCTAACATGTTACAACATACGGTGTCATACTGCAGATTATGATGTAACGTGCATGTCAAAAATGGAACTGTTTTGTAAAACATTCAAGAATAAATCAATCAGATTCTTTT
Source organism: Ophiodon elongatus (assembly GCA_016806645.1). Taxonomy (NCBI): domain Eukaryota; kingdom Metazoa; phylum Chordata; class Actinopteri; order Perciformes; family Hexagrammidae; genus Ophiodon; species Ophiodon elongatus. Next base: position 1,491,112 of record JACSYO010000632.1, on the reverse strand, counting down.
GTGACATTAGGTGTTGCTTCTCTTTCTGTGGTACTTGATTTGTGAAACAGCTGCAGGCCAGGGCGTATACGTCTTCAGAAGGCAGACATGTGAAGAAAAAGCCTCGGACAAAGAAGCAATAAAGACAAATGGAAGTCTATTCACAACTGGGTTTAGTGTTGAATGGATATGGATCATGGACAAAGTCCCGCCTGAAGTGGCAGTTTGCTTTATGTTCTATGAAATATAACTTCCACTTAACTTGCTGCCATTCAGCCACAGAATCATTAGTGATGTTACGCGATAAGGCAGATGGCTGTAGTGGAAACTATTTGCATAAGTACAACTTTGAGGTACTTGTATTTTATTTTCATTTTCTGTGACGTCATACTTTTTACTTCACAACATTTATTTGATGACTATAGTTAGTTGTTACTTTGCAAATTCTGATTAATAATACAAAAATAATCAGCACATACCTCATGATGTATTATTACAAGTTTAGATAAGACTGTATTGATCCCTGTGGGGAATTCACAAGTATACTTAAGTCATTTAAATGATCCCCACCTTTAATGCATCAATACTTACAATCCAATACTATTATATACATTATTATGAAATAATGAGTACTTTTACTTTTGGTACTTTCATTCAAGTTTAGCAGTCTGGAGTATTTTTGTTGATACATAAGCTTCAAGTTTTCAGAGTCATGTGCATAGTTCTGTTTTGTGTGTGAAAGAAAAACTACAATACAGCATTACAACATACAGCAGTATAAATAACTGGGTGTCACAACAGACACCCAGTTATTTATACTACAAATAAATAAATATTGCAATACTTTCATCAGTGGACCAGAGGGTCAATCAGTGACTGAATAGACATTTATTTAGATGACAATCTTCGATATTATTACTTTAAGTTGAAGTTTCTTTTATCCTACTAGTAAAAGAGTATTTATACATAGCGATTTAATAAATCTAGTTACTTGGATACTTTCCAAAACGCAAATAGGCTTTTTTTCAATACACTTTATTTTCTTCTATTCTGACACAGTTGTTGTTTCAAAAGAGGAACTGTAAATCTTTCATCTTTCATCATCTGTTGTCACAAAACCTGTTCAGTGAAGATGTGGAAAGTTTTCATAAATCATATGACTACAGAGAGGGTTATAATCCTGATGCAGTTTAACCTACTCTTTGTTTCGGGGAGCTTTGGATCTGCTGCACAGCTGACTGTTAAAAGAGGAAATACAACAACAAAAAGAGAAAATATTATTATTTAGATGACAATCTTTGATATTATTACTTTAAGTTAAAGTTTTTTTTATCCAACTTGTAACAGAGTATTTATACACAGTGATCTTTGACTTTCCAAAACCACAGATAGAATAGAAGAAAATGAAATGTATAGAAAAAAAGTCTGAACCAGGACTTTAAACGATTAACGTAAACAAATATAATGTTAAATGTAATATTTTTAACCAATATAGAGATGTAAGTCGTTATTTTAGTCGGTCTGTAACATCGTTTGGAAAGAAACCCCCCTACGCTGATGGTATAACCCATGATTCAGCGTCTCATGATTCTGTGAGTCATCCGGAACTCCTTGCTGACACAAACTTATGGACCTATAAAACACAACAAACGCCTTCCTTCGTCTTGTCGCAATTTCTCGCCACTAAAACAATCATGATGTGTGGAGGGCTGAGCAACATACTTCCTCCTCCCGAAAAAGTTCAGGAGATCTGTCTAAGCGTAAGTAGAAACTAAAACTATGATTGACTGTCTTGTCTCTGCGCCAGGGGTCTTCAATGTTTTTCAGGCCAAGGACCCCCAAACTGATAGAGCGATGGAGCAGGGACCCCCTACTATATATATTGTATACAATTGTTTTTTATATTAAACTGGGCCTAGTGCCACGTATAAACATATCTTGTTATTGTAAATTCAATACTAAGCTATTCAAATAATACACATTTGAATTTGTGGGAAAAAAATTGGGGGGAAGAAACATATAAAAAATATGAAAAATTGTCTAATCAACCACAAATTTCAAGACCCCTCTGCAGTACCTCAGCGGACCCCTAGGAGGTCGCGGACCTCCTGTTGAAGACCTCTGCTCTAAGTTATATTCACACAGTAAACAGGGCCTGGGTTTCATTTTGATGTTCCTGTATGCTCATTGTTATTCAGATGAAGAGCCACGCAGAGAAACAAGCAGGGAAAACGTATGATGTTTTCACAGCCGTGAGCTACAGGTCTCAGTTAGTGGCCGGGACCAACTACTTCGTCAAGGTAATTATAATCTACGAGGCAAAAAAGCCTCAGATCAGTGACTATAAACTTCTTTTATTTTGCAGCAACAAGATCAAGTGGCATTTAAAGCGGTTATAATCAATATTGCTTTTCACATAAACAATTGATCACGTAATTACTTTCATGTGAAAGGGATCGCCTGTAGTGATGAACCCACAGTGAATTAAAAAGACACCCAGTCTTACTTTATGTAGGCCAATAAGAAGAAAGTTACAAGATGCAGCAAAAAGAGGGATTGCTGGAGAACTTTAACCTTAATGTAATGCATGCTGGGAAGTAGACGATCACAAGTTGACTGAGATAAGTAGCCTCAACAATCAATTGTGTCATTATTCAGTTACTCCTGAACTCATATGTTCTGAAAGGCATAACTTGAAAATGTAAACTGGAAACTGACAACCTTATCTAATTACACAGATAATAATGTTCAAATATATATTCGATATAACTGATTATGATGTTGTACAGTACAAAGGAGTCTGGTATAAATGAAGTGAACTCACTTTTGTTGAAACAATCGACAGCTTGATTTATAGGCACAGTTTTAAACTTTCATTTTAAATGGTGATAAGTTATGTTCTTAGGTCCGAACAACTTGTAAGCATTATTTAAGCCAAATGATATGAGTTGAGGTTTACAGTGTGGACTTGCCTTCTTCAGGGGGACATAAACAAGACTTCCAATGAATGCTTATGTTGCTTTATGTCTGCTAGATGTATAATTAAGTAGCCACTTGCTAACCAGTTAGAAGTCCTCATTGATCTCCTGAAACTTTACTTTTTCTTCCTTCTAGGTCCATGTGGGAGGAGACGATCATGTTCACCTCCGTGTTTATGAAAAACTCCCATGTTATGGAGGAAGCTTAGAGTTGACTAGTATGCAGCATTCCAAGACTCAGCATGACGATATTGAGTACTTCGAATAGGATCCTAAACCAAACACAGCATCAGTGCCTCCAGGTTGCTGTCTCATAATCAGTGATGATGAAATTATCCCAGCTCAATATATAAAACAATGCTTACGTAGTTTCCACTTCTAACATGTTACAACATACGGTGTTATACTGCAGATTATGATGTAACGTGCATGTCAAAAATGGAACTATTTTGTAAAACATTCAAGAATAAATGAATCAGATTATTTTGTGACAGGTGTTGCTTCTCTTTCTGTGGTACTTGATTTGTGAAACAGTTGCAGGCCAGGGCGTATACGTCTTCAGAAGGCAGACGTGAAGACAAAGCCTTGAACAAAGATCAATAAAGACAAATGGAAGTCTATTCACAACTGGGTTTAGTGTTGAGTGGATATGAATCATGGACAAAGTCCCTCCTAAAGTGGCAGTCTGCTTTATGTTATATAAAATATAACAAAGTAGACTTCATTTGGAAAAATGAGTACACAATTATCCACAATATATTTAAATAAATACCTTTTTTTCAAATCCATTACTTGTTACTTTGCCCCGTTATGATAAAATTCAGCCATTGTGAAGGAACATATCTGGTGCAGCCTCATTATCACTAATTAACTTCATAAGCTCTCATTAAAGCATCTCCCCATATTACTGCAGCGGAGAAGTCTTCACACAAAGATCAGCTTTAACTGAAAAAATACTTCCACTTCTAAAAACTGCTAAAACTGCCTGTGAGGTCTGGAGATATTTCTGCTGCACAAATGATATTTGTCTGCATTTCTCAGATCTTTGCTCTTTTGCTTGTGAAAGACTCTCTAACAGACTTCAGCCTGTGCAAGAGATAAAATAAGATCATCCTTTATTAGTCCCGCAGTGGGGACATGTTCAGGATTACAGCAGCATAGGGTAAAGCAAGTAAAAAAAACAATTATTATAAATAAGCAATAAAAAAACAGTAAGAGTCTACAGGAACTGAAATGTGGTATATACAAGCAGAATAGCTTATTGACAAGCATACTTTCATTATACTTTGAGATTGGATGCACACAAACATCCAACTTTCCTGAATTTAGCAAAAAAGAAAGAATTGTAAGTAAAAAATAGAATGACTAATAATGTCACAGCTTCCCTTCTCTCCTGCCACTCTGCATCACACTCACCTAATCAGCTCATTCAATGCACCTGTTAGTCACATCCACCTCGTCAGCTCAATCACTCTCACCTGCCCACTCTGCTGCCACTACTCACTTCAGTAATTAAACCATAGTCTCACACACAATCTCTTCCAGATTGTTCTCTGCATTATTATGCCAGACTTTCCTGTGTTTACCCTCTGACTGGTTTCCCTGCCTGTTTGGACTTCTCCGCTAGTGATGGCGAGATGAAGCTTCATGAACATTGAAGCTTTCCATCCAATTGGTTCACTCATGGGCCGAAGCTTCATGGTGCTTCATTTGCTCTACTGCGCCATCAAGTGGACAATAAATGTAAAAACAGGCAGAGTGATTATAATGACACCATGGCTTTGGTGTGTGAAGCTTTGAATTGAATAAATTAATGAATGATGTTTGTGATGCCAATACATAAATTATGAACTTATTAATATGGTTTCTGTCTTTATGATACAATGGCGGGGTCAAAAGGAAAGTGGAAACAAATTGGGGAGAGGGTTGTGATGTAACTGTGCTTATGTTACTAGGAACAACATTTTATTCATTTTTATTTAAAAATAACAACTTTCACACAGCGCTGGGCTTCAGGTGGCAAGACAATTTCCATCACAAAAAAAGAAGCTTAAATATATTACAAACAAACACGCAATAAAGTCACAAAATGTGAGGGGGGGATCTATTGCGTCTCACTGCCCCTTATATTTCAAATCGCACGGCAAACCCGCGAACCATTTTCTGAATCAGTCACGTGTACACTGTCCCGCGAGGCTTCGATTGTCACCACATACGTCATCAACACAAGCCTCGATACACGCTTCACAAAAATCTTTGGATTACTCGACACACGCTTCGAACCCTCGACACGAAAGGACACATCACTATTCTCCGTCTTGCCTCTTCCCTGGTAAATCACCATAGCCTTCTGTCCCAGACCACGAGAATGGCTTCTGCTTGCTCTGGTTTCTGGTTTCTGTTTGCTTTCTTCCCTGACGGCTTGACGTTCCACCGAGTGGATTTCTCCACGGGAGCTGATCCGAGACTGTTTACCTGTTGTGTGTTCTGCCTGGAATGAAGCTTCGCTCACTATTCCGTGTCAGTCGTACTGCTTCTGGGTCCTTACCTTACCCTGTTACAGTACGATCTGGCCGTAACATGGACTCAGCAGACAACACCTCATCACAGGCCCGGTTCGTGGCGACCGAAGAGGCGATCCAGCCACACGAGAACCGGTTTGTCGCCAACAAAGACCACTAGTCCACGCCAAGCTACTTCTACTATTTCCACCTTCCTGGATTCGGGAGCAGATGCGTCCATTATGAACGAAGGACTCGCTATGCAGTTGGGGATCAACCGGATACCTTTCCCGAAAGTCTTTTCCGGCCACCGCCCTTGTCGGTCATCTTCTGGGGATGGTGACACATCAAACCGTCCCAGTCCACACAGTTGTGGTTGCCGGACAGTTGCTCCTGTCCGGCAACCACCACCAGACCATCAGCTTCCACATTCTGCAAACCCCTCGTATCCCCCCTCATTCTGGGATACCCCTGGCTGCATCGACACAACCCCCATATCGACTGGACTACGGGGTTTTTTTTCGGGATTGGAGCCACTCCTGTCACCTAGTCTGCCTGAAACAAGCCACCGCACCACAGGGTTCCTCTTTCGCCTGAACTTATGGGGGTCCCCGCTGAATACTTGGACTTCAAGAGGTCTTCAACAAGTCCAAGGTCATGTCTCTGCCTCCCCACCGTCCTTACGATTGTGCCATTGACCTCCATCCTGGTACGTTCCCACCTAAGGGAACCTATTCCCTGTCTGCTCCTGAAAGAGAGGCGATGGACAATTACATAAATGACTCCCTGGCTGCCGGTCTCATCCACCCCTCGTCATCTCCTGCAGGGGCTGGATTCTTCTTCGTGGAGAAAAAGGACAAGACCCTCAGACTCTGCATCGACTACCGGGGCTTGAATGAGATCACGATAAAGAACCGGTACCCCTTGCCACTCATCACGACAGCCTTTGAGCTACTTCAAGGAGCCACCATCTTCTCCAAGCTCGACCTTTCCAACACCTATCACCTGGTCCGGATCAGAGAGGGGGATGAGTGGAAAACAATATTCAACACACCTAAAGGACATTCTGAGTACCTGGTGATGCCTTTTGGCTGAACTAACGCCCGGCCATCTTCCAGACCCTGGTGAATGACGTGCTCCGGGACATGTTGGACCGGCATGTATTTGTCTACCTCAATGACATCCTGATCTTTTCCAAGAACCAAAAGGAACACGTGCACCACGTCCAATCCGTTCTTCAACGCCTACTGGAGAACTCTCTTTTTGGGAAGCCGGAGAAGTGCGACTTTCATGTTCCCACACTTTCCTTCCTGGGATATATCGTTTCCCATGGCAGCATCAAAATGGACCCCGCGAAGGTTACTGTCATCACTACCTGGTCTGTCCCAAATTCCTGCAAGTAGCTTCAATGTTTCCTGGGGTTCGCTAACTTCTATAGGAGGTTCATCAGGAATTACAGCTCGGTCGCTTCCCCACTCACTGCCCTCACCTCCTCCAAGAGTTCCCTCCTTTGCACTGCAGCAGCCGAGGAAGCTTTTCAGAACCTTAAGTCCAGGCTTTCCTCCTGCCATTCAGCCACAGAATCATTAGTGATGTTATGCGATAAGGCAGATGGCTGTCGTGTAAACTATTTGCTGAAGTACAACTTTGAGGTACTTGCATTTTATTTTCATTTTCTGTGACGTCATACTTTTTACTTCACAACATTTATTTGATGACTATAGTTACTTGTTACTTTGCAAATTCTGATTAATAATACAAAAATAATCAGCACATACCTCATGATGTATTATTACAAGTTAGATAAGACTGTATTGATCCCTGGGGGGAATTCACAAATATACTTAAGTCATTTAAATTATCCCCACCTTTCATGCATCAATACTTATAATCCAATACTATTATATACATTATTATGAATCAATAAGTACTTTTACTTTTGGTACTTGATTAGAGTTGAGCAGTCTGGAGTATTTTTGTTGATACATAAGCTTCAAGTTTTCAGAGTCTTGTGCATAGTTCGGTTTTGTGTGTGAATGGAGAAAAACTATAATACAGCATTACAACATACAGCAGTATAAATTAATATTTTAATACTTTCATCAGTGGACCAGAGGGTCAATCAGTGACTGAATAGACATTTATTTAGATGACAATCTTCGATATTATTACTTTAAGTTTAAGTTTTTTTTTTATCCTACTTGTAACAGAGTATTTATACACAGTGATTTAATAAATATAGTTACTTGGTTACTTTCCAAAACCGCAAATAGCCTTTTTTTCTATACACTTTATTTTCTTCTATTCTGACACAGTTGTTGTTTCAAAAGAGGAACTGTAAATATTTCATCTTTCATCATCTGCTGTCACAAAACCTGTTCAGTGAAGATGTGGAAAGTTTTCATAAATCATATGACTACAGAGAGGGTTATAATCCTGATGCAGTTTAACCTACTCTTTGTTTTGGGGAGCTTTGGATCTGCTGCACAGCTAACTGTTAAAAGAGGAAATACAACAACAACAAAAAGAGAAAAGCGCATGAAAATGTTTAGTTAGTACAAGACTCATCTTTGTTTCTCGGGACTTTTTTTCAATCTAACCAGTTTGTATTAGCAACGTTTTGTCACTTCCCAGTAATATTTTGAACCTAAAGGTGAACAGAAAGCATCCAAACACAGCCACGCCTCAGACTAAACCACATTCTCCATGAAGACGTAATAATGAAGATATATATGAAAATACATGTTTAAAACCTTCCTTTGTGATAGTCTAAATAATCAAAATGAACAAATCTAAAAGTAAATCTAATATTTTTACCAATATAGAGACGTTAGTTGTTATTTTAGTCGGTTTGTAACATCGTTTAGAAAGAAACCCCCCTACGCTGATGGTATAACCCATAATATAGTCACGTGATTCTGTGACACATCCGGAACTCCTCGCTGACACAAACCGTGGACCTATAAAACACAACAAAGGCCTTCCTTTGTCTATTCGCAAATTCTTGTCACTACATTTTTTCACGATGTCGCAGACTATAGCGCTGGAGGCCGTAGCTCCTGCTACCGAACAAATACAGGAGATCTGTCAAAGCGTAAGTATAAACAAAGTATGAATGGCTTTCTTCCCTCTCAGCTTCACACACAGTAAACAGGGCCTGGGTTTCATTTTGATGTTGCTGTAATCTCATTGTTATTCAGGTGAAGGGCCGTGCAGAGAAAAAAGCAGGGAAGACTTATGATGTTTTTACAGCCGTGAGCTTCACGTTTCAGCGAAAGGCTGGGACCCACTACTTCATCAAGGTAATTATAATCTACGAGGCAAAAAGCCTCATGTCATAAATAATGTGAACTCCCTTTTGCTGAAACAATCGACAGCTTGATTTCTAGGCACGATTTTAAACTTTCATTTTAAATGGTGATAACTTATGTTCTTAGGTCCGAACAACTTGTAAATGGTAAATGGACCTGTACTTGTACAGTGCTTTTCTAGTCTTCCGACCACTCAGATCGCTTTAACGCTACATGATGCCATTCACCCATTCACACCCATTCATACACTGATGGGGGAGGTTAAGGTACCACCTGGCCATCAGGAGTAGCTAGCATTCATACAACATTCACACACCGTAGGCACAGCTACGGGAGCAATTTGGGGTTAAGTGTCTTGCCCAAGGACACATTGACATGTGTTATCGGAGTCGGTGTTACCGATTAACTGTTTTTTTGAATTAACTGTTTTTGTTCGCGTGCGTGAGGCAGATGTGTCGTAGGACTGGCCTTTCAGGACCCACGTTGACTAACTAGGAATTAAACATTTGGATCGCTTAGCCTCTGTCACATTCGTTTTAAGGTTTATTTTTAAAGACTAATAACGGAACAGTTTGCTGTAAAATCCACTACCTGTTCGTGAGGCTGTGTTGAGACGCCGAGGACAAGAGTGAACGACGAAGTTGGTGGTATGTGTTAATGCCTGTTCAAAAATACTCACGTCAATAAATCCTTGACAAAACGCTCTTGTTGTCAGTCATATATTTGTATTATAATCGTTATTAATCTGATGTCAAGTCGATTTGAGACCTGTCTATGCATTCATACAGACAGTAAGTGACACATACTCGGCTCAAACGCCGCGTAGAGATGACTGTCAGCTGTCTCATCGCTTATGTTTCATATTCAAGACTACGGACATTCATCTCTATCATCACAACGATATTATACCCTGTGCAGCACACATTCATCCAGATTAAACACGACTGTTAACTGTCATTTTGTTACGATAATGACCGACATTGAATAACTACACGCAGGAGTTAGCGTGTCTTTTCAAACATTATGATGGAGCGGCTTGCTGCAGCATTCATTTAGGATTTAGACAGCATTATCCATCTTCATTACGAAAATATCACTTGTTGACTGGTGGGGGAAAAAAAAAAAAAAGAATAACGGTTCTTGGCAGGAGTCGAACCGCTGATCGTTACCGACACTCATCCTTTATCTTCTGAACTACCTCTACGCCACGGAGGAAAGACGCATTCTGAACGGCCTAACCATAAATCATTCACGTTAGAAAATAGATCATGAATATGCCTATGCAATCACATATTTGATTTAGGTGGCTCTAAATGATGCAAGAAGAAAAGGCAGCCGGTGTTAGGGAAATATTTCTACGATATATTCTCTTTCAAGGTTACTATATCGCACACCTAATTTGGTCAAGTTCAGGTTGTATTAGTTTGATGAAATTAGTAGTACATTGAGTGAGTGAGTGAGTGAGTGAGTGAGAGTGAGAGTGAGAGAGAGACTTTTCGGGATAATGCTGTCTAAATCCTAAATGAATGCTGCAGCAGCCTCTCCATCGTAATGTTTCAAAAGACACGCTAACTCCTGCGTGTAGTTATTCAATGTCGGTCAATGACCGTTAACAGTCGTGTTTAATCTGGATGAATGTGTGCTGCACAGGGTATAATATCGTTGTGATGATAGAGATGCATGTCCGTAGTCTTGAATATGAAACATAAGCGATGAGACAGCTGACAGTCATCTCTACGCGGCGTTTGAGCCGAGTATGTGTCACTTACTGTCTGTATGAATGCATAGACAGGTCTCAAATCGACTTGACATCAGATTAATAACGATTATAATACAAATATATGACTGACAACAAGAGCGTTTTGTCAAGGATTTATTGACGTGAGTATTTTTGAACAGGCATTAACACATACCACCAACTTCGTCGTTCACTCTTGTCCTCGGCGTCTCAACACAGCCTCACGAACAGGTAGTGGATTTTACAGCAAACTGTTCCGTTATTAGTCTTTAAAAATAAACCTTAAAACGAATGTGACAGAGGCTAAGCGATCCAAATGTTTAATTCCTAGTTAGTCAACGTGGGTCCTGAAAGGCCAGTCCTACGACACATCTGCCTCACGCACGCGAACAAAACCAGTTAATTAACAAAAACAGTTAATCGGTAACACCGGGGATCGAATCAACAATCCTCTGATTGAAGGACGACCCTGCTCACCACTAAGCCACAGTCGCCTCCTGTAAGCATTATTTAAGCCAAATGATGAGTTGAGGTTTACAGTGTGGACTTGCCTTCTTCAGGGGGCCGTAAACAAGACTTCCAATGAATGCTTCATGTCTGCTAGATGTATAATTAAGTAACCAGTTAGAAGTCCTCATTGATCTCCTGAAACTTTACTTTTTCTTCCTTCTAGGTCCATGTGGGAGGAGACGATCATGTTCACCTCCGTGTTTTTAAATGTCTTCCATGTAATGGAGAAGTATTAGAGTTGAATAATATGCAGCATCCCAAGGGCAAGGACGACGAAATTGAGTACTTCGAATAGGATCCTAAACCAAACACAGCATCAGTGCCTCCAGGTTGCCGTCTCCTTATAATCTGTGATGATCAAATTATCCCGGCTCAATATATAAAACGATGTTTACGTAGTTTCCACTCCTAACATGTTACAACATACTGTGTCATACTGTAGATTATGATGTAAAGAGCATGTCAAAAATGGAACTATTTTGTACAACATTGAGGAATAAATGAATCGGATGGTTTTGTGACAGGTGTTGCTTCTCTTTCTGTGGTACTTGATTTGTGAAACAGCTGCAGGCCAGGGCGTATACGTCTTCAGAAGGCAGACGTGTGAAGAAAAAGCCTTGAACAAAGATCAATAAAGACAAATGGAAGTTTATTCACAACTGGGTTTAGTGTTGAGTGGGTATGAATCATGGACAAAGTCCCTCCTGAAGTGGCAATCTGCTTTATGTTATATGAAATATAACATAAAGCAGACCCAATTTGGAAAAATGTGTACACAATTATCCACAAGGTATTTAAATTATATTTACTGCAGTTGTGCAGCAATTTAGTCACTGAATAATATTATCAGTAACATTGTTCAAAATATGATTTTGAATACCTTTTTTTCAAATCCATTACTTGTTACTTTGCCCCGTTATGATAAAAAAATCAGATGGGCATTATTTCAGATAGATTTTGGTCTGTCACACATTCTGGTGCAGGAAATAGACATCCATATCAAACTTTAACAAAAGTTAAAGAAACCTCGGTGGGTTTGTGCATTCAAGCTTTTATCAGCTGGGATTGGAGTCGAGCAACAAACTTTACAAAACGCTTCAGTTGTTTTACACTTTTGTCATCTTCCCAAACTGTCTTCCCAGTTGGTCAGTGAGCTCTGCCCCATGTGATGGCATTATTCAGCCATTGTGAAGGAATATATCTGGTGCAGCCTCATTACCACTGTAGTGACCCCGTTGCCTATCAAAAAAAGGCCACTACGGCTGCTGTTTGCTTAGTTAGTTTAGACGCGTGCAATTAACGGTGCAATGCCCAGTTTCCAACATAAAGGTAATTTATTCTTTACAATTGTATATTTTCCCAGCATCTTGAACAGAAGACTGTCACGTTTTCTGTCATCGACGTTTGTAAACCATAGACTAAAATAAATCATAAATCATTATCACAGGTTTCCACACGTTACCACACGGTCGAAAACTGTGTGCTCCTGCCAATCCAGTAACCTCTGTTCCTAGTGATCCTCTTAATTATATTGACCTTCTGCCTAATTGACAGCGGCGCTACGCCACCAGGTGGTGGGAGGTTGGACAAAACAATAAAATAACAAAAATAGCTCTTACAATCACTAATAAACTTTATAAGCGCTCATTAAAGCATCTCCCCATATTAGTGCAGCGGAGAAGTCTTCACACAAAGATCAGCTTTAACTGGAAAACAAATTACACCTAAAAAAACTGCAAAAACTGCCTGTGAGGTCTGGAGATATTTCTGCTGCACAAATCATATTTGTCTACATTTCTTAGAGCTTTGCTCTTTTGCTTGTGAAAGACTCTCTAACAGACTCCAGCCTGTACAACAAACATACTTTCATTATACTTTGAGGTTGGATGCACACAAACACCCAACACACAATAAGCAAAGACGAAAGAATTGTAAATAAAAAAAATAATGACTAATCAGACAGAGAGTCCATACTAACCACTTTCCATGTTTACAATAACAATAATTACATTTAGGTTCACCTCTGGCTCCTCGTCATTCCTTCCTGACTCCTGCCAAGTCGCTGTCCTCACCTGGGAGATTGAGGAATCAGTGAGGGCCGCAACTGAGGGTCAAGCCGGTCCCATTGCGTGTCCTCCTAACCGCCTGTTCGTCCCTCAGGCCCTTCGGTCCGACATCCTCCAGCGAGCCCACTCCTCAAAACGTACCTGCCACCCGGCGCTTCTGGTGGGCCTCGCTCAACGAGGACACGAGGGAATTCATCAACGCCTGCCCAGTCTGCAATCAACACAAGCCTTCTCACCAGGCTCCGGCCAGTCTCCTATAGCCTCTCCCAGTGCCTCATCATCCATGGTCCCACATCTCACTGGACTTTTTCACTGGGCTACCACCAGCTGAAGGCCACACCGCCATCCTGACAGTGGTTGATAGATTTAGCAAGCTGGCCCATTTTATTCCTCTACTAAAGAGACGGCAGAACTCATCTCCCTGCATATCTTCCGCCTGCATGGGATCCCGGTCGACGTAGTCTCCGACCGAGATCCTCAGTTCACCTCCATCTTCTGGAGGGAATTCTGCGCTCTGCTGGGGGCCACCGTCGGTCTGTCCTCAGGTTTTCACCCCCAATCCAACAATCAGACGGAGAGGAAGAACCAGGAGAAACGGGCCTCCGATGCTTGGTCTCCCAGAATCCTGCCTCCTGGTCCCACCAGCTGATGTGGGTGGAGTACGCTCATAACACCCTGACCAGCTCCGCCACAGGCTTATCACCCTTCCAGTGTGCATATGGGTTCCAGCCTCCTCTGTTCCCCGCGTTGGAGAAGGAGGTTTCCTGTCCTTCAGTCCAGACCTTCATCTGCCGCGGCCGCCAGACCTGGACGAGGGCCCGAGCAACCATGCGCCGGTAGACCGACCGCCACGCAACAGCGGCTAACCGACACCGCACCCCGGCCCCAATCTACCAGGTGGGTCAGAGGGTGTGGTTGTCGACCCGGGACCTACCTTTGCGAGTAGAGTCCAAGAAGCTGGGCCCAAGATTCATCGGGCCCTTCAAGATCGAGAGGATCATCAACCCGGTGGCAGTAAGGCTCAAACTCCCCAGATCCATGCGCATCCATCCCACGTTCCACGTATCCAGGGTCAAACCTGTCCGGGAGAGTCCCTTGGTGCCGGCTGCTCCTCCTCCTCCCTCTCACCTCATCGAAGGAGGTTGAAGGAAGTCCTGCTGTGTTCTGTCTCGAATGAAGCTTCGCTCACTATTCCATGTAATCATACTTTTTACTCCACAACATTTATTTGATGACTTTAGTTATTTGTTACTTTGCAAATTCTGATTAATAATACAAAAATAATCAGCACATACCTCATGACGTATTATTACAAGTTTAGATAAGACTGTATTGATCCCTGTGGGGAATTCAAAAGTATACTTAAGTCATTTAAATGATCCCCACCTTTAATGCATCAATACTTATAATCCAATACTATTATATACATTATAATGAAATAATGAGTACTTTCACTTTTGTTACTTGCATTAGAGTTTAGCATTCTGGAGTATTTTTGTTGATACATAAGCTTCAAGTTTTCAGAGTCATGTGCATAGTTTTGTTTTGTGTGTGAAAGAAAAACTACAATACAGCCTTACAACATACAGCAGTATAAATAACTGGGTGTCACAACAGACACCCAGTTATTTATATTACAAATAAATAAATATTGCAATACTTTCATCAGTGGACCAGAGGGTCAATCAGTGACTGAATAGACATTTATTTAGATGACAATCTTCGATATTATTACTTTAAGTTTAAGTTTCTTTTATCCTACTAGTAACAGAGTATTTATACATAGTGATTTAATAAATCTAGTTACTTGGATACTTTCAAAAACGCAAATAGGCTTTTTTTTCAATACACTTTATTTTCTTCTATTCTGACACAGTTGTTGTTTCAAAAGAGGAACCGTAAATCTTTCATAGGAACTTTAGAAATATTAATCATCTGCTGTCACAAAACCTGTTCAGTGAAGATGTGGAAAGTTTTCATAAATCATATGACTACAGAGAGGGTTATAATCCTGATGCAGTTTAACCTACTCTTTGTTTTGGGGAGCTTTGGATCTGCTGCACAGCTGACTGTTAAAAGAGGAAATACAACAACAAAAAGAGAAAATCTGAAGTAAATGTTTAGTTAGTACAAGACTCATCTTTGTTTCTCGTGACTTTTTTTCAATCTAACCAGTTTGTATTAGCAACGTTTTGTCACTTCCCAGTAATATTTTGAACCTAAAGGTGAACAGAAAGCATCCAAACACAGCCACGCCTCAGACTAAACCACATTCTCCATGAAGACGGAATAATGAAGATATATATGAAAATACATGTTTAAAACCTTCCTTTGTGATAGTCTAAATTATCAAAATGAATACATCTGTAAGTAAATCTAATATTTTTACCAATATAGAGACGTTAGTTGTTATTTTAGTCAGTTTGTAACATCGTTTAGAAAGAAACCCCCCTACGCTGATGGTATAACCCATAATATAGTCACGTGATTCTGTGACTCATCCGGAACTCCTCGCTGACACAAACCGTGGATCTATAAAACACAACTCCTTCCTTCGTCTTTTCGCAAATTCTCTCCACTAAAACCGTCACGATGTCGATGTGTGGAGGACCGTGCAAGGAAACTAAAGATGCTACCGAAGAAATTCAGGAGATCTGTCAAAGCGTAAGTATAAACAAAAAGTATGAATGACTTTCTTCCCTCTCAGCTTCACACACAGTAAACAGGGCCTGGGTTTCTTTTTGATGTTGCTGCAATCTCATTGTTATTCAGGTGAAGAGCCACGCAGAGAAAAAAGCAGGGAAAACTTATGATGTTTTCACAGCCGTGAGCTACAAGACTCAGGTAGTGGCCGGGACCAACTACTTCATCAAGGTAATTATAATCTACGAGGCTGTACAGTGCAAAGGAGTCTGGTTTAAATGAAGTGAACTCACTTTTGTTGAAACAATCGACAGCTTGATTTATAGGCACGATTTTAAACTTTCATTTTAATTGGTGATAACTTGTTCTTAGGTCCCAACAACTTGTAAGCATTATTTAAGCCAAATGATATGAGTTGAGGTTTACAGTGTGGACTTGCCTTCTTCAGGGGGACATAAACAAGACTTCCAATGAATGCTTATGTTGCTTCATGTCTGCTAGATGTATAATTAAGTAGCCACTTGCTAACCAGTTAGAAGTCCTCATTGATCTCCTGAAACTTTACTTTTTCTTTCTTGTAGGTCCATGTGGGAGGAGACGATCATGTTCACCTCCGTGTTTTTAAAGGTCTCCCACATATTGGAGGAGGATTAGAGTTGCATAATATGCAGCATCCCAAGGGCAAGGACGACGAAATTGAGTACTTCGAATAGGATCCTAAACCAAACACAGCATCAGTGCCTCCAGGTTGCCTTCTCATTATAATCAGTGATGATCATATTATCCCAGCTCAATATATAAAACAATGCTTACGTAGTTTCCACTCCTAACATGTTACAATATACGGTGTCATACTGCAGATTATGATGTAAAGAGCATGTCAAAAATTTAACTGTTTTGTAAAACATTCAAGAATAAATGAATCAGATTATTTTGTGACATTAGGTGTTGCTTCTCTTTCTGTGGTACTTGATTTGTGAAACAGCTGCAGGCCAGGGTGTATACGTCTTCAGAAGGCAGACGTGTGAAGACAAAGCCTTGAACAAAGATCAATAAAGACAAATGGAAGTTTATTCACAACTGTTGACTGGATATGAATCATGGACAAAGTCCCTCCTGAAGTGGCAGTCTGCTTTATGTTATATAAAATACATATAATATATGAAATATAAATATAATATATAACATAAAGTGGACTTCATTTGGAAGAATGTGTACACAATTATGCACAAGATGTTTAAATTATATCTATTTACTGCAATGGTGCAGCAATTCAGACTCTGAATAATATTATCAGTAACATTGTTCATTAAAACAGTTTATTCGTACTGAATCTTAAACCATCTGAGAACTAGTTCAACTTTTTTACGTTAAGTATTGTATGATATTATTACTGTAACGTCTCTGTTGGGACACAGAACATGTGATGCTGTTTAGTAACTTGTGTTTTACAAGTTACTAAACAACACACTAAAGTAAACATCACTGGAAACAGCTGATTCACAATATATATGTGATTGCTGTCATGCAGCATTCCCACCTGAAGGTCACTAGAGGATATATTTAAGGAGACAAATGGACTTCAAGAGGTTAAAACATAAATTCAAGCCCTGATTCTCCTGAATCCCAGAATTAAAAGCCCTTCAAAATATCAATGAAGTGTAAGACAACATTTTTCAGGGAGCGGGGCCTCATATCTGCCTTAACACAGGAAGTGTAACATAGTTGTGATTTAGAATAGAAGGTGGACTGCTGGAGGTTTATAGCACACAAACCTTCGGGAATATAAAATATACATATGAAAAGAGAAACGCATTCATATTTGTATTGCTTTTCTCATTCCCAATATGTGATTACCAGCTTACAATAAAACATATTCAATATGTGTATATTTAAAATTAATGAATTTAAATTATTTTACACCAAAAGTAACATTCAAAAGTACATTTATTTGGTTGCATAAACAGTTTTAAGGCTTCAAACGTGGTGAAAAATTACTAAAAGTTAAAATTGTACCATTAAAAAAAAGAATCTACTGAGTTGTGAAGCTCACCCAAACTCATTCGAATGAGTCGCATGCAGGATATCCAGTATTTCACCTTCTTGTTTGAACAAAAACACACCGTGTAAATCAAGTACACGCTCATGAATCACTGACACCGCTCTGGAGGTGAACCAGAAACCTTATGGCTTGATTTATATGAGAAACTAATTACATATATACTGTCACCTTTATTAAAATATGTCATGAAGTTTCAATTCACACAGCAATTATTAATGGATTGACAACAATTTAATTACTTTTTCAATGATTTATTATTTTCAGTTACATAATTTAAATGCATTTAACTATCTATTTATGAATGTGTTTTAAAGTTAAATCCATCAACCTCTTCAACCAATGTTCAAGTGTATAATTACTCTGTAAGCAGCACAGACTACATACTCTCAACACACAGGTAAACATACTCACATTAATATAGTGCACTCAGGTACGCTCACATAACTCTCTCTGCGACTTTGATCACATGAGATTTCCAAATCTGTCGGCTGGATTTGGGAAAATACGGTTTTAAGGCTTCAAAAATACAGTTTTAAGGCTTCAAACATGGTGAAAAATTACTAAAAGTTGAAATTGTACCATAAACTAACGCTTTCGAATGAGTCACATGCAGTAAATCCAGTATTCCTCCATCTTGTTTGAACAAAAACACACCGTGTAAACCAAGTACACGCTCATGAATCACTGACACCATGTAAAGAGAATTTGGACAAATATAACAAAAGGTGTTTCTAAAATACATGACCCTCCCTAACTGGCTCCTACATACATTAACTGCATATTTGTAAGTTGAACCATCGACCACACCCTGAAAGGTCACTGTACGGATAAACTAAGAAGAAAAATGGACTTCAAGAGGTTAAAACACAAATACAAGCCCTGATGCTCTTGAATTCCTCTCCCTTCTAAATATTGATGATAAAGCAACATTGTTCATGGTCGTGACATCAGCCTTAAAACATGGAGTGAAACATACTTCCCTATAAGTGAAGGTGGGGACGTGGAGGGACATTTAGGTTTTGGATGCACCAGACCAAATCCTGCAAGGGACCGGACTTCGAGAGAAACGTTAAACTATTGTGACAAAAACAACACGTGTTACTTTAAATCACACTGCCGCTGTTCTACACCACTTCCGGTTGTGTGTCAGCGGTATTTGTTGATCCCTGAACTTCATCAGCAGTTGGTCCCTGTTAGTCTTGTGACTACTGTTCCTCTTTGTTAATTACATGCTGCATGATTTTTGTCCCCATTAACAAATTAAATAAATAGATAAGATATTGGACAATTGGTCCTGCAGTCTTTTGTAGCTTTCGTAGCTTTCTGATTTTAATCTCAAAACTCATTGTAAATTTGCTTGTGAAGGTCAGATGTGACACATTTTCTTGTTCTTCCTATTAAGTGTCCACATGATCTGTTTTTACCCGATAGGATACTGACAAATAACTTAATAGAGGAAATAATGATTTCCATCTTATTTCTGGGGTTTGTATGAAAGTGTACTGAAACTATAAAAGGGGAAAATATACAGACACGCAAAGTTGGGATGCTCTTACCAAAGTTCTCCTTCCCAAAATGCTGATGAAGTATAAAAAGCCACTGGACATGAATAAATATTTTGAACATGCAGTTGAATAAAGTTGGTTCCTTATTTTCCACGTGGAAATTGTTGAATTCATCCAACGTCGACCAGTTTAAAAACAGGAAAAGGTGGAATAAGTCAAATCTGATTCTAAAAGCGTGTGTGGTAGTAAACGTCATTCAGATGCAGGGAGACAGTGTTTTTATTTCAGAAAATAATTACATTGGTCACGACCTCGGTGACCTGGTAGCTGACTACGGCCATGAGACAATAAATATTTTTTTCCAACTCAGATTATGATTTAACGCCTGTTCCTGGATGAAAACACCACGTTACGACGGACTTAGCTGAAGACCAGGTATATAGGTATATTGGTGGAGCCTGCGTTACAAAAAACCCTCGACTGTTATTCAGTTATGGTTATTATTTATCATTTTGAAAGAATTAACAAGCTCTACCAGGCAGGATTAAAAATAGCTATTCATTATGTTTGAATCGAAGCAAAGGATTTTCAAATATATGTTTAAAGATTTGTTAAAAAAACTGGCTTATCTTGGTAGAACTCACATTACTTTATTGAGTTATATTCATTCTGTCTCTAAAGCCTTTGTCAAAATAATGTATTACAATTAAAGTGGTACAATTTACAGCATAGCCCAATGATATAATAATAATAATAATATAATAATAATGATATAGTAACCCAGTAATATTATAAAGAATTACATAAATTTATAAAATAGGACACTTATCGGCAGATGATAAAAAACATTTTCTAATTTGAGGTGCGAACTTTCACCTGAAATCCTGTACATTATAGAAAAAGGTTTACCTGAATTGTACATGGATTGTGATTGCAAAAACGTAAAACATTCCACAGTTAGTTAACATAGGTTTACAAAAATGACAACAATTAACCATCACTTGCCTTTGCTGAAAATCTCATAGCTGGTTTAATTAGAATTATTAGAACTTAAAAAACATACATCCCATTTTCATTTCTTTTTTATTTCATGTGTCATGTGGCGGATGATTTCTTGCATACTTTACCGTGATTGGTTACAACAATACTTTGATACAGGAAGTCACTGCGTAGGTGGATATTTTAGCCAGGCTAGATCAGCTGTATCTGTCTGTATAATAATAGTATCAATATTAAACAGACACATTTGAGATTGGTATATATTTCCCGAAATGTCAAACTGTTTCATTAAACCCTCAAGTCACTAGGGCAGTGGTTCTCAAACTTTTTCTGTCAAGCCCCACTTTGGAGGAAAAATGTTCATGCCCCACCGCCCAAACAAAATTGTAACAAAATGGTCCATGCTGAATTTTTATTGAAATAACGACATTTTGTGACTCCTCCATCTGTGCTTTTTCAACTAATAGAATAAAGAAAATTGCAATCACTATCAAGTAAACCAGATTGCTCCATCAGACAAAAACAAATAAAATGTGCAATCACTTTGTTAGAACAATGCAAATAAAGTTCTATCTGTGCAAAAAATAACTAATATTTAGCACAACATAACTTATTTGTGGCTGCAATTAACCTGTTTAGCACTGCAATAACAATAAAGTGCAACCTGTGAAAAACTAAACTAAACAAAACAAGTTCGAACATTTGTCAATAAAGAGTTTTACCGAGTTTTGCACTGCATATCTTTTCAAAACAACAATAACATGCAACCTGTGCAAAACAAAACCAAATGAGGTCAGATATGTGTGAGCCATCAAGTTGTCTCAGTATCAGTGGCTGCAGTGAGCCTGCTTTCCACTACAAATGTTTTTAAAACGGGGTTGCAGAGGGATAGACCTTCAATTTCAGAGTTTGCAGACATAAAACACAGACTGGTCTCTCCTCGTCTCCTACCGCCTTCACTGTGAAACCCAGCGCGAGATAGGCGTCATCATATTTTCTTCTTGGCGTCTTGCTGTTTGTCTCGGATGCATCGCCTGCGGTTGTCTCTTCATTTTGCACACTAAGCTACACACGTGAGTCGCCAAGGAGCTTGGCCGTCGCGCATGCGCAAGCGTAACCTGTTAACGGCGTAACGTAAACGTTTACACGAAAGTACAGGCATTTCGCCATGTATTTATTAATGACTTAGTTTTATGTCCGTGTACTTTGTACTTTTGTAATATGTGAATTTATCTCAATAAAGTTCTTGAAATAAACATTTCCCCCTACGCCCCAACAGAGGGGCGCGCCCCACAGTTTGAGAAATACTGCACTAGGGGGAAGTGGAAACTGAATTTGAATTACACAATTTGAACATACAATTTTTTGGGATGTGACACAGCTGCAATTGGGGAATAATTCATAAAGATGAACAACACTAACTACACACGTAGCTCCACCGTAACAGTGATGTGTTAGAGTCACCTTTCAGTCTGTATCCGGAAGTGGTTACACAGTATAAATATAGTTGATAACCAGCTGAAAATCAACACTTGACAAACATACAAGCAGACAGTTGACTTCTCTGTTAACTTCAACGGACCTTGTGACAATGGCTAACATAGTTGGTGGATGGACTAAGACAAGGGATGCCACTGAGGAAACTCAGAAGATGTGTGATGAGGTGAGATTCACTCTACCTTCATTCTTCACAACAAACCACACAATGGTCTGGATTCTGGTCTGGATTTACAACACATTTTATTTATTCATACACAGGTGAAGAGCAAAGTGGAGAGAATGACAGGCAAGAGCTATCTGGTATTCAAAGCATTTAAAGAAAGATCTCAGGTTGTGAGCTGAATGAACTTCCTCGTCAAGGTAAATAACATTGTGATATTTAAAAAGAGAAAGAGAGAATATATTCTTTCAGATGTCCAATCGTTCTCTTTTTTCCTGCAGGTGTTTTGTGGAGAAGAAGACTACATTCATCTGAGTCTCTTCCAAGAACTTCCGTGTGACGGAGGAACGGTTGTGGTTCGTGGTGTGGAGCAGCAGAAAACCAAAGAACAGCCCCTCGTACCTTTTACCAACTGATCAAACGACCTGTTTCAACAGTTAAAATCAGGCTGCAGTCTCATATTAAAGTGCTCTGCTTCTTTATCCTGAAATGATTTGATTGATTTTGAATGTATTAACACATAAAGATATTTGGTTTTGAGAAGCAGCAAGTTGAATGCGCTTCCTTCTAAAGAAATAACAAAGAAAGCATTCAAGAAATCTTTATTTTTTGTGATTCTTATAAGAAGTATTTGTCTTATTTCTCAAGTAGAAATAATTTAGGATGGAAAAACAGTTACAAATGAATTTGAAAAGGAAAATGAATCTCTTTAGTTTACACAAACTTTAACAGAAACATAGATTTTTAGCTTCATCATATTGTGTGTTCTGATCACACAAACCAGGAAACACTGTCCTACCGCGTGTTAGATGACAGGTGTCCTAAAGAACATTCATCTGAGACTAAAAAAAACGAGTGGAGAGCATCCAGAATCTAACCAAACAAAGAAATACACTGACAATAATGACATGTCTACAAATTTTCCTGAATCAAACAAAGAAGAATAACAACATTATGCGTCTACAGCCTGCCAGCAGCTCTGAGGCTGTGCTGAGGCTCAGTGGTGCTTTGAGCTCAGTGCTCACATTCGTTAGGATTCATTATCTGGGAACCATGAATGTCTGTACACAATTACCTGCCAATTCACCTGACAGTTGTTTAGGCATTTAAGATATTTTATTGGAACTGAAGACGGAGTGGATTAAACTGTACCACTTCATTGCATTTAGAAAACACGGAGCTCCTCAAAGGACTCACGAATGATTTAAATCACAGACAAGTCGTTTGAAAACCTTTTATTGTCTTTATTTAAAAAAAAAAAAAAAACTATTTTTGTACAATGTTTCTCATCAAAGAAGCACACTAATGACTCTCGTACAGCTGTGGTAATGCAAGGCAAGGGTCACAATGGAATACAAGTGTGTTGGAGAAGAGGTCAGAGCGGTCTGGATGCTCTGCAGCCTGCAGTCAGGACTCAGCAGCAGGTCAGAGTTTCAGCTCAAGTCTGGATTCGAAACTCAAGTGAAGCAGCTCCTCTCACCAGACGGAGCTTCACTTCACCTTCGGAGGCGTGTAGTGGATTCTGCATCTTTCACTGAAAATCTTAACACGGCAAATCAGGGATAAGTGACTTATAAGATAGTGACAGAGCATTTAGGTGTGATTACAGGACGTTACTGTTAATAGTGAGCATACCTTCAAACTCCTATCATTGACCACTTCTTCAACGTTCAGCTCTGATTGCATAAGCTTTAACTGGAAACAAGGAAGGAAAAATGCATTACTTAATGAATATTTTCAAACGTATATGATAACACCCATTGCCATCTCCCATAATATTGTTAATATAACGCTACTTAAAAGGGTCAGTTCACCTAAATTGGAAAAACATTTTCTCATTGACAACTTTTTAGCCATGAAGATATTTGTATTGATGAGACAGCAGGTCAAAATATTTGTCATCATTTTGAGATACATGTCTGAGATTCTTCGCCACACCAGCCCCATGGAGGAGAACATATTTTAGTTTGTGGTGCTCACTGTATGGAAAAATTACTAACGTATTTTTTTTTATATAAAAAGGGGCAAAAAATATGGTCTAAATAAAAGCAGCAGAAGCCAAAATATTTATACTTTTAGTCAACTATGGGTCAAATATTTCCCATAAAGAAACTTAATAGCATCTTTAAAAACACACCATCTCCAGTTTGTAACACAGGCCTTCTATAAAAATGTTTTATTCTCTGGAGTGGTGCAGGAATGAGTCCTAAAATCCAGAAATGAGTTGGCATGTTTGTCTTCCTTCGTCTCAACGTGGCTTTTTGATTAGATGTCTGAAACAAGGTATATGGTTGATACAAGTTTAAGAGATTTTAACTTTTGTTCTGAGATATAAAATACATACGCAAATACTGCTCCTCCGTGAATCGCTACCTTAACGTGGTGGAGGAGTTTGAGTGGCTCAGTGATCCTGGGAGCTATGTTGTCCGGGGCATCAGCCCCTGGTAGGGTCTCCCAAGACAAACAGGTCGCAGGGGAGAGTCCAGACTAAGAGCGGTTCAAAAACCCCGATGAATAGCAGCACACGGACTAAGGCCACCTCGCCCGGACCAGGGAAACCGGGGCACCCTCCCGGAGCCAGACCCGGGAGGGGAGCTCGTAGGCGAGCGTCTGGTGGCCGGGCCTTCGCCCATGGGGCCCGGGCGGGCTCAGCCCGAAGAAACATCATGGAGCAGCCACCCTGTGGACCCACCACCCGTAGGGATAAGCATCGGGGTCGGGTGCTATGTGGACCGGGCGGCAGGCCGGGCAGGGGGCCTGGGCGAGCTGATCGCCGGCGGCATAGACTAGCTCTAGGGACGTGGAACGTCACCTCGCTAGCGGGGAAAGAGCCGGAGCTGGTGCGGGAGGTGGAGCGGGACCAGCTAGATATAGTTGGCCTCACCTCCACGCACAGCACTGGCTCTGGAACCAAGCTCCTGGAGAAAGGTTGGACTTTGTCCTTTTCTGGAGTTGCCCAGGGTGAGAGGCGCCGGGCGGGAGTGGGGATACTCTCGAGCCCCCGGCTGAGCGCCGCCGTGTTGGAGTTCTACCCGGGGAGCGAGAGGGTCGTCTCCCTGCGCCTGCGGGTTGCGGGGAGTAAGGCTCTGACTGTTGTTTGTGCCTATGCACCGAACAGCAGTTCAGAGTATCCGGCCTTCTTGGAGTCGGTGGAAGGGGTCCTGGAAAGGGCGCCTCCTGCTGACTCCATAGTTCTCCTGGGAGACTTCAACGCTCACGTGGGCAACGACAGAGAAACCTGGCGGGGGGTGATTGGGAGGAACGGCTTGCCTGATCTGAACCCGAGTGGTGTCTCGCTGTTGGACTTCTGTGCTAGCCACGGCTTGTCCATAACGAACACCATGTTCGAACATAGGGTGGCTCATAAGTGTACCTGGTACCAGAACACCTTAGGCCGTAGATCAATGATCGACTTTGTAATCGTTTCATCTGATCTGCGGCCGTATGTCTTGGACACTCGGGTGAAGAGGGGAGCAGAGCTGTCAACTGATCACCACCTGGTGGTGAGTTGGATCAGATGGCAGGGGAATCGGCTGGAGAGACCCGGCAAGCCCAAACGTGTAGTGAGGGTGAACTGGGAATGTCTGGCGGAGGATCCTGTCCGGGAGGTCTTCAACTCCCACCTCCGGAAGAACTTCTCACACATCCCAAGGGAGGCTGGGGACATGGAATCCGAGTGGACCATGTTCAAAGCCTCTATTGTGGACGCGGCCGCTAGGAGCTGTGGTCGGAAGGTCACCGGTGCCTGTCGTGGCGGTAATCCGAGAACCCGGTGGCGGACACCGGGGGTGAGGGAAGCCGTCAAACTGAAGAAGGAGGCCTTTCGGGCCTGGTTGGCTCGGGGGTCTCCTGAAACAGCGGAGAGGTACCGGCAGGCCAAAAGGGCTGCAGCTGCGGTGGTCGCGGACGCTAAAACTCGGGCATGGGAGGAGTTCGGGAGGCCATGGAGAAGGACTTTCGGTTGGCCTCAAGGAAGTTCTGGCAAACCATCCGACGGCTCAGGAAGGGAAAGCAGGGCTTACCCCAGGCTGTGCTCAGCACGGGGGGGGAACTGCTGACCCGGACAGGGGACATCGTCGGGCGGTGGAAAGAGCACTTTGAGGAACTCCTAAACCTGGCCAACATGTCCTCTAGAGAGGAGGCAGCGCCTGACGACTTGGGGGGGGTCGAATCCATATCCTTGGCAGAGGCCACTAAGGTAGTCAATAAGCTCCTTGGTGGCAAGGCGCCGGGGGTGGATGAGATTCGCCCTGAGATGCTGAAGGCGCTGGACGTCGTTGGGCTGTCTTGGCTGACACGCCTTTTCAATGTCGCATGGGGGTCGGGAACAGTGCCCATGGACTGGCAGACTGGGGTGGTGGTTCCCATTTTCAAAAGGGGGACCGGAGAGTGTGCTCGAATTATCGGGGTATCACACTACTCAGCCTCCCGGGGAAAGTGTATGCCAGGGTGCTGGAAAGGAGGCTCCGACCGATTGTCGAACCTCGGATTCAAGAGGAGCAGTGCGGATTCCGTCCAGGTCGTGGAACAGTGGACCAGCTCTTTACCCTCGCAAGACTACTGGAGGGGCTCTGGGAGTTTGCCCAACCAGTCTACATGTGTTTTGTGGACTTGGAGAAGGCCTTCGACCGGGTCCCTCGGGGGTTTGTGTGGGGGGTGCTGCGGGAGTATGGGGTGCCGGACCCGTTACAACGGGCCATCCGATCTCTGTACGACTGCAGTAGGAGCTGTGTTCGTATTCTCGGCAATAAGTCAGACGCGTTCCCGGTGGGTGTTGGCCTCCGCCAGGGCTGCCCTTTATCACCGGTCCTGTTCGTGACTTTCATGGACAGGATATCTAGGCGTAGCCAGGGGGAGGAGAACGTCGGGTTCGGGGGTCTCGGGATCGCCTCTCTGCTGTTCGCAGATGATGTGGTCCTGTTAGCCTCTTCGGACCATGACCTCCAGCATTCACTGGGGCGATTTGCAGCCGAGTGTGACGCGGCGGGGACGAGGGTAAGCACATCCAAATCCGAGGCCATGGTGCTCTGCCGGAAACCGGTGGATTGCTCCCTCCGGGTGGGGACGCAGTGCCTGCCGCAAGCGAAGGAGTTCAAGTATCTCGGGGTCTTGTTCACGAGTGAGGGTAAGATGGAGCGGGAGATCGACCGGCGGATCGGTGCGGCTGCAGCAGTAACAGGCGCTGCACCGGACCGTCTTGGTGAAGAGGAGCTGAGCCGGAAGGCAAAGCTCTCAATTTACCGGGCGGTCTACGTTCAGACCCTCACCTATGTTCACGAACTCTGGGTCGTGACCAAAAGAACAAGGTCTCGGATACAAGCGGCCGAAATGAGTTTTCTCCGTAGGGTGGCCGGGCTCAGCCTTAGAGATAGGGTAAGGAGCTCGGACATCCGGAGGGAACTTGGAGTTGAGGCGCTACTCCTTCGTATCGAAAGGAGTCAGTTGAGGTGGTTCGGGCATCTGATCAGGATGCCTCCTGGACGCCTCCCGTTAGAGGTTTTCCAGGCATGCCCAACTGGTAGGAGGCCCCGGGGAAGACCCAGGACACGCTGGAGGGATTATATCTCCCAGCTGGCCTGGGAACGCCTCGGGATCCCCCAGAACGGGCTGGAACGTGTTGCGGGTGAGAGGGGAGCCTGGGTCGGCCTGCTAGGCCTGCTGCCACCGCGACCCGACCCCGGATAAGCGGAGGATAATGGATGGATGGATGGACGCAAATACTGCTATCGTGACTTTTGAAGCTTTCAAATGTTATAAAAAAGTTTGTTGCTAACAAGTGGCAATATGTAAATACAAAACATCACGCTGACTAGTCCGCCTCCACAGCCTTACAGGGTCTATTCACTCCCACGGGGCCATGATGTAGTTCGTTTATAGCCTGAAGATGGATTTTTACGTCTGACAATCGCATTCAGGATTCAAAAATCATAAAAGTGGCGATCATTTGTGAAGAAGAATCTTGCTGAACAAAACCTGCAAGTACACTTGTCATTGCCACGGAGCTTATTTTCTGCAATAATCCAAACTCCCATTGGCTTTTGGTCAAGGGAACCAGTGCGCTGCTAACTTCAGAATTTTAGCCTACAACAATACTTCATCCCTGAACCACTCTATGGCACAGAAACATTAAACAACTCTTTTTACAGGTTGAATAGTATTCCCCATGATGACTAAAGTGAATTAAGTGTGTGATATTGGAGGAGTGCCCTTTGAGGGAACAGTGTCCTGGTTCCTCTGGGTATCACGGAGCTTACTTTGGCTGTGAACAGTTTTCATTGAACTACTTTTTACTGAAGAAATAGTCCCAATGAAATCCGTCCACAGTGAGTTTGGCGGATTATCCTGAGTAATTAGGACATGGTTTCTGTAAATTAAAGTAAAATTTATATAAAATAAAAAAAAATGTAAATTGTGAGAAAATGTTTTGTTTTTGTGGTTTTGGTGAACTGTGCTTAATTCTCTCCAAATGAGGATTGTATTCCAGGGAGTCTTCCAGCTACAGTTGGCTCATATCTTAGAGCTTGGTGGTGTTTGAAGCCCTCTAGTGTTGGAAACAGGACTTACTTTGGTCTGCTCCTTTCTGAGCAGTTTGATGAGGGCCAGGTTTTCGCTGTCTTCTGCTCTTTGTTCACGCAGCTGTCCCACCGCCTCTGAAGTCTGAGCTATACAGGACTTGATAGCTTTGTCTCTGGTCAGATGGGCGTCCATCATCTGTGGAACGCATGAGATTATTACTGGAACTGGTTCAATATGATATGAAGAGGCCAGGAAGTAACTTTGACACAGACATTATTTTAGTCATGACTGTCACTCACAGATTCATAGAGTTGTTTGCACGTTTGTGTGCCATCCACTTTGCCTGAGAAGGAGACTGTGGGCACGGTGGTGTTCAGTGCATGGACGATGCGGTCATCTATGTTGCGCATCACCTTCAGCACCTCCTGAAAAAGAGGCAGTCAGCAACTTCCCTTCAACTAAAACCAAAGCAATGATTTGAAGCTCAATTTTGTCTGTTTGTTATGTTGCAATACATTACATTTAATTGATCTCTCGTTATCAGAGCACAGCCTGATGTCAGGGAATCAACACAGAAACAGTGGACTATTTGACTTTCTGGAAGCAGTGCAGAGAAGATTTAAGATATCCTAAATGAGCAAATATAGTAGATAACAAATTGACAAACTGCCTATACTAGCAACATGTTTCAAGCTAGAGGTCAGCCTGTGTCCAAGCCTTTCTATAGCACATTTGGGCAAAACATTTTGCACATTAACTCTATATTTGTTCCACTTTCCTGCAACAAGTGATTGCCTACCTGTGACACCTTGTGAGGTGGTAGTATGCTGACCCCTGGGTGTTTTTGCTTCTAACACCATCTTGAAAATGAGGCCAACAAGTTGTATTGTAAGCATATTTGTGGCATTTAAAGTGACTGGAGCAGCTTAATCAACAGGGTAGGTAAATCACATGCTGGCCGACCGGGTATGTTCATCTGAAGACCCGTGACAGTGATTTCTAAACCGTGTGCTGACTGTTTCAGCCCTGCTGATCCAGTCTGTGTGAACATTAGTGGGGGTCACACATTCACTGGCTTGACGTTACACAGAAAATAAACAACACAGTATCTGAACCTTCAAGAGCTTCTGATTCAGATCGCGGCAAACCAGTGACGAGTTATCACAGATCTTTGAATTATTCGTTGAAATTACCTGAAACATTGAAAAGTCCTCACAGTTTAAAGTTCCACCGGACGAAGCCATGGTGGACTGATTGGTCCTCTGTCCGCGCAACGCGAGGGGGGCTGTTCAAGACGATGCCTGAATACAAACCACCGCGATCAAGCTAAATGTAGTACCACATTGTATTATAATTCCCACGGTCATTCCTAATATTGACAGCTGTATCGCAGTATGAGTCAACAGGCAATGTCACTATTAAAATAAAAAACATTGATAAAGAACAGTTACATAACGTGTGATGGAATCCTCCATTGTTGTGTCAAAGTCTGTTTCCCATCGATTTATAATGTCCTCTTCCCCTTACTTTAACCTAAACTTAAGCCAAACCAGTCATCTGTGTGATGCATAAGCATAATCAAACAATAACCCGACTTAAGATATAACTCCAGCTGTGTACGGTAAACAATATTCGTGGAGAAAACAGACTTTTACGAAAAATCCTGTCTCATTTTTGATCAGGCATACAGCACACGCGCCTATGCTTATGTCAGCGGGTCCTGTTGGGCAGTCGTTGAAAACCCGTTGACTTTCAACCAACCACCAGCTGACGGAGGGGAAGGTGCTACGACGCAGTTTAATGGCTTGATGGACAAAGTGTACCTTTAAAATAAAAGAAATATGAATTTTGTCAGATCTCGCCTTTCCATTGGCAACTTAATAGGTTCGTATTGTTAACTATAACAACTTAATAGGTTCGTATTGTTAACTGTAACTTGTGTGTTATTATTTTTATTAAAACCTACCTGGAAGTGTTTCCTCTCCCACTCGGTATCTGTGTTTTTGTAACTTAAATATTAACTCTAGCTTGCAGCTGCAGTTTTAGTGATCTTGCATTCGACTAACTAGTGATAGTTTAATATATTAGATTTTTGAATGTCATCCCATAATGTGAGTAAGTGATTATTACGTGGCTGTGCAAGCTGTTGATAGCTGGTGTCTGTATTTGGGACGTGTAGTTCGGGTTCAGGTTTCATCCAAATTTAAGCCTCAAATACTTTCACCGAGAAAACACTTTCGTTCAGTCTTTGTTACCCTGAATCACTTCCGTGCTGTTTTGAAGGTGTGCCTTATGCTGTTTTGAAGGTGTGCCTTATGATTGTAATGTTGTGATGTATCCTGTGAGTACTTTTTTTTTATTTATGTAAAATTAGTTGTTGTGATGTTTTGACATTATGATTAGAGCTGAAACTATTAGAACATAAACATAATCAGTAATCGTTTGGTAATCTTTAATCTATAATCATTTTACAAACAAAAAAGACAATTATTTCGAAGTTCCAGCCTCTCAGTTGTGATATGCTGTTTTTCTTTGTCCTATGTTAAAGATAACAGCTCAACCAAAATCTAAATTAATAGTTCGATTTAGCCCTTGTTATGATTCCTCCTCGATCCAATACGCTCATGGTCTTTTTTTTAATATCTCATCAGGTCAGAGGTGCAGACAGGTCACTGAAACATGGAGCCACAGAGGGTTGTGCAATAAACCACAGGAGGTCAAAGCAGAGCCTCTGCCTGCAGCCCCAGCAGCAGGTAGAGTAGTGGATCATGTGGGTAGATGGATTACCGTCCTGTAAACATCCCGTCCATGTTTAGTTGTCTTGTGATGTCATAAATGCTTCAATCAGTCAAGCAATGCAGTCCTACAAACTCACACATAATCAGACATCGGGATCTCCAATGCCACAGGAACACCGTGATAAATGCCTTTTTGTTCTGTGTGAGCTGGAACTATTTTACATTTCAGAAAATTGTACTTAAGCGGCCTTGGTAGCTGAACGGTTACTGTGCATGCCTTGTGAGTGGAACGTCCCGGTTCAACTCTAAACATGGGACCTTTGTTGCGTGTCACACCTTTTACCCTGTTTCCTGTCTGCCAGTCTTACACTCATCTGTCCAATGAAGGCAAAACATAATCTTCAAAATATAAAAAAGATAGAAAGTTGTATGTCTCAGAACAAGACAGAGGTATGAAATGTCCCCACATTGATTGCCAGAGGACTTCGTACATCACAGGTCATTTATTGCCATAGCAAGTGTGTGAAAGTTTTCTTTAGTCCCAGCAGGAGGAGGGACACAGGAAGTGGGGTTACAATCGGGGGTGATGGAGCTAACGACTGGGTCTTGTGAAACTAAACTTCTCTTTTTTTCAAGATGTGGATTTGTGGACATAAACTCTGTTCGTTCTAACGTGTGCTTTCTTTCACACAGCACCTCGTGCCGGGTTCAGACTCCCCGGCTACAAACCGTCAAATATGGACAAGAAGATTCTGGTCTGGTCGGGACGCTTCAAAGCAGACCAGATACCAGAGCTTGTGTCGTAAGTAGCCTTTTCCTGTTTGTACCAGACCTCCCAGTACACTCGCATCTGATTGGCTCTTTGCGTGATGTCGTTAAGATAATTCACACAAACAGAGTTAACTAACTGCATCGTCGCCGCTGCTGTGGCTAGCTGATATTCCAAGATGACTGCAGTTTAAACAAGGCGTCTGTTTTTGGCTGGAGGCAATTACTGCTGTCCCTGAAATCCGGGTGGAGATCATATCTGGTCTGCTGCAATGATAAAAGACCCGACTGTCACGCATTGAAAATGCAGACCTACCGCCTCCATGAGAGAAGCATTAATAGCTGGTGGAAAACAGCACATTGTATTTGATGAGGATATTGTTATATTCAATCATCTGGCTACACTGACGTTTGTTTGTGCACCTGCCCGCGCCACAGGTTTGAGACGATTGATGCTGCCAGAAACAAAGTCCGAGTAAAAGCCTGCTATGTGATGATGGCGACCACAATAGGGGCCTGTCTGATGATGGTGTTCCTGGGCAAAAGGGTGAGTGGCAATCGATAACGGATCGTGTTTGCATGCTTTGATTTTCTCCAGTCTCAGTTGACAAGGAGGGACATTTTAGTTATATTGTTTACAACAATGTGAAAGAGCCGTTTTGTCTCTGCGTTGGTGCTCATGAATTAACCATTTTCTTCTACACAAAAAAGTAAATATTACCAGTGTTATGTATTTTAGAGAAAAGACAAATAATGTGGAACATGAGAATTCTTTTCAAATCTTATCTGTAATTTGTCTCATTTTGTTGCAGGCGGTCGGCAGGCATGAGTCCCTGACGAGTCAAAACATGGAGAAAAAAGCCAGATGGAGGGAGGAACTACAAAGAGAGAAGGAAGCTGCTATTGCCCTGTCTGAGAAGGCTCAGTGATGCAAGGCTACTAGTCCCTGCATACACCCCCCAGATAACACACAACTATGGATTATTCATTTTTTAAAGCCAATATAAGGTTTTACCTGTTCAGTGAATACATTGAGGTTATGAACTGGCACCTGTTTTTGAGGAAATGGCACTAACAATTATTGTGGCGTCAGCATTTGGTTGTATCCAAGGACAGTTGAAACTTCGGGTTTCAATGGGCTTCAGTTTTCTAAGAGAAAGTCAAGAAGTGGATCATGTCGTGTCCTGATACTTATGTGATTAGACTTTGTCTATGACTGATGTGATGTCTATGTTTGTATATAGTCAACACCAAAATAAGAATCAAATAAAATATTGCGTCTTGAAAATTCCCATCTGATTTAATGACATGATCTAATTTTATATAAACTGCAACCTTTAAGCCAAAGATCTAAGTTAGTTACTTTTCACTATTTATAGACAAAACAATGAATTGAGAAAATAATCTTTAGATTAATTGATGATGAAAATACATTTCTTCAGCTGTATGGCAGTCAAGGAAATGTTCCCCAAAATGATTAATCCTGCACACAAACTACAATGATACTGATTCACATACACTGTGGTTCATGAACCAGCTTTTATGCAAATGGCATAACAGGGACAGTTGCACAAACTCAATACAACAAACAGTAATTAACATGTAGAGCTGGTAATCTCTTGCAGAGATTTTGATAAAAGTAAGCAATGTTAAGAGGACTTGGTAAACAAACATTCAGTTTTGCTAACTAAGGTGATCACCAGTATTTTCAAGTTTTTATCTGGATTTTTAATGAAATTATCTGGAAGGATTACTGTTAAATAAAGTTTATGGCACCATGGCAGATGCTAACCCCAACTAAAAAAAAAAACATTGTTTTTAATAAAGACCAGCTTCAGACCCAATAGCGGATATATGTGTTGATATTTTGGCAGATCAAATTGGAAAATGCTACCTGAATGTGTGTTGGAAAGACATTTAGACTGCTCATTTTTTTAACAGCCAATTTTCCAAGAGTCTGACTTATTTTGTTACAATACAGTTTTTCTAGCTTTGCTGAGGCAGCATGATCTACTGATTGTAATTAGTGTGCTAACAGTTTCAGTCCACAATCTGTTCTGGGTAAACAGTGAAGTACATTGTAATCCTTATCATACCAGAAGGGGGTCGAGGATTCAGACCACACCTCTTTACACCTCGCTTCCTGAGGAGGGAAAAGCCGTGTCATCAACCAATTCTATAGTTAATGCAAAAACTATGGTATATTCTTGAGGAGCAGGTATCAGTCCTGAACTAAAGTGCTGCAAATGAAATGAAATTATGATAATAAAAATTCCCGCTGGTCTGGTGCTGGTCAGATTCCAGGGTTAAATAGTCCGCTTTGTCTCGTCCAAGTCCGTCTAATTGTCTCAGTGCGAGGGAAGACTCCAATTCCCATGGTTCCATGGGGTTATTCACATCACACCAGAGGCAGTCTAAACTCTTATAGGTGAAGCCTGTGCAGGTGGAAAGTCCCAATACTGGATAAAGGAATGCATGATATGAGATCCAGGAGGGACCGCAAGCAGCCTGGTGGACGAGCTCCACCCCTCAGCGACAGTCAAGTTCCTAATTTGTCCATCTGTGGTAACTTATCCAATGGTCGGAGAGAGGAGATGAGGGAATTCAACCTCCATTTTTTAGTTAGTTAAGTGCCTTTAGTAGAGGTCAGTTGAGTCCTTGGGTTGGGACTGGCCACGTGGCCCCAGTTCGGTCCAAAGACCACAGTCAAACATGTGATCAACGTCTCATGGTCAGTCCAGTGTTTAGGTTGGATCATTCTTCTGTCTGTGTGTGTGTGTGTGTGTGTGTGTGTCTTTGTGTGGAAGGGGGGTATAAATCACGTCCATGTTTGTCTGTCTTGTGAGTCCTTAATGCTTCAATCAGACAAGCAGTGCAGTCCAACAAACTCCCACTTAATCAGAGATGGCGTTGGCCAATCCTACGGGAACACCGAGAAGTGCTTTTCATTTGGGATGAGCTGAGGAAATCCAAAAAAGTACGACGGGGTGGTGTCACGGGTACAACCTGCTAGTAGGAGACCCCGGGGCCTAAGCAGGTAGGTGGGTTTCAGACGCAGAGGTGAGCTCAGCGCGGGACAGAATGATGAGCGAAACCTTCACAAACTGGCTGACAAGACTGCAGAACGTGACCCACGTTTGACGCTACGCACACACACGTGCTCCTGCAATGTTACATTTGTCATAATCATGATAATGATTAAATCAATCTCTCTGACGATGGGAAGGGGAGGAGGGGAGCCGTGGGTTGTCGTAACCCTTGATCGTGGCTGTGGGCAGAGAGTGAGAGAAATGAGCAGAGGTGAGGATGAAGGTGGAGCACATGGAGAGGGAGGATTTAGCATTATAGCTGGAAGCCTTCCATCGGGGCCTCGCACTGCTGGAAGAGGAACTGCTGCTGCTGCAGATCGACGGCTGGAGCCAGAGACGGGTCCTCGTCTTCAGTGTTGAAGTAGCGCTCGATCAGGTCGAAGGCTTTCTGGTAGATTTCCTGGTTCTCGTGTCCCTGCAGGAACTCCAATTTGTCCAGTCCTGGGAAGAAGGAGGTGGTGCTTGATTAATTAACAATAATTTATACACAGTTCATTGATCAGGTTTAACTGTCTAACATCTGTTCCCAGTGCATCAAATGTGAGGATATACTGGTTTAATATCACAATACAAGTGATGGGTAGAACTATGGTGTAATCGGTCAATTAAAAAATTAATTGGCAGATAATTAATGATGCATTAATTGTTAGTTGAAACTGTATAAAATGTGCAGTTAATTCAGGGCAAAGCTTGACTTCATATGACTTCAAAGCTTTCAGAAAAGTTTACACAACAAGGTCCATCATCGTTTACATTTTTGCTAGATTTCCAGGTTTCCAATTAGTTATTTCTAGTCTGGTTCTTCCAGTGTAACAGAAAACAACAAACTGGTCATAAAGTTGTAAAACCATGCGTCTTTGGTTTGTTTATGTGACCTACATTCTAGATGTGGTGCATAAAACTGAACTTTGGGCTCATAAAACTAACTAACTAAACCTCAAGTTTTGAATTGTCCATGAATTGACAAACTCACTTGAATTAGTCTCAACTGACATTGCAGAATTGCTTAAATGTCAGCAGCATGAATGCAATAATTGTAACCGTGTGTCAGTGTACACTAACCATAGGCCTCTTCAATTAGTGCACAGTAAGGGTTGATGCCTCCTCCCCTCTTGGCCTCCAGTTCTCCCAGTCGCAGGATGTTCTCGAGGCCATTCAGAGCCACCTGAACTATTTTGGAGTCCATAAGTGTGAGCAGGTCACACAAAGGTTTTATACAGCCTAGCTCCACAAGGTGCCTGCAAAAGGAGCGGGAGGGGGGGGGGAGGGGGAGGGAGTACAAACACAGATACAGAGTCGAACATGTATTACTCATTTAAAGCAAATAGTCTTTGGCTAAACAATGGACACAAAGCATGATCAGTAAACCACACACACCCTCTCTAAAGATGAAAGTTCACCACAGTCATTATACAAACCGAAGGACAGTCTCTCTACTTCCTTAGATGATTATTACTTCTGTAATTGAAACTATTCCTTTTGTCTAGATCACATTTTCTCACGACATTTTGCTAAGCATTCTGTATTGTAAGTAATTTGGGGATTTTCTCAATTTTTATAAAAGAATTTCATTTGTAAAATACAAACTTTAGAGCTTTAAAGCCACCATGAATATGTGATACACGCCCTAAATAAGAAGAAACAGACTACTACATACTTTTATGAGCATTCTGATTGGAAGAGCCAAATGATGACACTGTATTATTTCTGATAGTGTGAGTTAGTCACTAGCTCTTAAAATGTCATCCGTTTGAAAGGAATAAGCCACAGTTCAACTTTAGATATCGTGGTGTACACACTGGCGGTATACTCTGTTAAACTGCATCAGTGGTTTTACCGTATTTGCTCTTCAGAGCCCCCCGAGGTGGCATTGGTAATTGCCCAGGCTGCCTCCTTTCTTGTGCGAAACTCTGCTACCTGCAGGATGGTGATGAGAGGAGGCAACAGGCCCGCATCTATCACCATCTAATAAGAGAGGAAAAGACTTCATTAGATGAGGAAATGCTCATGTCAACTTTTCAAGTCTCACACACACACACACACACACACACACACACACACACACACACACACACACACACACACACACACACACACACACACACACACACACACACACACACACACACACACACACACACACACACACCTGTATTTGTGCTCGGTTCCCTGCGGTGATGTTGGAGATCGTCCAGCAGGCTTCTTTCTTGATGGACTCCTTGGGGCTGCTCAGGAGGTGAAGTAGGGACTGCAGCGCTGAACAGTTCAAAATCACCTAGGCGGCCACACAAATTACACACATTATAATTAATAAATACTCATCTTTAAGTATTCAATTACCTTCTCCAAAAGTAGCATAACTTTATGTGTGTGTACATGGGTCCGTTACCTGTGTCTGCAGATCATCTCCAGTGACTATGTTCCCAACAGCTCGCAGTGCAGGGGATACAACCTTATAATCTGAGTGCCTGGAACAAAGCAGAATTGTATTGTATGATCAGATGTGTGCCGCCCAGTGTTAGGATGGTAGCAATTAAGATTCAACCTCACTTTACAGTGGCTTCATGGTTGTTTTTCACATGGAAATACTATATATAGTAACCTCTCCTTGAGTCAAACTCAAATACTGTCTGGAATCATTCACAACACACCCACATCTGGATAGTCACACCTTATGTAGTGACTCTTCTGCAACAATTTATATCAGAGTTGAGTAATCTTTGGAAATTGTAAGTATACAGTATGTGCTTAAAGTCTTACATCAGTAAGTCCACCAGCCTGCGACAGACTCCCGAGTCAATAACAGCCTGGATTTTGTCATTGGGGCCATCGGATAGATAAGAGAGTGCCCAGCATGCATCAGCCTGGATGTCTGTGTCATTGACGAACAGCAGCCAAGACAGCACACTGAGACACGGGGACACCTGGAGGGGAAAAAAGAGAGAGAACATGCTGGTATTAAGTTTAATATGAATCACTGTTTTACAGATCGACCTAAGCAACTCCATACAGCTTGTGACCTTGAAAAGTGAGATATGAAGCAATGTGAGAGGTGTGCTGTTGCCATAGCAACATGTTTATCTTGGCAAATTACCTTAGTAAAGTCCGGAGGTGGGTTCTTTCCTCTGCACAAGTTTGACAGCGCCCACACTGCATTCCTCATCATGGTTAGGCGATTCTGTTTGGCCAATAATCTGCCAAAGGAGCATGTTTTACTAAGAATACAGGATCAAAGTTACTCTGTATTTTCTAGAGTAATAACAAGATTTAGGAGGAAGACAAAGTGACATTGAGTTGTTACTTACTGCACCAGGGAAGGCAGAATGTTGCAGTCTATGACAAAGTCTCTGCATTCTGTGCTATCTCCTGCTATGTTTCCCAAGGCCCACACTGCCTGAGAGGGAAAGCAATTATTCAGGTCAGTCAATAAACAAAATAAAAATGTACGATATTCAATGGCAGGATTGTGTTTTATCCAACCAGTCGGTTAAATAAATATATGTTGTTATTGACATCAGTAAGTTATAATGGAGAAACATAAGAGAAGTCAGTGGGAAGTGTTTACAAGAAAAAACACTGGTATGTCTGAATTCTCCCTACCTGTTCCTGTACGTCTTCGAAATCCGAGCTGAGCATCTCTATGAAAATGGGCACAGCTCCTGCCTGGATTACCACCCGAGTCTGATGGGATGTACCTGATGCAATGTTGGTCAACACCCATGCAGCCTCAAACTGAAACAACAGTCAAAATATATAATATTTAATACACATTCACTCAGTGGGCTGCACGGCGGTGTAGTGGCGAGCACTGTCGCCTCACAGCAAGAGAGGTCCTTCTGTGTGGCGTTTGCATGTTCTCCCTGCGTCACCGTGGGTTCCCTCCGGGTTCTCTGGCTTCCTCTCACAGTCAAAAGACATGCAGCTTAGGTTAATTGATGACTCTAAATTTCCGGTAGGCATGAATGGGAAAAAGGTATCTCTACTAAGACATTCTGAGGAAATGTACCTGCAACGTGCAGTTTTCGCTCCTTTTCAGGAACTCAACAAAGCGTTCCACCACCCCTGAAGTGGCAATGACTTCATCAATGGGTGGGTTGGGTTCTAAGTGAGACAGAGTAGAGGTGGACAATATGACAAAAATTAATAGAGCAATAATTTTCATTACATTATCTTTATATCAATAGATTAAAACATTTACTCAAGTATTCAAAATTACATGATAAAATGTTCCTTTCATAGTCAACTTCAATTTATGAGTTTTGCTGAATAAAATTGTGTAACTGATTCCCTACTTCATACAATATACAGACATGTAAAACACATTGTATAATTCCAAATGTAGACGGCTTTCAATTGTCATCCAGCTCTCGTAATTATGGCAATATATGGCATCCTTACCTTTAGAAAGGAGCTTTCTAAAGCGCTGAGTGCCTATTAGCTGCTGTTCAGCAGTACTGGAGAAGATCATTTGAGTCATGTCTTCAGAGATCACTGCACCCTGCACAGCACAAAGATTGAAATTTGATCAACACAGAAGAAATGTTGTTATATGACTTCATACGTGCTGTGCTTGATGACACCGCATGCAGGATTATTTTTCTCGTCTTACCGTGAGTGGGTCCATGTTGTTAGCCTGGGACTCCAGGTAGCCGCTATCGGCCATCCCATCATCCTCTGGGAGGCCATCATCCTCCACTGTGGCAACATTCCTCCTCTTAAAGAGCTACAATAGAATAATATTTAAATAACTTATTTTGGTCTTTTTAAGCATATTTCCTCTTCGTCGTTACATTGTTAGGAACACAGGGTGGATTCAAGTTTCCTTCCTGACATTAACAATACTGGCAGGACATAATTTCATAATCATTAAGGTTGTTTGAATTCAATCTACCTCGGGGACAATTCTACCTCCATAATAAAACAATAAAACACTTTGTCCACACTTTGCTCACCTGTTCATCCTTCTTCTGTTTGCGAAGCTGTAGGCCTTCCTCTTCCCTCCTTCTTCTCATTTCATCTGTGTTGAGGGACTTGTTCTTGTAGCTCTTAAGTCGTGCATTGTCCTTACCCTGACTCATCGTGAAGCCTAGAGAGAAACAGAAATACATGTTATGTAGACTGATTTATATACGGTGAGGAGAAAATCCTAACTTCACAATCTGGAATTGAATATCGACGGATGACTAAATCCTATTGTACACCAACAATTGTCTAACAATGCATGTAAGTTATGTCTGTATATTTATTAAATATATTAGAGTTGCCCGTAAGTAGGACTCCAATTTTCTGCATGAGTCAATTAAGGATTACCAAAACAATTACAAACTCAAGTAAAACATGTGTTAGCTGTGTGTACCTGTAACGTTAGTTCACACAGTTAACGTTAAATGGGGCAACAGCCTCTCAGTAAAGAGTTCAACAAATTGGGGCATTTGAGGATACTTGCTAGCTAGCCGCTTAGCTTTATGTGACTTGACACGGCGTGATTAATACACAACCAAACACATCAGCATATAATGTTCCGGTGTGCCGCTTCCCCTCGTCGATCCACGAATCAGCAGCACACAAAACTATGTTAAATCAACGAAGAACAGGCCAACGGGAGGGCGACACTTTGTCAGCTCCCGTTAGCTAACGTCAGAGCCCCTGTTAGCACAGCCTACTACCGACAGCTAGCTGGCGTTAGCTTCGACATGTAACGCGACAGACATGTGTTTTTCAAACTTTACCAACGTTAAGAACCACACTAGCTTCTCGGCACAAAGCTCTGTCACACATACACTCATAAATATACGTAATTATGTGTAACTGACCTGTCAAAATGGGCTCTGTAATCCCCTTGTTATTCGCTAGGCCACCGTTTGTACAGCCGTCGCCGGTATGACAGTGCGCATGCGTGATATTAAACCCCGCCCCCCTCCGAACAATTCCCCCGCACTTATTTACACTCCGCCCCACCCACGCGACGCTTCTGCTAGAAAACAAGCTTCTTCCTTTTAAAATGAAACAGGCTGTGCGCGTTGCTTTAAATGTGTGATACAGTTAACATACACAATGCATGTTTGACTACACAGCGACACTGAAGTGTGCAGACTTTATTTCAAGGAGCCACCGCAGTGGAAATGGGCCCACGCGCAGCACGCAGCAACATAAACGACCCGTGCAAGGGGATTAAACGTATAGCTGAAGACCAAGCATTAAAAAAAGGACAACTTCAAGGAGCAGGGATGCATCCGTCGGCCCCTCAGTTGTGTGAACGAGCAGTGCTAAGTGCGGGGATAAGTGCAGTGCAGGTGTCGTGAAAGTTGCTTGAACCTTTAACAGTGATAGAGTTGTAAAGTGCGCCAGACGCGCTCATCAGGTGGAGGCACGTGGCTCGTCTGGGGAGCAAATAACAACACATCATGTGGCAGACGCACACGTGAACACAACCAGCTGCGATGACAAACACATACGACAAGCGTCATGATACTCATTAGTCTCCTCGTACAAGCCCCCTTTTTTTTCATTTCCATCATCGCAGGCTAATCTTGTACAAACATATTCACTTGGGACACATTTTAGAGATATGATAAAAATAACGTAAACACATAGAAGAGGAAAAGAAGTAAGCAGAATAATGTAACAACAACAATATTATTAATGATAATTATCATATCATCTTCTCCACTTGTTGCAGACATTTGTCCGGTAAAGGGACATAGGTTGTTAGGAGATGATAAAAGATAATATAGGCACACAAAATCATCAGATAAATACCAAGCAACTAATTTCCATTGAAATGTCCATACATAAAAGCTACAGTTTCTACACTTTCTTGTATTTAACATGGTCATCATGTTCATTATTATTATTAGTAGTAGTAGTATTGTTATTATCATTATTATCATTATTGTTGTTATTATTATTATGTGTTTTATTTCTGCATGCTTTAAGTTAGGACTATACAATTGTCTATACGTGTGTGTGTGTGTGTGTGTGTAGGTGTGTGTGTGTGGGTGTGTGTGTGTGTGTGTGTGTGTGTGTGTGTGTGTGTGTGTGTGTGTGTGTGTGTAGGTGTGTGTGTAGGTGTGTGTGTGTGTGTGTGTGTGTAGGATAAGATGCATGTGACTATTGCGGACAATCAGAGGCAAATCATTAACTCTGCCTGACCTTTTAGCACTTCAACTTCAACACAACAGGTGCACTATCTGCAAAATTTGGAAACCGTTAGACCCCCCCCCAACACACACACACACACACACACACAATAAAACCACAATTTCAATCAATATATATTTGTCTTGTTAATTTCCTTTATTTTATTGTGTTGTAGGCCTATGCCATAATTTAAGAGACTTGAGAGCTGATATGAACATCATCCATCAATAATGTCATGTTTACATTCATACTCAAATCTCAATGCAATGCAATATTTTGTTGTTGTCACTCATCTGTGTGTTCGTGTTAGTGTTTGTTTGCCTGTTTAAATAATACATTAAAATCTTCCTAGGTTCTATTTTCTTTTTTCTTTCCATCTGGGTCGTAATAAGGCGTCATGACCAGCATACAACCCAAATTACAGGTTTCTGAGATGAAAGAAAACCCTTCGAAACGTTTTTTTTCTCTCCTCCAGTCACCTGTCATCAATCTGTCTGCAGACTTTTGAATCCAAACATTGTTGCACTTTAAAGCCACTCACGTCTACAAATATGAGACTCTCCAACAAACGCGCAAACGTTGCGAGATTTCGCTTAAAAAAATAAATAAAAAAATGACAACAGTGCAAAGACACGTCGTGGTCCAGAGCTCGCGGCTCCCGGCCGGGGACTGCTTCGACATGTGGCACGACTACATGGACCTGGGCCGGCTGCTGAGGAGGATGTGCGACAACCGCAAGGGGGCCCACGGAGACACCGGGGAGCCGGGGAGAGAGGAAGCAGCGGCGCCTTGGAGCCACATCCAAACCTCTCGGCGGGAGAGCTGCAAAAGCTCGATAGAGACGAGTTCAGCGAGCAGCCTCTCCGGCCTCTCGGACTCCAGCGGGCCGGCCTCGGGCCACTGTCGCTTCTGTAAGCAGAACGGGGAGTCCGCGAAGGTGTACCGGTCCCACCGGCTGAAGTCCGACGACGGGAGAGTCATCTGCCCCATCCTCTGGAACTACACCTGTCCCACCTGCGGAGCCACCGGGGACCGCGCTCACACACGCCGGTACTGTCCGCAGACGCGGCGGGAAGAGGCGGCTGCGAGGCCGCCGCTGCCGGGGCCCCGGTTCTAGGACGCTGAGAGACTGATGAGAAAAAAGACTGTAAATAATTACCAAAACTTGTTTTGGCCATGTGTTCATGCTTGCATAGACTGGTGTGGCTTCCCCAAGTAGTTTGAAGTGACATGTTTCATGTCTGACGTTGTTGTTGTTGTTGTTGTTGTTGTTGTTTTCTGCATTGATGTGCGTTCCTGTCATTCTGCTGCAGGCCGTCTGCTCTGCTGTGGGGAACCTGTTTAGTCAACACCAACCTTTTCCAACGTTAAAAGAAATGTTATCAAACATTGAAAAACTCAAGTGACAAGAAGACATTTTGGAAAAACTGCAAAACAAAAAAAAAAAATTTGTACACGTTATCAAGAATAAATATGGTTAGTAGTTAGTAGTGCGCTCTTGATGTTGTGTAAGTGTTTGCTTTGAGGTTAAACACGGGAAACTGGTTCTTTGGCTTGACAGGTTGTTGAAATGTACGGAAGAGAAGGAAACCATATGTCTTCTAATCTAAATGTGCAAATACTCTAGCTTTAATAGACAAAATGAAATCAATGAAGTACATTTAAGTAATTCAGGTGTGATGTAATCGGTTCAGTTAGATAACTTTTCAAAAAGCCGGATCAAGTCAGCGTTTCATAACTCACTAGTTCATAATCATAAAGGAACAAACTCTGGTCCCACCTGCTGCTTTGATCAGGTGATAAATCGCTGTTACTAAACAGATGAACAATGACCTCAGATCAAGAGAGAGTGTTAAATCATCGATCTTATATTCTTTGATTATTATAACTGATATTTAAGATTCATTTAAATGTTGTGGCTGAGTGAGGAGTAGTTTATTTTACCTTTTTATTTTACTGTTGGTTTAGTTTAACAATAACAATGTAGTATATTCTACTGAATGAGGTCATCATGTGTTTATGTACTTAAAATGCTAATCTGTGAAGCAACTAAGTAAGCAAGTAAAAAGTTTCCCTCTGAGACATATGGAAATACTCAAGTAAAGTACGAGTACCTCAAAATTTAACTCAAATACAACACCTGATCCCCTATTGAAAATATACAAAAAAAGAGCTTGATTTCATATGGTACACTTGAGTAATTAAATGCCATCCTTCCATGACATAGTTCTTCATAAATGA
The DNA here is from genome assembly GCA_016806645.1 of Ophiodon elongatus. Taxonomy (NCBI): domain Eukaryota; kingdom Metazoa; phylum Chordata; class Actinopteri; order Perciformes; family Hexagrammidae; genus Ophiodon; species Ophiodon elongatus. The sequence goes on along the minus strand of JACSYO010000632.1, from coordinate 1,446,668 downwards.
CACCTGCTGGACCACGAACAGATTTGATTGAGTAAAACAGATGTTACAAAACATGACTACTGGCACAAAGTCCAGCTTTTATAAATGTTTATAATTCAGTTATGAAGCAGAGAGCCATTAAATAGGCCAGATTTTTTTATCATCTCTTTGATTGATCATTTCAAAACAAAGGACAGAAAGTCTGCTCACACCGACTATGTAAGTTTCAAACAGGTACACGTGCAGACGTGTCATAAAAGCCGGCTGTTACACAAGCAGCTCTTTTTCACGCAAACAAAAGCCACTCCTCGGCAGCGGTCGCTGTGATCACTCGCTTTCAGCCAGAAGGCAGAAGAAACGGTAAGTCAAAAGCTTCTTTATTCAGCGGGTTTTAAGAATGAATTATCAACACATTGTCCAAAGGTGCTGGACAAACGTGTTATCTTTTACTTTACACTGTGTTTTAATTCATGATACCGGTGTTTTTAGATAACCTTCCCACGATGTCAGAACACAACATAAGCCTGTTGATTGCCATAGCGCTGGCATTGCTCTTCTTCATCATCACTATGGTGTTCACTGCTCTGTCAGGGACGGGGATATGTAAGTTTCAATGCTCTACTTATATACATTATTATGTGATTTGATATTTAGTTATTTAATCTAAAACTGAAGAAATAGTGTTGCATCCTTTGATCCTTTTGTGTCAAAAAAACTTTTATAATCGTTTTGTATCTGTTTTATGTGAATCTGTATCCTTTTGAATTTGCCATAGATCCATTTTTGGGGACTACCGGTAACGTTTCAGATGAGTTCGTGACCCAGATCACCCCAGATGGGTGGACTTTTACCATCTGGTCGATCATTTACATCTTTCTGGCTTTAGTGTTGGTGTACCTCCTCTCTGGCATCTTCAGACAGTAAGAATTAGTCTAAACTTATTTTTTAGTTATCTCAGTTATCTTTGTGTCCTATGAGGTATCTGGTATGCTGACGCAAACATTTACCGCTCTGTAATTTTCTTTCCTTAGGAATGCATACGGTTACGTCTACTGCAGCCCGGCTATTGTGCCACATGGATTTTTTGCGGTTTGGTGCTTGAATCTAACCCTCAATACTGCATGGTTGTTCCTGTGGGACAGAAAGTGAGTTGCGACCTTTTCTTCATTCACTTCAGCTGAAATCAATACGTAATATATTTCATAGCCTTGAGAAACTGGCTTTAAGTGTATTTGAAGCACAATCTTCAATGACACATTTTGAATTACTGTTCAGGCTTAAGGGCATGTTCGAGCCTCATGCTGTCATAATCTGGAGTAGTGGAAATATCGGTTTTAAAATGCCTAAGTGTTTATGAGCTTTTGTCTGTGCTCATTACATACCATTGTATGTTTGTCATCAACCTGCCAGAGACTGCAGTTGAAAATTAGCCTGTGTGGCTAAATCTGGCACATTAACATGATGAACTCCATATTGTCCCTTATTTAATAAAACAGACAAAACATGAACCTCTCAGCGAAAAGAAAACAGCATTGACTGACACACTGAAGCGTTTAACAAGGATTTTGAGTCTCTAGTCAACCTGACCTGCATGTCTTTAAATGTAGGAGGAAACAGGAGGAAACCTACAAGGTCACAGGGTCAGATATAGGTCATCACCCACAATTAATGAGATCAACAAAGCATGAATGTAGGACAAGTTGAGTGAAAAAGTGAAGGAATATTGGAAGGATAATGTATATTTCAGACATACAGTTACTTCAAATTGATGTCATTTTTACAGAAAGACAGTGTTGTATGCCGTAAAGAGTATAAGGCCCTAAGAGACAAATTTGTGATGTGTGCAGACATAATCACTGCAATAAAATACATTGATTATTCTATTTATTTATTTTTTAACCCTAAAGGTCGATGATTGCTGCACTGGCTTTCCTCATCCTAATTGCCTTGAGTAACTACGCCCTGATATTCTACTCCTGCCATGGTCTCCACATCTATGGAGCCTGGCTCAGCAAGTACCACAAAGTAGACCTGTGGCTTCACCGTGTGCTGGTTAGTATTGTATGGCGGCTCAATTGCAAGCTTATGTTTACCTGTTTACCTGCAGCTAAGTCTTTTCTGTTGTCCCTATTACAGATTCAGAATGGTATTGCCATATATGCAACATGGACAACCATTGCAACCCTAGTCAACCTGACCATCGTGCTGACTTATGATGGGAATTTGTCCTCGGCGGACGCTGCCACCGTCTCACTCTCGATTTTGACTATAGTGTTGTCTGTGTGGTACGTTGAAAGTAGAAAACTCAGCATTATTTTTCACAAGTTCATAAAAAAAAAAAAACGCATCTCTGGAGCAAATGTGTTGTCTTTCTCGCAGGTTTTTCCTAGAAAACGTTGTCCTCGACAAATATGTGAGGTACATTCTGACCATCTACCCCGCTGTGATCTGGGCTGTGACGGGGGTGTTCACCAAAAACAACGATGCTGCGGATCCTAGTCGCAATAACATCTTCATTTGTGAGGATCTTTTTTTAACATTTTAATCAATCTCAATTACATTCCCTGGATGCTTTATTTATTTATACGTTCACTATTTCACAAATACTGCATAACCTGTGATTGATTTTTTCTTTACATACATAAAGGAATCAAACCCAAATACAGGGGACCGATAGTATGCACACTAATGCTTCTCTCTGATGTTTTCTTTCCACTATAGCTGCACTCTTGGCCATAGCCTGTACCATGTTTGCTGGACGGGTGTTTTTGGTCACTTGGAAGCACATCAAAAAGCCACTTTACGAAGATGTCCGCCCAGACAGTATGTCTCCGATGGAGATCGCTGAGAAGCAGAAAAAGATATTTCAGTAAAAATTTTTAATGGATACTTTTTGTGATAAACCTTTCTGTATCCACACAGTATTGTTTCTGGATGAGATGTATTTCTAAATGCTTTCTATATATTTTAATTTATGATTGTTTTGCCTGGGAGACACTGCTGTCACATGATGTTGCTTCTTCAAATAAGCTTTATTAAAATAAGTAAATGAAACTATAAGATGCTGAGGTCCAATTTAAGTTGTATCATGTACTCAGCTATAAATACATTGTCTACTCAAACTGCACTGAGTTGCTCTATTTCTAAATGCTTTCTATATATTTTAATATAATAATTTAAGTTGTATCATGTACTCAGCTTTAAACACATTGTTTACTCAAACTGCACTGAGTTGCTCTAGTTCTAAATGCTTTCTATATATTTTAATTTATAACTGTTTTGCCTGGGAGACACTGCTGTCACATGATGTTGCTTCTTCAAATAAGCTTTATTAAAATAAGTAAATGAAATTGTAAGATGCTGAGGTCCAATTTAAGTTGTATCATGTACTCAGCTTTAAATATATTGTTTACTCAAACTGCACTGAGTTGCTATATTATATATATATATAATATGCTAAATTAATTTCACCTGTATTCTTCAAACAAATATGAAAAAAATGGAGCTCACTGTTTGTTTTTGTAAATGCGTTTACACTTTTATTTTGTATACTTTTAAAAAATAAATGGTGCTTTCCTTTAATTTTATGCTTCTGTGGAATACTTTGTGGTATATAAGAGATAACAAATATTGCAACTGTTTAAATCAGGGGTGTCAAACTCATTGTCACCCTGGGCCACGTCAGCATTATGCTTGCCCTCAAAGGGCCGGTTGCAACTGTAAGACTGTATAAATATAACTACTCCCTAACATATTGTTAAATGACTGTCTCTGCATTTGATTATTGTTTATTCAAGTGTAAAAATATAGTACATGCATTTATATAAATGTAAGCAAATTTCTCTTCTATTATAACATAACTCCTTTTAATTTAGGTTTAAGACACCCACATTACTCTATCAAAGATAGAACTTTTAAAGAAAATAACAGACAACATTACATTAACTTTGTTCAAAGCTTATTTTGTCACTCGTGTATACATAAAATGACGTGGTGGGCCGGATTTGGCCCGCGGGCCTTGAGTTTGACACCTATAGTTTAAATCAATTGTGCAATAATTTCACCGGTAGGTCACTTGAGATGCAGTAGCCCAATGCCAACATAAAGAAAGCCTAAGTAAGAGAGGATCATTAGTGGTAATTAATAACCGCTGCATGAGTAACTGTCTTAGCTTTCAATGTCATTACTGTACATGCCTGGTTAAGAAGTAAAGTATTTATGTACTTTGCTCCACCTTTAGTGTTTGGTACACATCCTATTTCTTCCTCTATGCCTTGCTAATTTTACTTGCAAGGCTAAATAACCTAAGTCTCATTGAACTCCTCTAAAACACAAGTTTGTTCTCATATAAGTGTAACGATATAAAGAATGGCTTTCTGTTAAGAGGTTGTCTCCAGCTTGAAGTAGATCAGACTGAAAACATATGAATCAAAACATACTAGGAAGAACGTTTTTTAATATGGAACTAGCAAGTATAGCAAGTACTTCGCAGTAAAAAAATACAAAAATAAATACAGCAAAACACAGACTTGTGAGGAATGAAAACAACATAAATATAAATGTCACTGGATATAAACAGTGCAAACTGCTGGTTGTCCGTGACAAAACAATGGTACACGAACACCCAGCAATTGACCTTCTGGCTGGATTTCAGGGGTCGTTCAGGGTTTGTCTGGCGTATATACTATATATTAAAGTTTATGATCCTTCCTATTGCTCTTTGTCTAACTTTAAGCTCTGCCAGATATATCCAATCTCATCTGACAACAAAGCTAGATCTTTAGACTTTCATATCCCAGCATAGGTTTAATTTACCATTTCTAGGGTGACAGGCATTTTTGTATGCCTTTTCAAATATGACAAATACGTCTATAAAATGGTTTATTTTCAATTAAGAAATAGCTTACACAAAGTATATACATTGCCATTCATTCTGAGGTCACCCATATGAATGCATTTCATAATCATTGATCCAATGAGGGGAAACAGTTTATTAGTCTTTTATTACTCACTGCACTGTGGCAGAATGTATATAAGATAAAAGACGCACATGATGGTTGTAAACCTCGTTCTTACACAACTAGTTTTTCTATAAAAGAGGCAGTCCCAGTTACCCTCTTCACTCTGCACAGTTACTCTGGTTCTTCACACTGATGACTGAGCTCACAAGGAAAGGGCCAAAGAAGGGTATGTCTTGTTTGATGTTATTGAGTCTTTATTATGTGGGCACTCTTTTTGTTTTGCTGCCAACGTTTTAGTATCCTGGAGGGAACTCGGTGTGCAGCAGTGACACGTCGACCTTTCTTAAGTTATACAAGTTGTTTCAAATTTGATGTTCAGTCTATTACAGTTATTGAAATTTGATAGTTTTTTTTAAAACTATTTTTCTTGAAAAAAATGTTTTATTGTGGCAACCTTAAAAAAAATGTGATTTATGAGAATGATACTACTTGATGTAATCGTTTGAATGGCCTCAGCATAAGGTGATATATTATTATCACTTGTCAAGGTCAGAGGTCAGGTTCAAATGCAGGTTATCGTGTATGAAGTTGGAAGGGATTACATATCTTCCTCAAAGACACATTTCTTTGAGCAAAACACTATTCTTCATTCAGTATAAAACACTACAATGTACTAAATGTACCAAAGATATAATCTGTTAATGTAACCTTCCCTGTACGTCCATTGTAATTCTTTCATTCTTCATTTGTTTCTATTTTTGAATAATTTCAGTTATCACAGTAGACCACAATGGGAAAACATGATCCTGGACGTCTTGCCGCGATAGTGGTGTCTGTTGTTGGCTATGCAATAAGTTTGGTGTTCAATGGGCTGTCTGTAGTTGGAATTGGTAAGTCAAAGTTTTGTTAACATTGTTTTTAGGTTAACTTTAAGATCATGAATGGGCCTCGTTATTTGTTTTTTCTCCCTATAGGTCCTTATGATACCACCATAGCCAATGTGTCTGCAGTGTTTGACACACAGATCACACCTTCAGGATGGACTTTTAACATCTGGAGCCTTATCTACATCTGGCTGACAGCAATGGTTGTCTACATCGTCACAGGACTTTGCAGAAAGTTGGGTCCAACTTTTTTTATTCTCTTGTTTAGGATGTGCAAACAGCAACCTGTATCTTTGTAATCCCTTTATTTTTTAGGATACCAGATATGAGACAAATTTAGTATCAGAAAAGAATTGTTGCCGAAATTGACAATCACTGTTCTGTGGATATTTTCACCAATTTACAGACTGAAACATCAACTGTGGTTCCTTTTTCTTGTAGGAATGGTAACGGCTATGTTTACTGCAGCCCTGCAGTGTTGCCTTATGGATTCTTCGTTAGCTGGTGCCTCAATCTGTGTTTCAATGTTGGCTGGCTGCTTGTTTGGGACCAAGGGTAAGAGTCTCAAATGGCTCTTTTGATTATTGTTTGTAAATTAAGCAACCTAATTTAAACTGTCATATTTCATTTAATAATTAAATGTGTTTTTCTGCTGCCTTACTTAAGAATGATGATCGCTGCACTGTTTTTTCTCATCATGGTAATCTGCACAAACTACTCCATGATATGCTTCACCTGCCATGGACTTCATGTTTATGGACCCTGGCTGAAGAAATACCACAAGGCAGACCTCTGGCTCCTTCGTGTGTTGGTTAGTATGACAAATATGCAGCGTTTGCATTTCATGTAGTTAAAATATTGTGGTTTAAGTGTACTAAAAAAAACCTCTATAATACTTAATTTGCAGGTTCAGAATGGTGTGATGATATACACAACTTGGACAACCATTGCTACACTAATCAACCTGAGCATTGTACTGACTTATGATGCAAAGATGTCCCCAGAGGATGCTGCAACCATCTCGTACTCTGTTTTGACAGTCGTGCTGCTTGTGTGGTGATTGCTCTTTACTTGGAAAATACTTATTAGAGAAGTACTGTGCAAAATCATCAGTGACATTCTGAAGCAAATGTGTTTGTGCTGCGTGTTTCACAGGTTTGTTTTGGAAAACTTTGTCCTTGACAAACACGTGCGGTACGTCCTCATCATCTACCCGGTTGTGATCTGGGCGCTGTGCGGAAACCTGGACAAGAACTTTAATGCTAAATCGCCCAGCCGTAATGGCATCTTTATTGGTAAGACACTGGAGAGAACTCCATATTAATTATATGTGACAAATGTATGATAATCTCTACAATCAGCTGTCTGCATCACATCAACAAAAGGTCATTAGGCTTATCTCCTTAAACATTACAGGTAGAAAGTAATAAGAGTAAATATAGACAATATTGATGAAAAACAATTAAGCCCCTATACTAAAACATTACTTATTGTGACTTTTGATTAAATTATTCCACAGTAAAGCAAATTTAATCAGAACACATTTGAAACAGTGGTACAACTTTTTACCTCCAGTGTAAGACGAAATAGTAGAATGCTAACTCCTGTACAAAAATACATCTGACCACGAACATCTGTTAAAAAGTTGTACTAACTAGATTGTCTTCTCTTAGCTGTGCTGTTGACTGTAGCCCTTGTGCTGTTTGTCATTCGGATTGTTTTGGTGGTTTGGAGACACATCAGACAGCCGCTCTACACAGACGTCAGTCCTGAAGCCATGGAACCAACGGAGATTGCTGAAAAGCAGAAAAAGATATTTCGCTAACCATTTTCACTTTATGTCATGTACGATAGAAAGGAGTTGCACCAAAGTTTGGAATTACATTGTTGATAATCATGAGAACAAATGTTTTATTTTGACAATTTTAATAAATGTTGTAAAATTCTGATATAAAATACACGTTTCAACTTTGGCTGACTGATCTTTGAACCTTATATGGCTCTTTTCTAACATATTAAGTGCCAACACAACACATTAGGCTCTGATAAGTGGACTATTTTAACACGACACAAAAGGGACCAAACTGTAATCATCCATCTTACAGTATAGATTGTGTTTTATAACTTTCAAATCATTTCAATAGCCTATTTATGCCAATTTATATGCCAATGCTAATTATAGTTAAATATTTTTCAAAATCTAAATTACACAGTTATACAGTTTGTAATTTCATTCTTGGAAATTTCAAGGGATTAAATCTTGGTTAGATTTAACAATGACTGACCTGTTGGGGGCAACAGCGTTAGCACCAGCTGTATTCAGTAAACCGGTAAATAAAATGTAGAAGAAGAAGGACATCCTGTGACTTATTTTTTATTAAACCCCGAGTATGGTCTATAAGGCAGTAAGTATTAGCCCACCAGCAACGAACTCTCGTCACTGCCAAATAGTTAAGCTTATTTGATACTTTTTACTACACTCACGGTAATTTTATAGTTCCCAAGAACAGACTGCCAACTCGCATCTAACAGCTACATGAATGGCAAAGTGTTGCCTGAAAGGTCAGACTCAGGGCAAAGTGCCTTGCTCCACCACAGTGCGCGGGTTTATTACAAATTGTCAACAGCGCCATTGTTTTGCTAACGCTAACGCTGGCGAACAAACAGGTGACATGGCGGGCTCGCCGGCGTTTGAACGATGATATTTTCTCGGTGGTAACTTGAATTCGAGAGAGAGGCTTCAAACAAATGCGTCCTGGGAGCCAACTAAGTTAACCGAGTCGGAGCAGTTATTGGGAACAAAGCGATGTTCATTAGCTGAGTTAGCCGTTAGCATCAGCTAGCTAGGCTCGTGTACCGCTGCCGTTAAGAGACAGACTGATGGAAATGGAGACAAAGTACCCCACGTTGGTGAGTTAGGGTCTGTTTTGTGTTTCTACTGTCTGACGACCAAAGGGGGGACGAGGCTGTCACGTCACCCTCGTTATGGGAACCGTTAGCTAACGTTAGTTCATAACATCGCATCACACGGAAGTGTTCTTATTATTGTGTCCTCCCTTTGTAACAGTGACAATAGAACTTTCTGGTAGTCAAGGTGTGTTGTTGCCTGGTAACGTGATCTCAATTACTCTGTTCTGTTCACAGAGGAGACCAAAGAGGAAACTCTGCTATCTATCGAACAAGGAAAGGTACGTTAGAAAAAGTATTCATGTGCTCTGTGATTCCTGCTGCTGTCAGGCTGCACACACAGCTGTACTCCCAGTAGACCACAAAACACTTAAAACCTGTGCAATAAGCTATTCTATCTATATATCGTATTTCAGTTATTGTGGATTCTTTACTGTTTTTATTACTTATTTATAATACTTGTTTTTGATTTTTACTATGTCTCTTGTTTGCACTTTACACGCTGTTGCTGTAATCCTGTAAATTTCCCCACTGCAGGACTTATAAAGGATTATTTTATCTTATCTTACATGAGTTTTGAGTGTATTTTAACATTCATTATTTTTCTTGGGTGTAATCTCACTAATCATCACCATTTGTCACAAATAATGTATATGTTTATGTTGCGTTATGTCTTTCTCTTACATTTTCTTTTTTGGAGTTTTAAATGCGTTGTGTATTGCCGATTGAATCGTATTGAGTAATTTAGCAATTGTATGGGGATTTTGCTCTTTCAGCTATCATATTAACCTGAGCTTTGTGTTTTCAGTTCATCTGAAAAATGGACAGAACCACTGACAATGGAAGACATTGATAAGATGTTTGATGACTTGGGTGAGTTGAGTGTGTAGTTGTTTTTGTTTTAATATTTTGCAGGTTGTTTTGCGTTTTCATCATGTCAACCTTTACTTTACTGTTCTTTTCAGATCCATCCTCGCATGTTAATGATGACCTGTTACCCCCACCTACTCTGCTCCAGACCTTTGATACCGAGCCAAACCAGTGTGAGAGAGAGGCCTCACCAGTCCCACAGGAAGGACACCAAATACAAAAATCTCCAAGATGCCAAATTGTAATGAACAGTCAACAATCTACAGTAACTGTAGTTATTTCACTGATTAGCAGCTGTTCAATGCTGTTATGTTGTCACACATGAAAGGGCTGATGATTCAGTAGTTATACCATTTTCTATTTAAGCAATGCTGCTGCTTGGTTAGTAAAACAGAGCGTATCCACTCTCTGATTATCTGCTTGTTTAGACTCCACAGCTCTTGTATATCTGGTCATGGGCTTTGTATACCTTTCTTGAATTAGACAAGATTTGATGCCCTTAGGTGTGTTGATACTTTAAATTTGTGTTCTGTAACTCTTTAGGGTCCTAGAGTAGATGCCCTGCGTCCTACAATGTCATCCAGTCCTAAACTAGCCATTGGTAAGAGAATTAAACCTGTATTTGGTTTTCCAAATTCACACGTATTAAATGTTCAGACACTTTGCACTTTTTTTGTAGAAACGTTCTTCTTGTTAAAGGAGGATACTTTTTCTGTTGCAGATTCGGACATCCCATTCAAAGCACATATGCCTGTGAAGACATCCAGCCCTATTGAAGAGAATATGGTTGTTGAAGGACTGGACAATGAGAAAGACCAAGTCGTATCCCCAATTCTCTTTGCCTGTGAAGATGAAGGAAAAGAAGAGGCAAAGACAGAGCCTCTGCTCATCCAGGAACCCCAGTGCAATGGGCTCGGCACAGAGGAGTAAGCAATTATTAATGCATTCTGTGTAGAAAATTATTTGTTTGTGCAGAGTGTAGGATTCTAGCGTCAATACTGATATTTACGAACATCCGGATCCAGTGTATTTTCCCTAAAAATGTACAGAACATTTCTTTAAATAATTGTTCTTTCCTCTAGAAATGATGACTCTGAGTTGGAGTCTCCTCCAAGCAAGGTTGTTTTCAACAAACCCAAGATGTCCAGTCACCAAAACAGGGTGGAGGAATCCTGGTAAGAGCCTTTTAATTCTCAGTGTAATGATCCGTTTGCTGCAAGCACCCAAATGCTCCATCACTACTTGATGGATTGTAATATAAAATACACAAGTGACCATTGCAGTATGAAGGGTCCACTTTGGGTTTTGATGATTGATCTTTAATTGTCTGGTATCTGTGGGCATTATTTGGATGTTTGCCTTTTTGTGATGTATATTTTCTTTCTTTTTTTTCCCTGCAGCAAAGAGAGTCACCCAGTCAAAGAAAAAAAAATACCCAAGAAACCCCAAACAACTGATTTGGAGGGCGAAAGAAAAACTCCACGGTAAGAAGAGAGGACTTTTTGATGTGTAGTTACAATTATGTTTGTGCTTTCACTTCAGATCTAGTGACCCAACAACAATGGTGGTTATTGAAAGCCAATATGGATATCAGCCGTTATTACCTAGTATCAAAATTCTTTATTTGTGTACCATGTGCTGGCTAATATTCAAGTTTCAAAGAATTATTACAAATATATTGTGGCAGAATATTTAAAATTTGTGCAATACACTTTATTATTTTTTTATTATAGCAATAAGAACATTATAACAATATATAACGTAACTAAACTAGAAATAACATTATTAATAGCTATAAATTGAAATGACAACAAAAAATTGATTAATGAAGTCATAAAAAAGTGTAAAATATACACGCATGCAAGTGCAGCCCAAGTAGTTGATAATAAAAATGTATAACAGCAAAAGAAATGTAATGCAGCATGAGAGCAAATTGGGACTTTTTTTTATTTAACTGAAAAATTCAGTTGTTTCTGTTTTTTATTTCCAGGGAAGAAAACGCAGACCCACCAGTGTCAGCAGCGAGACAGGAGCCTGAACTCGCAAAAAAACCTGAAAGTGTCCACAGCCAGCCATCGGTGGAGTCAACCACTGTGGGAAAAGACATGACCGCTTTCCTCAAGATGCTTAGAGATGCTGGACAACCCAAACCTGCATGGTGAGTTGAGATAAGAGTACACCTAAATAGTCGCTATTGAAAAATAGAAAACGCCAAAATATGTTTACAAAGTAATGCCTCTTGTGCGTCAACATAAAAACTGATTCTTAATAATAATTTTCTTTAGTCCCAGGAAGTCTCTGACACCAGTGAAAGTACCCCCTCCTCCTCCTGAGCCAGAGGATGATTTCCTCATTCTGGAGGATGATAGACCTCTTTGGTTTTCTATCCCAAGTAAAACTGCCACCAGTAAGAAAACGAGACAAGGCAGAACCTCCAGCACTGACAAAGACAGCTCCACAGACAAGGGCAAGAAGGATAGCCCATTAGAGACTGCACAAAAACCGCAGGAATCTGAACAGACAAAGAACAAACTGGGAAGTCAGACTGTCGCTCAAAAAACGAAGAGGAGGAAAGGGGGAGAGAAGAAGACTAGAGCAACCGAAGGACGGAGCCAGCGGGGAACCCCGTGAAGAAAAAACAACTCAGAAAACAGAAAAGAAAGCTCAGCAGTCGTCTGACACGAAGAGGCCGACGTCTTTAAAAGATGGGAATGAAAATGCAAAGACAAGCAGGGCGAAGTCATTAAAGGGGGGCAGAAAAGTGAAGGCTGAGAAGGAACAAAGCCAGAGCAGTGAGGAGCATGACGATGCTGGAGACCTGGGTCCCCCTACAGGTAAGGACCCCCTACTGTTAACGTCTCTTTCTTTATGTTGACATTTAATCTTTCTGCTAGTTATTATCGTAGGTCAATGTAAATGTTTCGTCATGTTTATGCTGCTCTTATAGCCCACAAATGTTGACTGATAACATCACTATTTGTGAATAGATAAAAATGTAAAGGCTGGAAACTGAAAGATGTCCAATGTTAAGCCCCACTTATATTTAGGTTGTAATTAATTAGTATTTTCTGAATATTTGGTTTTAATATTTTAACTCTTAAGAGCTTAATTTTCTGTAGTAGAAATAGCTGTTGCTCAAATGCATCTCAAAAATCTAAATTAATTTACCAAAATTATCTTGGATTATTTAATGTATTTCATAGGTTGACTTTACTTTTCTTTATCTACAAAGTGCTAGATTGAGTTACACACCAAACAACAACAACAATAAACATAGAAACACATTTACAAAGAAATTAAAATGATTAGAGATGCAATGGGAAATGTTTGAAAATATTATTGAAAAGAAGTATAAAAACTAATTTCAAGCATCTCCATGAACATCTGTACATTATTTTATAGATGTATATTTCCCCCTCACAGACAAAGAAATCATGAAATCTGAAGCACAAACAGAAAAGGATGTGGCAGACAAAAAGAATAAACGCAACAAAATACCAGTTGTGCCTGAAGGGAGTTCATCTGAAGACGGTCAGATTCTTGGGAAAAGGAAAAGGAGGCAGCCTGGACAGTGGTGGTTGGACCAACAGATCACAGAGGAAACAAAGTGCACAGACAACCAGCACACGCTCCAGGGGTCAAAGCAGCCGAGCCGAGAGCCCAGCGCAGCAGTGCGGTCACCTGTAAAGACCAAGAAGGACCGAGTTTTAAAGAAAAGAAGCCAAACGCCGCCTGCACCGTCATCCAGTCGGAACACCAATAAAGCTAAAGGAAAGAAAACTAAACGTACTAAAAATACAAGAGAAGACAGTCGACCAGGTGAAGTATTTCAAGTGATTGAGGCGGAGCAGCAGCAGGAGGTGGTGGACCAGGATCAGGACCAGGACCTGGACCAGGACCAGGACGGACAGTCTAGCCCTTTGGTCCACTCACGCGGAGACTGCAGCCTTAACTCAGGTAAGGTCAACGGTGAAGGAAGTACTCAGATCTTCCAAAAAAATACTCCACTGCTATTAAAGCTGCTGCATATACAATCCTACTTACGTTAAAGTGCACAAGTATTATCAACAGAATGTACTTGAAATCTGTTTTCAGTTTGTATTGAGGTACAAGTAATACCTTTTTTTATTTGAGTTTTGTTAATAAAAAGACTAGCCAATAGTCTAACTTACTAAGATGTGACGTTTTACAGGGAATCAAGTATTTCAAAGGGTATACCATCATGCCGCTAATAAAAAATTGTCCATCACGCCAGCGCCCGTCACTCCCAGGCGGACTCGGGAGGAGCTCAGGACCGTAGAATCGCAGAGACGGAGGAGGAAACCTCCCGGGAGCTGGTGGAAGGTTGATGACATGTGTGAGACTGTGGAGAGCATCTCCACACAGCAGCAGGGGCCCAGACCTCGTAAGGAAAGGAAAAAAGTGTCTGAACGGAGCAGATCTCCTCGACTTGGGACTCCCAAAAATGGCAACATGGCAGTCGCGTCCAAACCACGAAGGGGAGCTCCTGTGTCTCTCCTGGAGCTGAAGCCAATGTCGGCTCCAAAGACTGTGAAGCGCTCTCTGGCCACGTTTAAAGACATATTCACTTCAGTCACAGAGACCCCGGCTGTGGTCAACAGGAGAGAAGAAGTTCAGAAGAACAGACGTAAAGTCGCCGCTCGTCCTGCTGAGGAAGTCGCTGCTACTGCCTGTACAATATTCAGTGAAAAGACTGACGGACATATTCTCAGTATGGATGCTGTGGAACCCAGGAGCCCACATGACAGCCCTCCCAACCGTGAGACGCCACATGACAGCCACTGTCAGTCAGAGAACAGGTAAGGAAAAGTCTATCCTGTTATTGTCTGCAGCCGTTGTGTTTTTTATATATATATACGTTTTATTTATCTATTCTTTTGGCAGGTTACAGCACCTCAGAAGTGGGCCGTCCTCCATGATTGAGCTGAAAGAATATGAGGAGGATGACAACAACTTGAGTATGTTTTTAACATTTAACACATTGATATAATAATATACTTTATAATTCAACCTGAGTTCGTAGATTTCATGTATATATTAACTTCTCTAACCTTTTTATATATTCATGTTTTCCCAAACATTTGTTTAAATTTGATGATTTGACAACATTTCTTTTAGAGTGTACAATTAATCTATACAACTATTGAACACTACTCCTTATCCCCCTGGAAATATACTATATGTATATATTTGGTCAAGTTAATGATGGGAAACCACAATCATTGTAAATAAGGAATGAATAATAATCAATAACGTATTATATATACACGTCTATAGATCAAGAATAAGAATGCAAGTGGCTTTTCCTCTCTTTTTTTCATCAGAAATCAAAATATCCACACAAACCCAATTTTAAAACATCGGCTGTAAGGATTTTATTTAATGTTGTTTGTCTGTTTTTAATGAACAAACTACAAGTACACACCGGGCTGCATACTTGACTGTAAAGATATTTGCAGCTCATTGCATGTATACTATGCTTAACTCCATGTTCATTGTGGACTCAGTGGAGCTCAGTCTTGAATAAATCAGATGAAAATGTCACATTTGACAGTTGTTCTGAGTCAGCCTCTAAATGACTCAAAATGTTGGCAGCCAGACTGCAATATTTACGCTGAGCCCTTTCACCCCCTGTGGTGAATACAAACGCACTAGCTGGGCCTTTTGAGGCTGAGATATGCAGCTCATGTCAGCAGTCACACAGCGCCACCTGGTGGTTTCATTGTTCACCTTTTTCGTTGTTTCCAGTTTTCATGGCACCGAGCTGCCACGCTGCTCTCTCTGCGTCCGACCTGTGTGCTCCTCCTCTCAGACCGCTGGTCTTACAGCCGAAGGATAAGGCCAACCTGACCGAGTGGTTTAAGAGCCTCTGGTCTGTTCCTGTCGACAGTAAGGAAATATAATGTCTTTTATAAAAAGCAGATGTTGTCGATAACTTAAAAATATATTTGTGGTGAATTTATAGATATGTGAAACAAGTAAAAACGATTTGATGCTGTTCTTTTTTTAATAATCAGGCTGTTTGTTGGGTATTTGAATATGCAAAGCAATCTTAACTACACTGATGTCCCATTGCATCAAAATATATAATACAACTAATTATCACATCATACATTGTTTCATAGCTCAAAACCTGTCACTGAATATTTTCCTTTACTGTTTACCGTCATTGCAGAAGGTGCTGAGGTCACTCCAGACCAATTTGATTGGTACTTCTATCAAGGGAGAGCTTTTGGCTTCCTGGTGGATCTGAACTGTGGCTCCTTCTGTAATGGAAAAATCCTGCTGGGCTCCTACATGAAGAAGCCTCTGTGGGTGGATCACAGCGCCACGACAGTCAGTACCTTTCTCATGTGATTTATGTTCTGCTTCCATGTTGCTTTTAGGTCATCTGATTGTCTCCTTCTTCGTCTTCTCGTACACCAGATATCTTGGAAAGTGTTTTATTACTATAATAATCTTTCATTGTTGTGTTTTTTTCTTTTTTTTTAAAGGTTTTTAATTTATTAACAAGCTCTGTGAGTGTAACCATCGACGGCAAGGAATCCTGCTTTAATCCCGGACAATCCTTTATGGTGCCATGTGGTAAGAATGTTATACCAATATTAAGACGGAATTAATGTTTGATTGTGTTATGAGGAATTGCTTCTTCTCTGTAATGTCAGTCGTGTCCACGTAGCTTCTTTGACCTTTTTTAGTGGTACATTTACAGATTAGAGTTGTATGCCTATGAAAATGAGGTGTTTTGTTTGTTTTACTGATGCAACTGTTCTGCTCACACAGGACACGCTTACAACATCCAAAACGTCACTGCACAGCCTGCAGTTCTGTACTTCACCAGGATATTAGCAGAAAGTTCAGATTGAAGCCGGATAACCAGCCGCATGTTTCTGAGGAATGACCACAACCTGAATATGTAAAATTGGAAAAAGGACTGGGAATGTGTGCCATTATTTAAATTGACTTACTTTCTGTATTGAAATTTACGGTGTAAATAGAAAAACTTTTGTTTAGTTTTTTTTTAATGAACTTATTTGATCCGTAGCTGTGCTTGTAATGATACAATTCTGTTAGATCAAAAAAAAGAATTTGTAAATAAGTTTGTGTGCTTGTTGTGGCCTTTTCCTATATTTTTTTTCATGTATTGTTTCCAGCCTCTGAGGGGCAGTGTACAGCTGTAGTCCAATACCACAACATCAGGAAACCAACAATCAGATCTGTATATTCCAGGATTCTGTATATGGAGTTTGAAATGTGTTTTTTACAACCATATATACAAAAAATGTGTCCTAATTCGCATCGTAGTACTACAGTGTAAAAAAAACTCTTATTAAAAATGAGAAGTACATCAAAACTAAACATTTGTATGATTATTATTACTCATGTGTTAATGTGTGAGCATTTTAATGGTGTAGAGGTAAAGTTAAAGACTTTATATCCCATTGGGTTGTTTAATCTATAACCACACTTCACATTTTACAAGAGACTTTTCATCTACAAAGTCAAATACATATAAAAACATATAAAATACATACATATAAAAATTACAATAATTCCCTCTGAACTGTAGAGGAGTAGAAGTACTCCTGTAGTACTTGTAGTAGTAATCGTCTATGGTTGAAATGAGAAACATCTGGATTGCTTGAGGCGATCGGCTCGTGGCTATTTTAGCTGCTTCTGGGGTAACATGTTTGAAAAACTCCAGATCGTTTAGACACACTTTGCATTATTCAGAAGACATTTCTAGAAACTCTTAAGACTTCCGTTTCTGAATGAAAACAGACGTCAGCCCACCAACGACTTTTATCACGCAGCGGCTGGAATATCTTTTTATCCAGAAGAATCTTTGAGGATTGTGTTTTCAAACGACTTGGATATGATGTTAGTCTCTGGTGAACCGGGGTTTCTCAGTAATGCTTCAGAACCAAGGAGGGAAACACTGATATTCCCACACTGTCACAACACACATCTTCTAATGGTCATGATGTCATACCCCCTGTGATGTCATGACACATTTACTGACCTACTTCATAAATGTTATGTATGCGAATCCACCCATAACACCAGCGGATAGTTTATGATACACTGATACCAACATGCTTCTTAAACCTTGAGCCCCGACCCATAACACGCTGGTTATTGGCTGCGTAATTACTCTGTAATGATCCCTCTATATTAAACATATTTTAGTCTATTTCTGCAGACTATAAAATGGCCAAATACTTTCTGTGTATGAAACTAATCAACATTCCAGACTTGAATACAAACCAAAGGAAAAGAGTGTCCTCTCCGCAGTGGAGCTTCAGCAGCCTGCCAGCTTGGTAATGTATTACTTCTGCCTGCAGAGCCCCGGCAGTCTGACGTGCCTCTGGGCAGGATCCCCTTCAGAGAAGTGGATGCTGCTCCGACCCACAGACAGAGAACACTGGGACGGCCTCCCTGGTCTTTATTTAGAAACCACGTCTGTGGCTAAATATGCTGCCTGTAACGCAACATATGTGCAGTGAATTGTCTGGGATGCATCTTTTACTCCCGTGACAGACGAGCACTTGAATTGTTTGGGAGAGATTTCGTGTTCGGAGTGAACATTGTCAGATAAAGGTGTTGGATTATTTAGTTTGTTTTTGTGATACTAGAGAAATGCCGTCTGGGGAGTAATCTGTCTTTTTACCGTCGCAGGACTGTAACAGGTTGCACAGCATCCTCATCAGAGAAGCAGAGAAGCAGACAAAGGGAAGCAGGAAGACAATGAAGAAGAAATTACACTTATTAAAGGGCCAACTACAGTTACAGGGATGTTTTCCCCTATTTTATGGTACTTGTTGATAATAAGAAAAGTGTAAGCTAATTTTATTTTGATCTTTTATTGATAATGCTAATTCAAATTATTGTAATTCCAATTTGTTGTCTATAATGCTAATTTCAATAAGCTAAATGCTCATTTAATTTCAATGATTTAACAATGTTAATGAAGTCATAGAGGGTTGGACATTTTCTAAGAAATTAAGAAAGTAAGTACTGCATCAATAAATACATTTAAAATAATAAATAACGATAATGTAAGTTAGTTTTACAGTTCATACTGAGGGTGACATGATTGTGGATTGTGTAGATATCACCACATTTAATAGCAAACCATCCAGAAGCTGTTGAGATATTTCAGTCAGGGCTGGTGACCATTGCTAGTGGATAAAACATAATCAGCAAATTAAAAATAAAAGAAATGCTCTGTGTATTTGTGTTTGCTACCTTAACTTGAGGTCAAATTACTCCCGTCCTTGTATAAGTGTAAGTGGTGAGAGAGCCGCTAAATAATGTATTCAAGAGAATCTGCTTCACAGAGCTGCAAAATGCTAAATGCACTTTCTTACTCTCATCGCGTCCCCTTAATGCATCCGATTTAAGTGAATTTGACACATCAATGACTCATTTAACCACCAGCGCTGCCACACTTACACGCTTTGTTGTAGATGGCAATTTGTGACAATACAGTTTTCATTTGAATCTCCAGAGATCTTTAATTAAGAATACAGAGCGGTGTGTGAAGTGCTCTGTCATTAGATGGAACTGGAGTGTGTATTTTTTATATAATTCAATCAGATTATTTAAGGCAGCGAACGCTAATACAAACCTCTTTAACTCAGCAAATATTTACATTTCTGAATAACAAATTGGACTCACTGCAATGTAAGCATGAAGGAGCAGGAAGAAACAGTGTCACACCAAAACCTGGCAGCCAGTGAACACATTCATGGTCAGAGTTTATTTATTACTACACAGTATTTACCTTCGCTGAGCTTTGCATGCCATGAATTCATTTCGTCCCACAAAAGCTATCCAAGTTTTCCGTGATTAGTCTGAGTCTCAGTTCAAGGAACAGACTTCAAGCATTGAATGATTTCCTTTCTTTGTTCGCGTTGGCTCTAAACATTTGCTTTGGGTAGAATAGAGTGAATAATAAACTCTATACGGTGAAAGTGTTGCGTGTTGCTCCATGAATCATCCTCTAACAATCTGAGAATTCTTTCACGTTGAGACAAGCAACAGGAAATAATTTTTTTGGAATTTATTTCAACATTTTCCCACAAAGACACAATCTATATAACAGGAAAATTAAAGGCATTTGTGCAACTTTTAAACAAATATGCATCTTGAATTAAACAACAAACAGCAGAAAGAGCTGCATAAGCCAGGGTAAACCGTACTGCTGCTTTACGTCCTGGTTACGCCCGTGTGGACAGCTAACAGCTGACACAAATGGCACAGCGACAACAGGACTTTGAATAAGTCCCTCCACTTTCATTGATTAATTATCCACCTGAGTTATACTGAAGAGTTCATTCTTCTAAACAGGCTCAATGCGCAAGTCATTAAGACTATACAGGATATACACATCCATTATGCAACATGGAAATACACACAGGAAAGACTGTTTCCCTGGTTTAATATTGTTTACGTGAGCTTGTTGAGCATTGGCCCGGGAAAATCTGCACACGTGATCCTTTTGGTTATGCGTTGCATCTGTTGAGACTGAGAACATGTGTTGTGTTTGGAGAAAGCTGTTAAGTCTTCTCCACAAGCAAAGGACAAAGCATGGTGCCCACTTGGTGACCTCAATGCTCAATCAGAAAAGTTGCACAACCCAGGTTGGGTGACTGCTATGGGGTCCAGGGGTTACTGCGTGACAAGTACTTGTGTTTGGTAGCGTGGATCAGTAATTTACAACAGACATTTTTTTTTCTTTAGCATTTCAAATAATTTGATTTATTCTTATTTATTTATTCATTATATTTAAGCACATTTTTGTGTAATCCATCATAAACTAACTCACAATGGTAGCACATTGTTCTGTAAAACATCAGTATGATCCTTTATGAGTAAAGGAGGGGATGTGCGATTTAATGTGGGATTTTGGCAAAGGTTGTTAGAATAGACAACAATGGCAACAAATAGACAACACAAAACAATGAAAACAGTTATACGTGTGAATTTTAAACACATTTATAATCATTTTGGACCATGAACCTAAATTCTGGTGTGCAAAAAAATTGTTCAGGCTTAGACTATGCAAATCTTTTCAGGCAAATAAAAAGTCATGATTACCTCCAGTTGAGTCCAGGCACTGTGCTTATATCTGACTTCACCAAACACAATATAGACGATGAACTGGGTGTTAGCAAAAGAGATAGGTGTGCAGAGTCGGATGCTTTGACTTCTTTTCACTGACAATTTATTTTCATCCATCTTGACTTGAGCTCTTAAAAAAACAATGAATGGAATTGAAAAGGAAAATACAGAATTACTTGACACACTGTACATGTAATCTTGTAACATATTCAAAGCTGATTTTGATATCAATAGCCCAATGAAAAATGAGCTCTACTTAATCAGAATTCAACTCCAGTATATGTTGACCAAATTTAAACGTCCCGTCTTTCCGCATCAACCCATTACTCTCTATATGGAAAGATCCTCGTGATACAATAATCTCTTGCTCTTTTGAATCCATGTCGACATGTTTCCTCGATGACTTTACCTGTCTTACATCTCAGCTCCAAATGTCATCACATCCCCCGACAGTCTCACACATGAATGGAGTCCTGCTGGTCCTCTGATCCTCGACTGCTCTTGTGAATACGCAGAGGAACTTTCAAAGGAAAAACACAAAGGGTTGATTCATGTTGGACCAGAGTTTCTCTTGAGAATGAAGGCAAATGAATTACACAAGGTACTGGAGAGCAAATGCTCAGGGTTACAGTCTTGATGAGGCTTCTGGGAGTTAAAAAAATCCTTTGAATCTAAAATTCCAATTATCTTTTGACAGCTGCTTCAACCTAGCATGAACCTTTACCAACTTAATACGTTCTTTAAGAATCATCGCTTGAAAAGGAAATCAATGAACTGCCCGTGGGCTTCCTGGGCTCTGAGATACAGAAATACAAGAGGCGAGAGGATGAGGAAACATAAATATTAATATGTGGCCTGTGTATTGTATTGGAATTTAACAAAAAAGGTAATTTGGCTATTACTCTTTAGTAGCAGATTACATTTTATTTGCTTATCATCGCCTAAATATATATATATACCTATATATATATATATATAGGTATATATATATATTTACATATAGATATATATATATAGGTATATATATATATGTATATACATATATATATATATATATGTATATATATACAAATAAAAAAACAAGGTCATGGGCAAGATTACAAGAATTATGCTGAGGTCAAATTATATTAATGATAAATAACCAAAGAGATAAGATACAATATTTTTGAATCAGGAAATACTTAAACACTTAGTTTAACGTGATAAATAAATGTTTGAAATAGATCGCTATAGGTGATATAGCTAAACGTCATGGTTACAGAAGGGATGGAGGTAATGGGTAAGACATTGAAACAGCTATGGATTAAAATTAAGTATTTTTGACAGTGGCGTTGTTGAACATTTGTACCGGTAGCGCTAGTAGCACTGTTAGCTAGTAGCACTGTTAGCTAGTAGCACTGTTAGCTAGGAGCCACCAGCTCTGGCGCTGCCATGTTGAGAGACGTTTAGAGGCAATCCAAATGCTATACTGATCTCATATTTTGCGCCTTTGAAATGAATAGTGTTGAATAACATTTATATTAAAATCACTTCAAATAAATGTTAGGAGCGTGAACACATGCAAACTATTTGAAAAAAATATTCATTCAGCATAACAGAAAATTCTTTTTCTTGTTGCTAGTCTGATCCAAACTAACATCAATGGAAATTGAATCATTTAAAAAAAAAAATCTCTTAGACTGTATGTTGGCAACAGTCGATTTCACTTGCTATCAGCGTTCTTCCACAGGGATCCACATAAACACATATGACCCACAGCTTGAACGTCTTCCCTGCTGTTTCATTTTGGTTGTTGATTTCCAGTAGCTCCCCGTCAGCCGTGGCAGCAGCCTACATTTTCCCGCTCTCTTTACAGCAATCAGATTGTGTCATCTTCCTGGCTTCTCTGTGGCCGACCATCAGAACAAACAAAAGTCTCTCATAAAAGTATTTAAAGCTGGATTTGAGAGAGACAGATATAGAGCTTTGGTCGCAGAGAGAACGAAGAAAAGAGAAAGATAAACAGATTAATTGGTGTTTTCTCTGCTACAGCAGTTCTCAACCAAGTGCTCCTGAGATCCATGGGATTTCAGTCCAACCAAAACACAGCTGATTGGTTGTCTTAACGGTTTTGAAGAAATCTGAGTCTGGAGTGTCTATTTCTTACATTTAAACTAATCAAAGTGGCAAGTAGCCGAGACATCCCAGGTTCACTTTAGCCTCAGAGCATTACTGCGTGTCATCTTACGCACTTTCAATGTTCCTGTTCCTCTTTGCTGTCAAGATCCAGCAGAGCAGAAATATCCCAAAGTCACCTTTTAAAAAAGTTAAAAGTTTCTCCTTGTTCTTTTTTGTTTCTGATACCTGCAATTCATTCACACAATTCACCCCATTCAGTTAGACCTGTATTGCTGTTATTTTTATCCACTTCAGCTTATGGCTTCTTCTTTTATTATAGATCTAAATGCAAAAGGGCTTTACACTTAAACATGCATCTCCTATCTATACAGTGAGATGTTTATTGTCAAATAACAGTAACTTACTGGCAACAATCATCCAGTTGTTGCTGTTTTTCATAATATAGTAAAATTAAACTAACTAACTTAGCATAGGCCTACTGTAAAATGAAGTACAGTATTATACTGTTATTTTTGCTGGATAATGAAGTACAGTTTTATACTGTTATAGAAATGTTACTGTAATATATTTTATGGTGCTACTGTAATATTACTGTGAAAACTACTGTGATCTATCTATCTATCTATCTATCTATCTATCTATCTATCTATCTATCTATCTATCTATCTATCGATCCATATGTTTTTTTGTTTTCTCAGACTCAGATCTAAAACATTAATTCAGTTTATTTTCAACTCCACTGGTCCATTTCATCCTGTTGCTAAGTTCCTTCTTTTCATGCGTGTTGATTTGAGAACTGACAAAGTCATTCCACCATGATTTAGTGAATAATCATGTTAGCAGGGTGCATGATCCACTATGTGAAGCAGGGTCCCTCCTTCTGCATCCTACTATTTATCTTTCACTGAGACAGGCCTGAAAAATATCATCAGCAAGTCCACGGAGGGGGTGTGGAGAATCACAAAGTAGATCCGAGCAGGATGAGATACTGGCTCGGACACGTTCAGCTATAAATCCAGATATACAATCTGTCATGCTACAGAGCTCTTCATTTTCTAAAGCTGAGTCCAGTATAAGCTACCAACGGCTTTTTTTGTGAGGAATACTTCTGAGGAAGATGACACAAATAATCTTAAAAAATAAGCAAATGAAGGTCAAAAGCTGAGCTCAAAAAAAGATGTACTGTTTCTGAGCTCATCCACAGAATGAAAAGCCTTTGACTTTCAGTTCCTATTTATGCAAAATGAAAATGTCCATGGACAAACACGCCAACTTTCAATTATCAGTGCTTTTCACTCTCATGCCACATCAAGGTTAAACACTATTGAGTTGTATTAAGTCTCACTGAAAGTTTCTAGACTCTGAAGGCCACCACTCACCACTGAGTTGGAGTCAACTTCCTCTCAATGTCTATATTTTTCTTACTGTCACCAAATCCCATGAAAAGACCAAATTAACTGATGTTACTAACAAGTACTGTGTGTGTAGTCAAAGCCTGATGCAGTTTATTATTCTGCCATTGTTGCCTGAGAACTATTACAAATGAATCAATGAGCTGCAGCGTTACACTTGATAACACATTATTTCATTACCATTAACATAGGAACTAATCATTACCTTTCTCTAACCTTCAGTTTTTAGGTGCCCAACCGTAATACCTAATTTATTTGCCATAACAACAATATTTCCCTATTTTAATCATATAGTTAACATGCACTGATATTGTGGAAAGCAAGAATTAAAAAGATATATTGTCATTGGACATAAAACTCTGTCACTGAAAGTAATCTGGGTCCAATATTGGCGTTTTTGTCTGGTGATAGGGTGGGTCACACTCACTAGAACACCAAATGCGTGTAAATCCGCAGTTGAAAATAGTCCCCTACAAATGCCCTATTTACTCCTTTTTGAGCAGCTGAAAACCACAGTGCCCTGCTGTTTTAGAAACTTAATGAGTTTAACAAAAAAATCTAAGTATTTGTGATTTGCCGCCATAAGATTTATGACTTCTCTTGGGATTAATGGGTTTGGCCCTAAAAAGCCACACCCAGGGTAGTGAAGTCATTAAGTGTTGTTGTCTTGTCATGAAAAGTGTTGACAGTTGGCCAAATAAGAATTAATCAAATATTCTCACTTGTTTTGTGACTTTTTGAATACTTTTTTTCCTAGCCTCTTACCTCCCACCTGTGTTTCCAGACAAGATGTTCACGGTGGGGAACTGAGGACACGACAGTCACGGTCTGGGTTATTTCTGGCTACAATCAAAGTCGGGCAGCTGGCGTCCTGTGGAGGGAAGTTGTGTCAGGAGGCTTCGTCAGAGGCTGTTAAAAGAGGACTGCCCACTCACTCTACCGCACTCATAACGACACCAATTTGTGTTAAAGCTTTTTGGATCTTCCCTCTTTCACCTTGAGAATGTGACTTTTAAAGTTGGATAATGGTGTTGAAAAGCAGCCAGTAGCGTCTGAAATCAATCTGAAGGAGTAAATTAATCTACTGAAGATGCTGAGTCAGCCCTCTCAGGTATTTCAAGAGCCTGGGATAATACAGTGTAAAAAGATTTGTGTCGTTAAAGAGCAAGAGGACTATCCCCTCGCTGATTGTAATGCTTTATGATGGAGACCCAATAAATATAAGTTTAAACACACCTTTGGATTTGCACATACTGTTCTCTATCATCAATCTCTATTAGTGCATTCAGTTGTTTTGTGATGTAGTGTTTCAATTTACTCCCATTTTTTCCCAGCCATGTTGCATTGTAGGGAGCTCCTTTATTGACAACCTCCAATGAAGGATGTCGACTTGTCGCCTTCAGTGTGTTACAGGTTTTATCTCAACATACAAGAAAATAGTTATTTTTTTCACTTCAGAGTTTCAGTACTTACTTTTGAAGGCATCACTTCTTCTGGCTGTGTTGCATTATGGTCTGCTGATGCCACCGCCACAGGACATATTAATGTTACTGTGCCTTTTGATTCTGAGGGACTGACAGCAGTACCTGACTTTAACTGTTGATACTTTAGATAGCTGAAAATATTTGTTGAAAATAATGTTATGATATTGTCCATGCTTGGTTAGTAATGGGATTAAGAAATATAAGCACCAAACCACAAGAAAAATAATGCATATTGCCATGATTTTGTAATGATTCTGGGGCGGAGCAGAGACTCAAGAGCAGAGCTAGACACAGGAGACGAGGTGAGGTAGAAGGCAAAGTCTTTTACTAGGCACCAAGCAGTCATACACAGGGAGTCAGTCCGTAAAGGCAAACAAATCCAACAGCAGAGAACAAGGCCAAGTCATAAACCATAGAAACTGACACGAGGTAATAATGCTGGAAGGCGATGAACAAAGACAATCTGGCACCAGAACAGGGAAAGCAGGGGAGTGTGAGGCTCGATCCCAGTGTCCCCCCTAAACCCTCAAACCCTGAACCCTCGGGGACTTTCTGACGTCACCTGTGAAGTGGTTGAGTGTGAGAGCCTGTGAGGGCTTGAAATGGTGTAAATAGGAATTGGACAGCACTTTGCTACAACATACCACGTTACCATGACAACGTCAAAAAAATATTGTGTACAATTGTGGGTATTTATTTCATACTTCATACTCCCTTATTTAAACGTCTTCCAGGCTCTTTTCCTCACAAGATGAGTCGTTTAACGTCACATTGCTATGAATTGTGGGTAATTCCTTGGGCAAAGTCGGCATCTAATGCTGACTTACGGTAAGGGTTCATAAAGGGCTCAGCATGTCTGCCAGAGAGCCTCAAGCACTCAACGATGTGACAATGGGACGACCATAAACCCTCACGGAGCGCGCCTCAAAGTCTGTGAATCCGTGAGGGTGGAGATTGAGATTGGGTCTATGTGTGGGGTTGGCAGAGGGAAACACCAGGGGCAGGTGATTGAGCACAGGTGTAGTGAATGAGAAATCAGGAGACACACTCGGGAGACTAACGGGATGTTACAGATTTTTAACAATGTGTTAACAGTTCTGTGTTGAACCATGTGGATTTTTCCATTAAATTGATGTTTCCTTCAAATACTTGTGCCATTGGTTCCGCTGTTTCTATAGTGGACAGTTTTTTACAATAAGAAAGGAGGGATTTATTACAGGCAGGAAATTGTATTGTTTGTGTGACGTGTGTGACATAGTGACGAGACTGTCGTCCTTATAGTGTGTGTGAACTGTGAAGCAGAGCCCAAAGTAAATGTAAAAACTGTGGAGCTTGTTTTATTGGAAATCATTGCTGTAATTGAAGCTGATATCTGGCACTTCAGTCAATTTGATCTACAACAACACAATGTGAAATATAATTTTTGTCTTACAAACATTTCTGCTTTTTTATTTCAATGCCATCACCTGAAGGATATGAACCAAAGATATTGTTTAGCCAATTATTGTGAATGTGGTTTTGGAAAGTGTTTTTTTATCTGCCACCTTTATCGTTCAGGTTTGGGACCCTTTGGTCATGTGGGGGCAGTGAACAAGCTGTCAAAATGTTATTGACGTGTTATTAACTTCTAAAGACGTTATGGCACAGATGGTAGCAAACTGTTTCCTATTTACGCATCAACCACACGCGGAGCAATAGCATTCATTTGGAGTCGTGTTTCTAGGCTAGTTGCATTTCTATGTCCGATATTCACTCTCTTTTAGCTCTATTTTTGGTCACCACCAACTCCTGAGGGTAATATCTGTGATTTACAGCAGCTAAATGCTGCACTGTGTTCACTAGATGGTCTTGAATTTTCTCTCTCTGCCATTTGGTGCTGGGCCGGTTGAGTTTTTTTTGTTTTTTTTGCCGCCTGCTGCTGCTGGAAATTTGATTGATGAGAGTCCTGAGACTGACACAAAACAATAAAGTTCTGGGTCGTAAAACCAAAGTATGAGCTAAACGTTGCCAAACGCTTTGTACATGTAAGGGGAAGTGTGGCGATAACCCTTTGTGGGCTTGTCATCATGAGCAACACCAATGACGTTACATGTAACCATTTCACCTATTGTTAAGATAAAAATATGGATGAGTGCAGTTTTAAGTTTAAATGAATGAGGAAGGTTAGTGAAAGACTGTGGTCACGATTAAAATAAACCAGTGTTAACTCTTGTAGAAGACGGAATATGAGCCACAAACTCCTCCGTCAGAGTCAAACACTTTGTACTGTTTGTGCACTTTAACGATGTCAGACTGCCTGTGCTTCTGATTTACACAGAGACAAGAGGTGGTTTTCAGCATCTGAACACACAACCAATGCTGTCGTTGTTCTGGTGAGTCTCGATATGAAATGGTCTCGTAGTTTTGTTTTGCCTAAACAGATTCTGCACTCCATGGGTTTGCGCCGGTGCACTGACCGCTCGTGTTGCCGGCCATTTCAATGAGAACGCACGGACAATTAACTTTTCGTAAGATAAAATATGAATCATTGTATGAGGGATCGTTGGATTAAACAACCATCTATCTGGGTAGCCAAGGTTAAGCAAGTTGGATATTGAATGATATGGTTATTTCCAGCCCAGTGGCAAGTTTTATTTTTAAATACCGGGAATTTTTCATCATACGCAATCACCATTCACACTCTGTAAAGACAAGGATCAATGATGAGTGCCAACATATGCAGTGGTCTAGAGGCAGGGAGCTGTAAATTCAGTAAGTGCACATCTTCTTGTCTGACCACAATTAAAGTGACAGGTAGCTCAAGCAATCTTCCAGCCCGTGGGTTAAGCCCGGGGGCGAATAACTGATGGTGATGATGGGTGAAGAGTGGTCGCCGTGTGCTAATTCAGCATCCTGGTCCATGACTGTCTGCTCAGTGATAAACGTCATTAACGCAAGTAACTCCATGTACTCTGGTAAACTGGAGCCTGCTGGAAACATGTTGTGAAAAGATTTCCCAGTCTCCTCAGTGCTGAGCGAAGGTGTACATCAGTTTTATATGAGTTCTGGTTCTGTTGATAAATGGCAGTTTCATTTAAAGCCGGCATCAAAGGCTGTGCAACTTAATATTCTGTCCCACTCTGTATGCTCGGCTATGTACTGTGAGGCGACAGCATGAAGAGATGGTGTTGTAAAATTAAATAAAAAAAAGATATATATGTATGTCCACAAAACACATTACACCGTGTAATGTGGTTTGTGGACATACATATATATATTATTTCTTTTCACATGGCATCATAGATTTGCATCAATATTTTGTGTGTAGGTTTGGCTGTAGGTCAGTCATGATAAAGCAATGTCTCTGATGCTTTTTATCCAGATGCTGCTGCTGTGGCGATGCCTTTTGAAAGAAATGCAGAGCATGACAGATAGCCACATTTATATTTTAATTACATTAATCTAGCTTGCAGATGTTTTTTGAAAAGAGAATGGTCTGTTGGATTGAAAGCAAGTAGAAGATGTGCCTCAAAGATATTTTAATCAAGTTTTACAATCAGTAAAGTAAAAAATACAGTTCAATTCAAGATAATGAATACAGGGTGAGACTCATGTGGAGAGAAAAATATCTGAAAATAGCAGAGTGTTTGTCTGGATGTGGCCCAGAAGGACGTTTAAAAAAAGCAGTCTGCTATGTTCAGTCCATTCTCTGGCACCAAAACAATATTGATCTATGATGTAATCAGTCTAATTCAATTGTGTGAAGATGAAAGACCAGAACGTGTGATCGCTGGGGATGCACAGCACCAAACAATGCTTCTGCATAAGTGAAGATACTGCTGTCAGAAAGCCACTGACCGCTTGACATTTATCAATAAAACTTTATTTTACAATATTAACTATTTTACTTTACTTATTTTCATCTTAGTTTGCTTTACAAACCTACTCTGATCTGCTGATTAAAGCATAAACATGTCAAAAACATTATTGGCAAGTGCCCTAATACATTTCTTTTTCTTCTGGGGTTAGACACATGAGGTGAGGTGTGCTGCTTTGAGACGGTGTTGGAATAATTTAGAGGAGAGTTTATTCACTGGATTAAATGAACCCTTTAATCCGATCTCTATAATTAAGCTAAAGTGCTGTCGAGGTCTCAGGCAACAACCTCGCAGCCGCTACTTCAACACACTTGACTGACAATAATACGGTGAAACCTTGGCATTATGAAAATGTAGTTACTCATGCAATTAGTTAACTTTTGCTCTTAGATGCAGCGAATACATTTACATCAGCGCTCTAATATCACAGGTGTGCCTGTCAGACACTAATATTTATTCAGTACATGAAACTATACAGTATAATTTAAAAATAACAGTTGGTTGTACTTTATACTATATAATTATTCTCCACATTTAAAATGGTGATTGACGTGTGTTATGTAACAGATGAATAATACATAGCCATGATTCACATACTGTAAATAACATGCTTTTGATTGCATTCATCATTAATGTAGTTTACAACATCATTATTTTGATTCAACAAATGAATACTTTATGTGTAACTGTTGTAGACTTTCAGCAACTCATTATATTTTCATGACAGGAAGCTGCAAAACAAGTTGAAAATAAAGTGTGACTAAACACTTTAAACACACTGCGTTGTTGTTGTGAAGCCTCTCCCAGCATGCACCAGGCAGGGGAACACCCTGGTCTAGTTTTATTGTGTTCTGCATAGTGATTGATTGTAAATAGATCCTTTTTTATTTTTTAAATCAATGAACTAGTGCCTGTGAACATAGCATCGATTCACAGGATCAAAACTATGACTGACAGCTCTGAAGCTACAGGCAAAGACAGGAAAGGTTCATTTTCAGTTTAGCGAGTATAAATGCGTCTCTTAGGATTCACTGAGCCGTAAGCTCGCACCAGCTGTCCGCGGCTGGGCCTCAACATGCCTGCAGTCGAAATTGTGACTATTTGTTTTATTTATCTATTTTTGT
The DNA here is from genome assembly GCA_016806645.1 of Ophiodon elongatus. NCBI lineage: Eukaryota > Metazoa > Chordata > Actinopteri > Perciformes > Hexagrammidae > Ophiodon > Ophiodon elongatus. The sequence goes on along the minus strand of JACSYO010000632.1, from coordinate 1,415,924 downwards.
TTGTTTCCCTGTTATGACCCGCTACTCCCTTGCTGTGATGTAATTACACCAGACAATCCCATATAAGCATATGTGTCATCTCTGCTCAAAACAGAAACAAAAACCATGACTTTGAAATTATGGAATATCATTTTGCACAACAAAACATATCAGGCCACTCATGCTCATCCACTGTGACAGTCCTCTGCACAAATTTGAAGCTGCAGAACAATGCTTCCACTAATTCTCCTTCTGAACCGCCAATGCTTTCTGTTCGAGACCGGACGCCATCTCTCCGTGAACCATCGGTTCATGTGGATGATTTGCTTCTGGAGGCTGTGCATGACTGAGGATTGGGCTACATCGGACCATTTTATCTCCTTTCAACATGTCCTGAGGGGAAATGATATGGCCTCAACCAAATGTTATGATGAGCAGGATTAAGTTAATAGTTAGGTGTTGACTCAGACGGCTGCCTCATTTGTTTTCGGATGAATAAAATCACATTTTCCAGGACTTCCACAGAAGAAGAAATAACTGTCTACAGCCACTTGGTGCACAGTGTGATTTTCGCTAAATGCTAACATACCCACGATGACTATGCTAACATGCTGATGTTTTGCAGGTATGATACTTACCATGTTCACCATCTTTGTTCAGCTTGTTTATAAACTATAATATGAATGTAGAAGCTTCACTTTGGTTAGCAGACATAAAAAGGCAAAAGTACATTATTTGTTCTATTTTTACTGCATTTATTTCTTTATTTCAGCTGGTTTTCAGTCTAAAACAAACAAAGTGAAACAAGCTGGAGACAAAGGACCAATTCTAGGTGAACTAAAACAGACCAATTCTGACTGATTGAGATGGTCTCAAAATGTCAATACTTGTGTCTTGGCGGCTCAACTTCAGGTGTCAGGGCAAACGTTCAAGCCAGATCCAGATTTATTTTCTTAGACCAAAATACCTTTCTATTTTATGAAGACTTTCTTGAGTCATTTTTTCTCTTGTTTTCGATCATCTCTGCTGGCCTGCTGCTTCTAGAAGGCTCTGTTGACTCCCTGCAGCTTATAAAATGTTACTCACCAGTGGAGCTGACACACAGCAAACAGGTGTCACATTTCATATCAATACTTGAGAGAATATCTGATTGTACTGCCCAATGTTCACTTGATCAAAATCAGCAACGGGTTGGAAACTTTCTGACTTTGAAACCTGGACACAGAAATATGCTGCACTGTTATCTTGCCAGTTTTGTATTTGGCAGGTGATCGGGGGAATGACAAGCTGCTAATAGATTATTAAGTTAATCAAAGAAAAGGGTAACATGGAGCACAATAAATGTTTCCACATGTGTTACCGTGACCAAATATTTACGAGGCATATTTAGCTGACGTTCTGAATTTTGCAACAGCTATAATTACAGTTTAAAATATATTTTTTAACTGAGATATTCTTTAATTTTGTCCGTTCAAGAATCTCTTCATAGCTGCAGACACGACAGGGCTTTGAGCTAAAGGCTAATATTACTATACTATAGTTTTATGTGTTTATTTGCTACATGTAGCGACTTTTGCTGATTTGCACTAAACGCAAAGTAGAATTTAGGCCGACTGGAACGTCATTAGTTTTGCAATTATTCACAGGATTGGTGAAGGTTAAGGGATCCACAGTTGCAGTTTTTAGCAATTACTCTTTGTCAAAACTCTCCACACAAAAAACAAAAATATACACACAAAATAAAAAATATCACATCTCTTGCAAACGCTTCTTTCAAACTCTTCTAAATAATATTTTGCATCACAACTTTACACACTAGGTTAATTTGTAACATGCTGTAAATATAGACAGTCTGGCTCATGCACTCTGACTAGACTGTTGCTTCTTTCTGTTTATGGAGAATTTTGTGTTTGGGGTCTTCTATTTGTTTTTTCCTTGTTTCGTGTTTTTCATTCGTGTTTAGTATTTCCTGCTTTTATTTTGAAGTTAACTCCTCGTGTGTCTTGTCTTGTTTTACTTCCTACCTTTGTTTGTTTTCCCGCCTTTGTGATTGTCTGCCCCACCCTAATTTGTTTCCATTAATGAAACATTACCAGCACAGCTTGGTCGGTTTCTCTTCAGTTATGTTCGGAGTTCTGTACCAGGCTGCCTGGCTGAACAACAGAAAGTCTGATCTCGCAACTGATCATCTTAAATAAATAAAAATGTTGAATACAAAAAGGACTTTTACATTTGTAGAGTCCAGCCATGGTTTGAGATCAGTGCAGCTGTGTGTCACGCCTCTTTTATTTGGTTACGTGCGCGGAAAACACTTCTGCAAAGGATACACCAATGTTTCCTTGCTCATAGCTCCTCCGGCAAGCCTCCTCGCTCCTCGAGATGCATTTTAGGAATTGGGATGTCCTTCAGGAGGGAGCGCTGAGATTGATTTCCAGGTCACACGCTGGAGGATCGAGGAGTGAGGAATCGAGGTGGCACAAAATTGGGAAATGAGAAAGACCAAAGTTTTACATTTTGAACGATGTGTCTAATGTGGATATCCGTGTGTGGTTATTTGGAAAAAGTGTGTTTTAGAATTTCAAACCTAGCGTTAAGCAGACAATGTGTTTATAGTTTAGCAGATCAGGTGAATATATATAATATATGAAGTGGTGGTTTCAATAATTGTGCCACATGTACAAGTCTTTGTGTCTTTGCAATCGACAAAAGAAATGTCTTGAAAGAATCAAAGGAGTGGACTGACTGACGGAAATCCCTACAGCTGCTTGCATACGTGGCGAAAAATATACTGACTGGTCTGATATGCCACATCAACAGAGCTATGTTTTCAGTTTGGTGGTGGTCTGAGTGTAAAACATTACCCCGACAGCGTATTACATAGTGGTGGCATGTAGTGTGTTAAAATTACGTACCGGCACCACGGAAAACAATGCCAATGGAAAGTCTTTTCGGATCATTTGTTGTGGTGATACATGAATTACCAGTTTTAACAGAAAACCTTTTTAATGAAAAACCATGGATGGATAAAGATGGATGGGTGGGTCAAACTCAGGACTTTCACCCAGGAGACCAGACTAAGATATCTTCTTTCCTAACACGAACAAGTCATTTTGTTGCTTAAACCTAAATTGTTTCCTGGAGGCGACAATTTTAACAACATTTTAATACATTTAGTGCCACCATCACCATGGAAAACGCTGTTGAGACATTGCTTTGCCTGCAGCCAACGTCCCCTGGACCCGGATAAACATGGGAGTACGAATGGATCGATGTATTTACTGACTGGTCAAAATGTCAGCCATTAAAGGCCCGTGTGGAGCCCAACTGGTCAGATTTGAAAACATAATCAGCATCATTATGTTAATTTCTTTAATTCCTGTTTGATAAATCAAACCCATAAATCCTGAGCTCTAAGGATTCCTTAGCTCTAAGGATTATAAGCATTGGTAATATTTTCTTTCTGCCCCATTGTTCTCCAGTCATTGTGAAACTGCAGGTCCTCCAATTACCCCTGAAGGCCATAACCATTTTACACTCCAGAAACACAATGATTACATGAGGCGGGAATATGAGGTCTGAGTGCGAAATAGCATTCAGCCAAACCAATTCTCCCTCTGGGAAGTGTGAGAGGGGAGCGGCTCTCTGTTAAGACACAGATGAACCTGGAAGAAGCGAGGGATACAGTGACACTGACTCTGGTACAGTCACTTTGCTCCTACTGTCATTTTCAAATCATTCAACCAAGTGATACTTTTATCTCATCAGGACAGTTGGTGTTTAAAAGCTTCTTGTACTGCTTCCAGATCAAGCATGCCGTCTTTCTATTGGGCTCAGTGATAAAAATCGTAAAGCTCACACTTCCTCTGGCATCAGCAGTCGGATGATTTCATGACTGCCAAGTATACATTCAGAGAGTAAACGGGTGAAAAGACGCTCTCTGTGTGGCTTTGGGTCATTTCACCATTCACATTCAGATTGCTTATCAAGTCATTGCAGATTGTGTTTGTGTGTTGTCACTTGAGTCATCTCTATTCATTCAGATCCTTTACTTTAGTAAAAAATAATTCCACTTTGTAAAATTCTTCATTACAAGTTAAAGTCTTGCATTAAAAAAAGATCGGGACAGCATGTAGGTATTGTCAGTAACATTAAATGGTCTCTCTCGGAATGATGTTACTTAGGGCTGTTGCATTATACAGGTATACAGGTATAACCGTGATATTAAAAATAAATAAATATCGAAATTACAATAATAATACACATATAATAGAGAGCAAAGCTCTCAATTTACCGGGCGGTCTACGTTCCGACCCTCACCTATGGTCACGAACTCTGGGTCGTGACCGAAAGAACGAGGTCTCGGATACAAGCGGCCGAAATGAGTTTTCTCCGTAGGGTGGCCGGGCTCAGCCTTAGAGATAGGGCAAGGAGCTCGGACATCAGGAGGGAACTTGGAGTTGAGGCGCTACTCCTTCGTATCGAAAGGAGTCAGCTGAGGTGGTTCGGGCATCTAATCAGGATGCCTCCTGGACGCCTCCCGTTAGAGGTTTTCCAGGCACGCCCAACTGGTAGGAGGCACCGGGGAAGACCCAGGACACGCTGGAGGGATTATATCTCCCAGCTGGCCTGGGAACGCCTCGGGATCCCAGAACGAGCTGGAACGTGTTGCGGGTGAGAGGGAAGCCTGGGTCGGCCTGCTAGGCCTGCTGCCACCGCGACCCGACCCCGGATAAGCGGAGGAAAATGGATGGATGGATGGATATAATATTGTATGAATAATTTGTTGCCTTTTAAATTACACTATTGTTTTTTTTCATATCAAATTTTCCATAGATATTGCAACAATATTATCAGGAATTCTTTTGGCCACGATAATCATGTCGATCAAATCTGATATTTTGACAGTCCCAACTATACTAATGGATAATTATTCGAGTGTGACTTTAAAAAGACAAAATAACACTATGTATCCTAAAATGAAACAACTCCCCCAAATTAAACAACAAATGTGATACCTAACCTACCGTTAGGGGACCCCCATCGTCATGGTTACAATGATGATTTGGAGGAGGTTAGGGAACGATAAGGTAATGAAAGAAATAAATTAAGAATATAAATTATTATTCTGTATCTAGTAACTATATCTGTGAGATAAATGAAGTGGAGTAAAAAGTACAACATTTCACACATTAATTGTTTTAGAGCAGAGGTATAATGTAACTTTACAGCGAAACACTGAAGTTAATGTACTTGAGTTCAGTACTTTAGTGGATGTATTTGGTTACTTTCCACCTCTGGTTTTGGCTTTGTGTTTGGTGTATGCAGAGACAAACATAAATGAGAATGTATTGCTAGAATATAAGAAAATGACAGCAGAGTGGCTGTACCACAGCTGGCAGGCTCCTCCTCCATACCTCACCACAGAGTAAATCAAGTGATTGCTGTCACTGCACCTCCATTATGATTCAGTACATCTCCACTGCAGACAGCACAGAAGCCAAAGTGCAAACTACCCTTTAAGACATGAGGAGCCTTTAAGCAAAGAGAGCTTATCCTAAGCCTGGACGCTGGATATTGAGGTTTGGCACTCAAACATAAACGCCGGCCTCCATTACTGACGTACAAAAACTTCCCACAGAGCCAACTGCCTTGAGCCGTGTGTATGGAAGTATATCTCTTTTGTAAACCACACAAAAGCTGAGATTTGAAGAACATATACAGCCGGGAGAAAAGGCTTTTATGTCATGTATTTCTCTTCCGCAAATAGCGCACTTGTTACGTTGTGCATCACCAGGCTGGTCTTTTGGCTGTGAAGATTACCAAGAGGGCAGCTGGGAGCAATTGCTTTAATTACATAAGGGGGCAGGAAGTGCTCTTCAGTTTGCCCACTGAGTGCAGCAGCTCAGATAAAAACCGTAGTGATTCCACAATTTGCTAAAATCTAGAAGTATATCTTTGATCCTTTGACTGCTCCACAAGGCACGAGGGCCGCGAGCTCCCACATGATCCGCCTTCCTCCTCCTGAGGTGTGATTGACAACAATTGTTTTAAACAATATTTACAATTTGTCGCAACACGAAGAAGCGTCAAGCATCCTAAACAGCAGGACTTTCTAATGCTAGCTTGCAACTGTATTCCAATCTCACCTCAAGTTGTGTTGCTGTCGACGCCCTCTTTTGTGTCTCTGCTGTGTAGCTGAACAACAAAAGAAAAACTGTGGAGTTTTTCTTTCCAACCCAGTATTGATTATTTCCCATTGTCCATAGACTCAAGGTTCATCTTTGAGGTTGTTATACAATACAGGATTGCAAAATGAGATATGATGATATATAAACAAAACAAAAAAAAAGTAAAATGTGTGCATGTTTTTCTAATGAAAAATTGGCCAAAGTTGAGTTGGCCAAAAGACGCAGGTGTGGAAACTCACTTCCAATTTCCTCTTCCTCTATTCACTCCGACCCGGCTCTGTTTGTGAACGTCCTGTCAGCTAACAATGGCATTCACCAACACACCGTCATAATACACTCTAATGCTTCACCTTCACCTTCGGTTAAAGCTTTTTTTTATAAAAATAGAGGCAAAAAATAGATGTTGCCTAGTTCCTCAACTGATGAACAACAACCACAGTGGGGGGAGTACTACTGGACGCGTATAGTGAGGACGTAATAACAGGGTTAACAATGATGACAGACATATTGCAACTCCAGTTTCAAGCTATTAAATGTTTCTGCTTTATTGTTTGAAACATACAAATAAATTTGGATCTGCTTCGAGAGTAAAACCCTGAACACAATTTTAATGTTTTATATTACATTTGATTTATAATATCATGCCTACAAAACCCCCATCACACATTAACACGCTGACAGTAACTGGCAGACAAAGCTGAAGGGTATTTAATATTTGATAAGAAGTTAACTGATAACCATCTAAATCAAAAGAGAGGGAATACAAATGTTCATTCAAAGGATTTATGTAAATCCCTCTCGCTCCACTTTGTAATTTTCTACTTTTGGCTACACTCTTTAAAAAAGTGGTTAAATATAAAACACTTGGTCTTCTCTAAACATTACAAAAGTAATACTGTTGTGTCTACATGGTTACTAGCTTACCACCTGTAGCTTTTGCCTTCATTCAAAAGTAAGCCTTCGTTTGTGGACAGGAGTGCTGCACGCAGTCAGTCACCTGGGCTAAGCTAACATTAGCTGTTGAAGGTCAATAGATACCCAACCCGACCTCCTACAAATTATGTTTCCATACAACAAAACTACATTTTCAATAACGTTTCAAGGCTTTTCTTCCTCTGTGTTATCTGTGTTTTTGACGCAACACAAATGCTCTAAATCAAAGTCCATGTACGTCTGCTTCGATGGATGGTTGGGCCAAACGTTAGGCTTTCCCCCAGGAGACCAATACTTGTGTTCTGTGTTTAATCCAAAAGCAAGCTACTTATTTCGACCCCAAAACATGATTTTCTAACCCTAACCCTTTTTACCAAAACTAATCTAAGTAGTTTTGTAGCCTAAACCTTAACGTACACACACAAAGAATTGTGACATGGGAGAGATGAAACAGTTTATCCTACTTGTAATTCATATAATATCATAATTTGTTATCATTCATCGCCTCTTCAGTGGATAAAAAAAAAAGAAGATGAAATGAAACGTGTTTGTGTTGTTTTGGCTTGTGCAAAGCATTTTTTCCATCAATATTAATGGGCGGGCTCATGACGAGAAATGCCTCGCGGGTTGAATTCGGCATGTCACAGAGACTGAGGATGAAAGTGTGCTGTGAGGTCCGGTCAGCTGTGAGTGGGGGTCGATCAGCGGTGACACTGACAGCGTGAGCGTGGGACTGTGGCTGAAGAAGATGGAGGAGACGGAGGACTGATGCTGCAGCCAGTAATCCAGGATGGATGCAGCGGTGTCGTGCAGAGGACACATTGTTTGTGACAGATTGTGGAGGTGCTGCAAGGGTATTTAGATCATTTCACCACCCTTCCTTTGACCCAATAAAGCCAACTTTGACACCACCTTCCTCCACTTTCACAGAAATTACAAGTGGTGGACACAAAATCTTTCTTCCTCTTACATAAGGATTTGCACGACATCTTATTCCTGATTACACCTTTCTCATCTTTATGCATTAGCGGTTTGAAGAGGATGCGCCGGTGCCATTTGGGTAATGGACTTTTTTTTTTATCATGCAAAGCAAGCATCTGTTTAGTGGATGCCTCTATATATTTGTAAGTCCTTGTCTCACAAATCATGCAGCTTTATTGCCACATTATGTTAAAGAGCTGCTGACACCCAGAAGTCCTTCTAGCTCTCTGTCTCTGACTGACATTGTTGTCCATATTTCTAACATCATATCTTCAAACTGGTAGATTGAAGAACTCAGGATTTGTTTTGTAAAATGTAGTTTGTTTTCCATGATTGTTCCAAGACTTTTCACAGGACTATCGATGCTAAATGTTTTAAGAAGAATATGCATTCTAGCCAGGGGTTATAAGGTTTTTGCAGGTATACGGTAAATCACCATTGCACTACTGTAATTATTAGAAGTGATTATGAGCACTCACAATGACACTGATGCTCATAAACCTTGTGCAAACGTTGTTTTTATTTTGTATTTCCTGTACAAATTTCCAGCTATACAGACTACTTCAAACTGTATATGTCATAAATAACTAGGTGCGTTTCCATTCAACTGTTTTAAAAAAGTTTAGTTTTTTTAATTAGTGGAAATGCTAAAATACAAAAAAAAACAAAAACAAAACAGCTTCAAAATATTTCAATTTTGTTTTTATGAATGCCTGAGGTGGAAAAGTTGGTGCATTGAAAGCAAAATTGCAACAATTGAAACATACTTAGCAAATTAAAGAAGCATGTGACTTAAACGTTCACTAACAAAAGAAGAAAACATCCAATCAGTTTGGAAACTTAAATTAAACAAGAATTACCAATTTCTTTTAATCATGTTTTCTATATTTTACAAAAGCAATTTGATGTTAGAATCCAGCTGTTATTAATTAAGTTAGTTGTCTTCTTCTTCTTCTCCAAACTGATTGGATGTTTTGCTGACACCCTAAACTCCTTTAAATCCAGATTGAAGACTTTTCTGTTTGCTGTTGCCTTTAATTGAACCAGATTCAATTTCTGCATTTCACTACTGTATTTTATTTCTTAAACTGCACTGCAACTTTTATTCAATTTTTTTTCCTTTTTAATGTTTTAATGACTGTTTTTTATATTTAAATGAATGTTCTTAATTGTTTTTAAATCTTCTTTTCTTTTGCATTATGTTTTGATGCTTTTAATGGTTTTATGTGAAGCACTTTGAATTGCCTTGTTGAAATGTGCTATACAAATAAACTTGCCTTGCCTTCCCTTCTGCAATGGTCAAATGGCACCTGACTGGAGAATTAGCGCCAACTACCGCATATTTTGATGAACTCCCAATATGGAAAAACACATTTTATTTGCCAGAAGTTGCTAAAATTCGTAAAAAAAAGAAAAGAAAGAAACTGCACTACAAATGACACCACGATACATCACGGGTTTAAACAACAATGAATACGTGTCTTCTTACTTACTTCACCACAGCGTTGACAAGCAAGCCGCCTCCTGGGAAGGTGGTGTCGACGGGCGGAGAGGTGGAGGATCGGCTCGGTCGGTCCCGCAGACGCAGCTCTGCGGCTGGAGGAGCGCACAGAGGCACGCGCAGTCCGATGGAGCGGTTTGTCTCGCGCTCGTGAACACGCGTAAACACAGCGTCGCTTCCTTCACTCGCACTTTAACGCGTCCACTGAGGGGTTTGCAGATCTCGAGGAGCCTTTAATAAGATAACTCCCAAACTAAAAGACAGGATGGATGCCTCGCAGCTCTTCTTCCTATTGCTGTTCTCCGGACATCTGCCCAAAGTGAGTAGGCTGTCGTTTGATTTAACAATATCGTGGTTTTTTTTTATTTTAAAAGTGTCTTTTAATGGTTTGTGGTGGCTGTTCGTTTTATAAAGCCACTGAGCGAGGAGGAGCGAGATGAACCTTTCTTACAGACAGATGAGTTTGGAGATCATGATTCAGCTTGTTGTAGGATTTGTGTTTTAAAACACATTTTGCTTGCTCCAAAATCTGTCTGGATATTGGTACAATGTAAAAAAAGTATTTCTAGTGATATATCATCTGGCATTTTAACCTATTTAAGCAATTTTACTTTTTTTTTAAATTTATTTTATGGGTATTCTCAATCCAATGATGTCTCCTGCCTGAAACATCTGACTTTAAGAATTCAGAAACATATTTCATCCCGAACTCAAAACTTAAATTGTTAGATTGTCATTAAATACCTGATCTGTGTCTGAGTTGAGACACTTTTACATGATGTCTGAAGTCAGTGGCTCTATGTCAGAGGGGTTTATTACCTGCTGGTTTTTGACTTGTGAAGACAATACAGCTATAAGCAGAAATAAGTTCCTCTCATAAATAACTCTCCTCTGTAGCCTATAGGCCACAGTAATTTAACTGAACGACAGTTAACATTTTTAAATTTATATTTGTGCTCACTCTGGTTTTAGATTATAGGAGGGAAATCCTTTAAGCATTTCCACTTACGTCAGTGCAGCAGTGCTTTGCTGCAGGGAATTTTGTGTGCACATGAAAGTGCACACTTGTGTGGATCTTTGGTCTTAAGTAAACACTTATTGAATTTAAAGTGAAATAACCCATCTGGTAGCACGATAAGAAAAACCTGTTTGGCCTGCCCTAAATTGCCCTGGGATTTTGGTCTTTTCATGAGGCTTGTTAAAACCAAGTGTCACCAGCAGTTATGTCTTATTTTCCCAAAAGGTTTTTTATCTCCATTAAGAAATGTCAGAAGTGCTCTGCTGCTGTTCCTCTCAATGACTCTCACATCTCCTGACTTCTGCATCTCTCTGACCGCTGTCAGCGGGCTTTCAGTGATCAGGAATGACGATGCCGTTTGTTACAATTTCAGAAATATGTGAAAGAGAATGGAAAAGAAGTCTGATTCTATGAAGTCAAACATTTTAGCCCATGGTACTGGTTGTGTCTTTGGGTGGATTTTACTCATTTGACACTCAGCAGGACTTCACTGAAGCTCTTTCCAGGCAAAATAGACTGTGAACATCAAAGTGACGTGTGAAAAAGTCTTCCTCCTCACTTCTAACAACTCTCAAATGTCTGGCTTGAAAAGATGAACCAGACACGTCATATGTTGACATATTTCAGAGGCTCTACCATAACATGTGCTTTCCACGGTCCTAGATGCCTGCTTTACAATTATACAATAATCTGACATGTTTCATCAATATTTCTAGGGAGGAAATGTGGAGATGTGGAGAGCACAGAAAATCCCATACTTGGTTAAAAAGTGGCTGCTGGATGTCACCGTTATCTGTTGAACACGATGCAGATGGGAGAAGAGAAGATAGGAGGGAGGAGGGTCGGTGAGAATGACTTCTCCTTCCTGCCTCTTTCCAAACATGAAACCCCCTCATAAAAACAAAATAATCAGATACCTTAGTTTAGCAGATCTCCGTTTATGCTACCTAGCTAACGTTATGAGGTCATTTAGCAAAATAAATTGTATTTTGTGTTATGAAATTTAATTTGAATTCATTGTTAAACAGCATGTTAATTGCAAGTTAAAATAAAAGAAGTTATTGCTGTCTGTCTGTGCTCAGATTAAACAAACAAGATATAACGTGATATTTGGACTTTGGACTCAATATTCTTTTTCGAGATATTTTTTTTTATTGTAACCTAACACACTGGTAATTTCGGTCTTGATGTTTGTTTGGCTGGAAAAGTGTTTAATCAAATTGTGTCCAATTCACACACGAAGCTCACTGGCTAATGAACCACAAGTGAAACCACATGAGGCTGAAGAGTCACACGCATGAGGTAGACGTTGCTGTCCAGTGAAGTGTAGGATGGGGATAAACACATTACTCTGCATAGTGTGGACACACACAGACACAAGCTTCTCCTTTCATTTTCCTCTCAGCTCGCCTTGTTTTTTTATTTGATCGTTATCGTGTACTCAAACAAAGGAAGACTGACAGCCATTTGAAATGACAGCAATCACTAAAAACCTGAAGCAACATGGCAGCCCTCGTGATGAGCTCTGTGTTAACAAGCTATCAAAGCTGGCAGGTATTTATGTGATGTTTTGCTCATGGAGACACTGTGTGTGCCGCAGGCTTTGCAGAGGTCCACTTATCATCTGCATAGTTTGGGATTGACATTTTGATTCATTGCCCACAACAGCAAAATTCATGGCTGTCCAAAGTATTGATTTGAACAATTATACGTTTTCAACATCTCTAACTGGGAGGTACTTAATATTTGTCAACAGCATTTTATGCTCAAGACTAAATCACCAGGACAGGACCTTTCCCCCCGTCTGGTGTATCTTCATACATGAGGAAATATAATTATTTTGTTATCATTGGTCTCCCTCTTTGTGTGCCCTGGCTCTATTCACAATATACAGGCTTAGTATATATGAACTAATAAACTATCTCCATGCAATGAAGAGAGCTTAATCCAGCAGCCTACAGTACAAGTACATGCACACATTCCAGTATCTGTCTATCCCCCGATGAGGGACTTTGTTCCAGTTTGTCTACTGTTTATGCAGCATTAGGGAAACTTTAGGTTTGTTGCCACTGGTTTGCATTTTCCAAAAGCCAGAAGAAACAAAAACAACGACCCACTTTCATATAAAATTAAACTGCAAATCTGGGTTGTTAGCTAGAGTTTGGAGGAAAAAAAAACACTCTGTGCCTTCATTTTAATATTTCTTAACTTAAGTGTTTCACACACAACACAAGCAGCATGATAAGGCCCTTTTTTCATAGCAGACATTTTCAAATGGAAAAAGCACAGGTGTTACTAATAATATTATCTCCATGGCTCCGTGATATTCAAGTGTTGCAGTGTGACCGTGAATCAGCATGTAAAATTAATGAGGAAGCCATCGTTATTTATATTATTTACACCTCTTCTTTTCCCACTGTGGCTGTGCCAAATGTTGTGTTGCTGTTTTTGGCCACTAGGGGGCAGCGGAACAAGCTGAATATGGCTAACATGTTAGCAAACAAATGCCTTGTTTCACATCCAATGAAAACCAATAGCATTTATTTGAATTCTGGTTTTGGGCTGAAAGGAAGTTCAATATTCACTTTCCTTTTAGCTCTGTTTTTGGTCATCACGCAGACTAGTCCACCTTTAGCTTAGCGGTGGTGACCTGAAATCATGCGACTGTGGTGTAGTTTGTTTATAGTCTAATATTAGCATATCATAAAGTATCATACACTTTAACACAGAGAATATTTTCCGCAATAATCCAAACTCCAATGGAAAAAATTCCATGATCTTTTATAGAGGGAACCATGCGATGCTAACTCATGGGTTTGCCTATAAAGACGTCATCCCTCTATTAAAAAAAGGCTGGGATTACAAAGTGGCTCACACTTATTCTGTTATGGCCTGTAAACAGCATGACATTTAAGTTAAAAACATAAATAGTAAAGATCCTAAAACTAGACCTTGACACAGTGACCTTCTACACAACACGCTTTGAGATTAGATAATAGTTCAGGACCCTCCTTCCTTCCTTCTTTCCTTTAAAGTGCAAATTCACAAACAAATGTGCAATCAATCAACTTACCAAAAAAACAACAGCCTGGAGCTCATGAAGCAGTCACCCTCCTTGATCCTTTTGAATAATCCAGGCTTGGATGATTTGATCATATTATTTTATCGTTTGTAATATATATAAATATATTTATATATATTTTTTAATTAATCAAACTTGTACTTAAATAATGTAGCAGTAGCTCTACTTGATATAATGATTACAGTGCTGATGTTATCTCATATTGCGCACAGAGATAAAACTCACAGATAGACCTGGTTGAACAGGTTGTAGAATTTTCTCCTTTTATAAATTTACTGTGATATCAAAGTATTACCTTCCCCTCTGAGGGTCTTTTAGACTTAAATCCTCTCTTGAGTGCTCCGTTATTACGCTGCCTGATAATCAATTTCATACCAATCAAAAAAAAAGGTTACCAAAGGGTCTGACCAACATGAGATTTCCTCCTCCATCCGTGTTGCTCTGCACAGATAATGTGAGCGGATTAATTTCCTGCCTCCCGGCCTGTGCTGCTACTTCAGGATATGTTGGATTTTCTGCTGTAATCGGTTGCAGGCAAAGACTCCTGTGAGCAAAGTTCTGTGGGTTGTGATAGTGTCAAGACGACCTCATCCGTGGGGGGAGAGAGAGTGAGTGAGGCAATGACTGAGGCTCTGAAATGTTGTGTTGAGAAGTGATAACATGGAGGCATGACATAGCTTTTTCTTGTTTACCTACAGGTAACTGTTGCCCTTGATGCAATGTTGCAAAGCGTACACGTAAACCGCTCATTCGGCTGTGTGGTTAATAGATGTCGCTACAGCAGTATTTTGGGAAATCGGGAACCTTTAGCTTGAGCCAAATCTAAAGCCCCTTCTGTGTAGGATTTAAAGTTTCCCTCCAGACATGTTTTAGGAACATATAAAATACTCTGCTTGCAACTTGTTTCCGATGTGGCCTCATATATATTGGAGAAACAACGAGAGCCCAAACCTGAACACATGAGTGCCATTTGTAATCATGATGCAGCCGGTCCACTAGCTGTCCGTTTGACTGAAGCCCAACACAACATATTATCCACTCTCAGATACTTGAGAGTCACATGTCCTCAAAGAGGACACAGACTGATTATCTGGAGAGAACTATTTTGGATAACTATTTAGGATGACTTTGGATGTATAGTGATCAGTATTGTGAATTTTTTTTTTTACCATTGGTTACTCTAGATGTAGATATTGCTCCCCTGTGATTATCTTTGGGCTCTGTATCGTAGATTCCTGTTTCTATGGACAGCCTATTTTGAATATAGAGGCACCTCCTATCAATTTATATAGAATGGCAGCTACTGGCTTGATGTGATTCTTATGAACTGCATGGTTCTTACCTTTGTTTTTACTTCTTCATATATATTTTTGTATATTTTATGTATAAATGTGCTTTTCTTAATATACATGCAACATAACTGGGCGTTTTTGTGTGGATTTGATGGTGCACTGCTAATATAATGTGACTGTCGTGTGACCAAAGCTTATGTATTTAAAAAGATGGCGTCTCCATTGACGAGTGTGAAGAAGAGCATTAGCTTGAAACATCACTTATGGATGTGCTAACAAATTACACGTTAGGGACCTTTATTTATATTTTCATTGATGTGGTTTTAAGCAAAACAAATTACATAGTTTGAAATTCCTAAAGTTACATCTACTCCTCTGTCTTAAAAATAATCCAGAATTGCTAAATATGCATATGCAAACATTTAAAAAGTGTAACCACTGAATACACGATGTCTCCTACTTCACTGAGAAGTCCATTCTCAGTCTCTCTGCACTGGAGGTTTTTAGTTTCCTCATCACCCTTGTCTAATATTGGACCATTATTGGCCTCCAAACTAAAGTCATACTCATTCGTACACAACTTAAAAAGTTGAGCACAGAGAAACTTCAACAGATCAAAACAATCTGCTTTTCCAAACTTATTCAACTCTTCCTCCTGCCCGACTCATATCTCTGACTCTGACTCCAGCCGCTCCCTCCTGCTCTTCGTTAACCTCTTCCCACTTCCTCATCAGCCTTGCAGTTGCCTGTCCTTTCCCACCCATCTGCTCCCCATTTTCCTTAATCAGCCTAGTTGTACATACTTATACCTGTTGGTCTCCACTTGTACTCAGTTCTTCAAAGTTTCTATGTTATATCATTGTTTGGTGCCTTAGTTCTCCGGTCACCTACCTATTCCAGTACCTGCATCTGCACTGGCCTGCCCGTCTACCTACCTGCCTGTAAACTTCTTCTTATTCTTCAATAAATCACTGAAAAACATCTGCATTTGAGATCCTTCCCGTTACTTTTATGTCATCATAATCATGAGGTTTTCTACAAACAAAAACATACAAAGTTATCAGAAAAATCCCGTTGCCACACATTTCTGTACATTGTTGCTTTAGCTGAAGCATCAGAAAAAATAAATCCAACTGTAAAGACCTTTTGTGTTCATTCTTTTCCACATATTTAAGGACTGGGCTTTTATCATATTTGACCTGAAAGTAACAAATTCTGCATTTTTATTTATTTATTACCAGGATTGTCTTTTTTTGTTCTTTATACAAACAAAACCAATTGAATTTTAATCGTTTGAAAAAATGTAAATAAATAAATTCGACAGTCTCAAAATCCTATTTTGTGTTGACGTGGTTGTGTGCTCTTAAATATTCCTGCACAAAAATATATCACAAAGTACAACAGGCTTGCTAGATAGTGCACTATCTCTATCTCTATCTATCTCTATCTGTAAATGATGAACAAAGCGTTCTTCTGGGTTTATTCGGCCTCATCACATTGGGCCATCACTATGCATATGCTCAACAAGGCTGTGAGACATTAAGAACAAGAGCGTTGCTGTTCCTCTCAAAGGTGTCCTTCTTCATTAATGGCTGTTTGGTGTGTTTGTCTTATCTGAGCTGAGCAGTGTGCTACAGACTGCTGTTCACATCAGTGTCAGGTGTATTGGGAGCTCAACCCCGGACTAAACGGGGCATTTGTGGATGATTGATGAGGATCATGTCGTGCTTCACAGCTGCACCTTGGCGGCTCAAAAAACAGACAAATAAAGACGTCTATAAGGACCAATTATCAGAACACGGATTGTATTATATTGTAATATATTATGCGCATTTTGGCTGCATCAATCGTCTCTTCTTTGACCTTTACTGCCTTGAGTCATGTAAGTGTTGTAGCTTTGGTAGCAGACTAAAGCTCCTTCTTGGGAGTTCATGAATTTGCTCTCGCTCTTCATCTCCACTGACCTTCTCAAGCTCCTCGCTTGCTCGTCTTACACATTTTCATTGACCCACCGGCTTTCCGCCAGCGGCTGTCAGCTCGCATTTTTCAGCCTTTTGTTGACACAGATGAACAATCGCAGTAGATTACTCAGTGGCTCCCTTCTCCACTTCCTAATCCATTTCCATGATAGCATCTATTTGCCAGGCAAGAGGGATTTCAGACATAGAGAACATTTCGGTGTATTATTAGCCGGGGGTTCGCTGTAATAGGAAAACATGGCATGAGAGGCCACCGCTGCAGGAATGTGCTCAAGGGAAATGCTGAATAAAATATTTACTGGCACATATTTCACTGGGATGTAAGCTGTCTGCTGGCCTCAACCTCACTGAATATGAATTCTTTCAGCACCTAATTGCGATGTGATGGAAGCATGTTCGATTGCTGACACCTAAAAGTGCTTTCTGCCTCTTCCACAGGTGTCATCGGTGCAGATGTGTGACGTGGTGAACGAGATCGAGCAGGAGAGAGAGCGCTGTGAGGATACCTCCTTTGGGAACATCTCTTCAGGTAATTTAAAAAGGTCCTCTCTCTGTTTAGGGTGTTTAGAGGAAATAAGTGGTGAGGTAACGTAATACAGTGTGGCAGTTTGCAGATGATGCACTATTATAGCTGGCAGAAATAGAATTGCTAACTTTACCTCAGACTACTATTACAATCACGTCTTAAAGTAAATAAACCATATCGTAGTCAGAGTTGAAGGATGGTGTTTTCACTTTTTGTGCCTATGAGACTTTTTCTTTGTTTGAACGACATCTCCCAACTCTTCTGTTCGTCTTCTTGCATCGTATATACGATGGGACAAATTACACCTTCGCCATTTGTATTACTGTACAGATTTTAAGTGACCTCTGTTGAGTCCACTCCCTTGTTCACTCTTACACTCCTCCCCAACAGACAAAAAGTAGTTTACTCTGTAGCACAGGTCTTCGCCAAGGGGCTTTTGGAGGGAGAGACCTCTCTTGAGGCAAAGATGCTGTGTGAGGTGAAACACTATTAACCCTTATTGCTCGACTGCCACAATTTGTATAAGAATTTGTACACAGACATGATACACATATTTACATATTGTCGAGTTGAAGATCCACTAGGAAGAAATAGAAAAAAGACACTCTGAATACACAGCTTGGCTCAGAGTCACCACGTTTCTGAGTTTCCTTCAGTGTCAAAGTAATCCACTGATATGTCTGCAAACACAAACTGCTAATAGCCAACTTTTAATGGTGCCGGTTTGCCAAAATGTAACAAATACAGACTAAGAGAGGCTTAAGCTGTAGTCCACAGCTTAATAACCAACTCCATAGCAACATTTCACTTACTGTTTACATTACCCAAAGCATTGGGGGAGCTGTAGTGTGTGATTATCTCTCAAACTGAAAGCAGAATAATAAGTGCTATCAATCATTTTTCATTAGGCAGAAACACTTTGGAATCATCGTAATTTTTTATCATCCCTGATAGGCGTAGTGTTTTAATATTCACATCTATAAAATGTTGAGCATTGCATTGTGGGCCTGAATTGAGGTCTAATCAGCCACAATAATTAAAAAATAAAAAAGTGTGCAGAGCCATTAAAGCCAGTGACGGAAGGACTATTTCTTGATGGACATGCCATTATAAGGTTAAAGCATTAAAATAACCTTGAAGGAAGTTATGATGGGATATTTAGGTCATGAAAGTATTAAATGATAACATCATTGTCTGTCATAGTGAAGTGAAGTGAGAGTTGAACATCTATGGTTCACCCGCTGTATCTGCCGGAGTAAGTCAATATATAAAATAATAAAATAGTGTACAGAGTCCGACCTCTACTCTGAATAAACATGTCTCAGGAATACAGAGTAATGTCTCCTTTTGGGCTTAAAGAAACAAGATACTGTACTTACTGCAGAGTGCATTAAGTGAATATACACAAACAGTGCTCCTCCTTATCTCTGCAATGACCCTCATCTCTCTTTTCCCTATCTGCTTCCTCAACAGGAAGGTAGCTCTCACAGGTTACATCCCTAATAAATGAATTAGAGTGTGCATTCACGAGGAACCATACATTCACAGACTGTGGTTACGCAACATTTTGAATATAAAGATTGTCCCGCAATTCCTTCGCGTTCTTGAAACAGAACAGGCATAGAAATGTTATGTTTAAGTGTTCGGGTGTCCAGCGTTAATGTAGCGCCACACACACACACACACACACACACACACACACACACACACACACACACACACACACCACACACACACACACACACACACACACACACACACACACACACACACACACACACACACAGAGATCATTGTGCAAATCTAAAGATGAAGCTGTCTACATTCTGACATAAATTGTTTCTGACTGTGCTTCCATCGGTGTTTCAACCTCAGTGATCAATCTTTCTCAGAAATGGTTCACCGCTTTTGTTTTGACTATTTCAAACTCTGCATGGTGTTTTATTCTGTTGTTCTGAAATACAGAAAAGATAGCAAAGAAATTGTACAGTACATAGGAGTGTGATTCTACATTTAATCACATAAAGATAAAAATGAGCCTTTATAAAATTACTTGAATAAATGGAAATACACAACAGTCAAAAGAAAAGTAGAAGTAGTAATATTTTGGAGTTCATTTGGAGTTTGACATTGTTTCCAACCAGCCTGCACAGATATAAGTGACTAAATGTCTTTGAATTTGATTTAAAGCAGATGAGTGTAAACCTAAGATTGTTTGTGTTCCTACATTTAACTGTTAAAATGTTGTGCAATATTTAAAGAACACAATTGTATTTGATGAAATTAGAGAATATGGACAAACTCCGAATTTTGTACCGAATGTGTAACATAAACCAACATATCTATTATAATCTTTTTGTCTCTGAATTAAAACAGAAAAAAATGCTGCTGTGTCTTATGTGAAGCACATGATTTAAGCATGTATGTGTTTGTCCGTCATGACATGAGTGATGCCATGTTGATGGTATTGTCTCCTCCTGGCAGGTTGCCAAGGCATGTGGGATATCATCGCCTGTTGGCCTTCAGCCAGAGTCGGAGAGGTGGTTACAATAACTTGCCCCACTTACTTCAGTTACTTCAGCGACGAGCACAAAGGTAAACACATCTTCCTTTACTTTATGTAAATACAACGTGCATAAATAACATTTTCTCTGTTATATGTCTCGATCATAATTGATCAAAACGGGATAAATGTTCCGTAGTAAAAATCAATTCAAAGCAAGAAATTCAAGCAAATAACGACGTTCTTTATGTAAATATATGTTATTGAATCATGCTGTATTAGTGGAGTAACTCATTTTGATGCAAACAAACTTTTAGTTGCCAGACATGGACCTTGTGATGTCTTTTTTTATGCTATTAGCTAAGGGCTGGTCAACACATTTATACATTTTCATTTATTCCCTTTTTTTCTAAAGCTCTGAGTATTTTGATAAGAAGTGGATTTGCATACAACCAAGCCTTTGGGTAGATACTGACTGCATCATTAATGTGTTGCTTGCATGCAAATGGACATTTTAAGTCATCAAACTGGTGGTTTTTCAATCACCTCCCGTGGACATCAGAAAATGATTAGAAACCCTGCAGAAAGCCCACGGCGAACAATATTAATTCATGAGCCTCATAAAGAGCACCATGACTTCGTTGGTATTTACAAGAATAATTTGTAAAATTTCCCACATTTTTACATTTGTCATCAATTCAAAGCGCGAGAATAATAGACCGCCCTCCAACTCTTCTATACCAGTGCGCCTTATCCTCAATGCTCTGATCCACAATAGCTCTGACCGCATGAACTGTGTGGTGCATTAAAAAAGAGATTTCTGCTATTTATTATTAGTTCTCCAGCTACTTCAAACCCAAAATAACGGTTAATCCAGGTTACTGTCAACGGTATGTAGCGTTTACGTGGGCCAGATAAAAAAATGTTGCGTGTAAACTCAGTCATGATTACAGTCAGGGTCTAAGAAAACAAAGAGGAATCCAGCTCATCCTGAAACCATTATTTTGGAACAAGCACAGGCAGAGAGAGGGCAGGAAGAGAGATGATTCACAAACCTACGATAAAAAAGAGAAACACTTTGTGATTGTGTTCTGTTGAATCACCTTCTGTCTACCAAAACAACCTTCCTCTTGAACTCTGTCTCCTATTAACATGGTTTTATATTCTTCCTGCCCCATTTTAGATTACCGAGAATATTTAAATGAAATATTTTGCCTCGCTGTCATTTGCCTCCCTTTCTTTGAAAAGCTTGTGCCCTTGTTTGTCGCTCTCGCTGCATCACCTCCTCCGTGGCCTGCACATTTTCAAGGACTTAAATTGCACATGTCAAATACCTGCATTATCAAACCATTTGGTCCCTAAGCAACCTGACTCAAGAAACAGAAACTTACTTTTCTTGTTCAGAGTACCACAACGGCCTCCATTCGTGACTCTGGAGCCTTTGTGAATAAAATAAAATGACACTGACGTTGTCCCCATCGATCTGTTTGCCCGCTGTAATGAATCACAACATTGCTGCACTGCTCTCTATAGAGGGTAGAAACTTTCAGTTCGTGAAGTCACGACAGAGGACGTCACTACATGATATATGCTTCGTGTTCAAGTGTTGCGATAACGCGGTTGCTCGGTTATGATAAATAGACATTTCCTTCTGTTCACTCCTTTGTATAAATGGTGATTTCTTTCTTCTGCATCTCAACATAATTTTAGGGATGAGAAGGAGACAGACAATACAAGTGATTAGACACCTCACCAATCCTGAACTGAATACCACATTAGTGCATCATACAGTCATCGTTAAGCTCGTTTAAAACACTTAATTAAGATATATATATATATATATATATATAAATATATATATATATATAGATAGATAGATAGATAGATAGATAGATAGACAGATAGATAGATAGATACTTTATTAATCCCGCAAATTATTTTGCTACAGACTTCTGTGTCCAGAAAAATTCAGGCTTATATCTAAATAAATTCCCATTTCTGTAAAATGTTCTTGAAGATGTCACTCTCTACCGATCTCAGACCAACACCACGTGTCCTGCTGAAAGTGACCAATGTCCTGTTCTTCATAGTGTTGAGTAGACGATATGTTTGGCATTTTTAGTGGTTTAAGTCAAGAACACTGTTTCCAGGCGATCGTCCTCTCACCAAGAATTCATTCATTCACTTTGCATGTGAATGTAATGTTGAGGAACCGTAACTTCTATTGGTTTGACAAATGGCAGCACGACTTGTGAACCCAGGATTATATCAGGAATTTTGTACTTATGAGGTTATGAATACTCAATCGGTGGGCCATTCAACAGTCATCTCGAACCAGACTCTCCGGGTCTCATCTTCTCTACTGAATTTAATTTCACACTGTTTTTGTACGTATTAAACAAACAAGATAAAACATGTTTATTTGTCAGCTTTAGATGTGCTCCTGAGGCAGGTTTCCTTCTGCTTCCAATCTTTGTGCGGCTGGCTGCAGTTTCATATTAAACGTACAGACATGGGAGTAGTTTTAATCTTTTCATCTATAGTGTGTATATTTTTTGCCCTAAGACCTCTCATTCCCTCCATCATCAGACACCTGCGGTTTTCCCTCATTGGCCAATTTCAAAGGGTGACCATATTTATAACCTTGTGGCTTCTGCACTCTGAAACAAACCTCCATCATATCTCATCTTTTATTGTCCAGCTTTTGAGTTGTGAAGTGATTACTGCCTACATTTAGATTTGTTTTCTTCTTTTTGTACGATTCCTGCAATAGGAGCAAAAGCTACAGTAAATATTTTTTGGGGGGGGTCTGTGGACTGTGGTGCAGATCAGCGTGAACTCCAGTTTTCTGTGATGCTGCCTGACCCAAACCTCTCCTTCAGATCCTTTTCCCTCCTGTCGAAGAGTCAATTTCAGATCTCTGCTGATGAATATCAATTTCTTCTTTTCAACACCTCTGGACTATTCCCCTCCAGCTTTTTAACTGCTCCCATTGTGCCTCTGCCTCTATGACCCGGTGAAGCCGGTGCTCATTCTTTTTCCCTGAAGGAGAGATGTGCTATAATCCAACTATTCATAACTGATGGATTTTTTACAGATGTCATCTCACTGGGGAATATACACTGCACAGACACAACCCTCTAATGAGACGAATAAGTAAATAAGTAAAAAGACTCCTTAATGTAAATGCACATTATAATTCCCCTCTCTGTGTCTGTTTTTGTTTTTCTTACTGTGCACCTCTGTGAACCTGCTGGTTCTCAGAGTTCAAGACTGAACTTTCTTTCACCTCAAGATACAATAAAATGGTGAATTAATCTTAAATATGGTTTTCCCCTGAATCTCGGTCACTACAATTCCCATTTCCCCCAAGCTTCTCATTGATCTTACAGTGAAAATGATGAGTATATGCTGTAAACACATGCTATATATATATATATATACATTTGCTGTAATCACCTTTTTATTTGTTCATCGGACAGGGCTCATATTTATTGGACATGAGAGTGATATCATGTTTTTAATGTTTAACCATTCTTTTGTTTCTTTAAAATTATGATTATGTGTAAATCATGATTAACTTGTCAGTTTCTACTGCATTTTCTTCCCATAATGTCTTGTCTTTTTGTATCCCAGAACCTCCCTGAACCTGAAATGCTTCAGCCACATACCTTTTTTATATTCTGTTGGTGTGAAAAAAGCAGCTCCATCACCTCTCAAACAGCCAGTGAAATTTGAAATATGGTATTTCTCCCCTGGGCCATTTGTGCACGCTTACGTGTGAATTTTCTTCCCCTTCTGGGAGTGTTACTGCGCTCATACAGACATTAGCATCTCAGAGAGTCAAACTGAAAATTGGAGACACCGGGAAATGTGACATTTCACAAATGGAGGATGTATTTTAAACCTGAACGTGTACTGATGGCAGCATGGAGGAGTTTAGAGCTGATGGCAGAAATAAAAAAAATAAAAAGCTTTGAATGAAATTGTGAGATGATGATAGACCACCACTCAGGGTTCGAGTTTTTAGTAAACTGCTCTGTGATAGCGATTTAAATTGGACGCATGTCAGTATCAGAGACATTTACCACTATGATATGTATAGTAGTTATATGTCAATATAATAAGCAATTTGGTCTCTAATTAGAACAATTTCTTCATATAGTCATATGTTATGTTATATTCTCATCTAATCTAATATAATAGCCCAAAAACATTCTGCTGAACAAACACTTTTTTTTTCTGTTGTCTGATTCCTCTTAGCTCGAGAATGAACACATAAATTATCATTCTGAGGCCTTTATTTCCCACCGAGGCAGAACAGAATAGATAGATGACAACCGCCTAGTTTGTCATACTTGCATCTATTAAAATGATGTGTACAGTGGGAAACCCATGACAGTTTGTTTATTTAGTTTGATTTTGTGCTCTGACAGTGATTAATGGTATGAGCCATACATTGACATTTGCATTTATAGTGCAATTTGTGATTACCAATAACACTAGCAACTAAGCAAATGAATAGTTTCACATAACACCTCTAGACATTGTCCTTTTTCTTGTAAAAATTCTTACAAAAAATAAAGCTACAGATGGAGGGAAATGTAATTTTGGAAGGAAAATCTTCACTTTCATTCACACTGAGACTACAGAATATATACTAATATATGTCCTTTTCCTTTTTGCACAAACCACATCTTCGTTGTCTCTTAGATTTAAATCATGGAGTTTCTTTTATCTACCTTGTGACTGATTTACCTTTTGATAAGAAAACTCAACAAGGAGAAATTGCTTTTACCTTGTTTCACCTCATCTCTGTGTTTCATGAAGGTTTGTACATTCAGCACATACACAAAAGAACATGTTGCACTTCTGATTATAAAAGGCTGAAACATACCTGGAATATGACCAACAATAAGCATTCATTTTCATGTTTTCAGCACAAGAATAATCAGCTATTCATTATTTCTGTGCCATTTTACAACTAAAGTGTTTCTTGCCAATCACATTTAGTGTTAGACTTTTCAGCGAGGCAGACATCACAGCAATTCATCTTTTGTTGTGAGATCAGACTAGTGTTATATGCTTTGCATCTGCAATTATGGTGTAGTATTTTATGTTACTCACAACTTTAGTGTTAGAAAACATTTAAAAGACAAAAAACACGTTGATTTTGTTTGGAAACCTACTGCGAAAATAAAGTGCTTCATAAAATATCAATAATGAAAAAAGGGACTCAGTGAAGGTTTGATTAACTCCTGTGAAGGTTTGATTAACTCCTGTGAAGGCGGCGCCGCTAGAAAGGATGGAAGTGCATGCAAATATTGCAGGAATTGACTCAAAGCGAATATAATGAGACAGAAACAGCTTGACATGAACTCTTCTGGAGAGACAAACAGACCCAGCTCAGATAAATCTCTCTAAAACTCAAAAACTAAAGTAAAACTCTTTTATACTCCTAGTTCAGCTCACTCGTTCTTTCTTTTCTAATTTCTTTCTGACTCACTTTCTGAATCTCAATCTCTCCACTAACTCTGGCTCTGATGGCAGGTTGATATGTCTGCTGAGCTTTCTCCTTTCTGACATTTCCAGGCTAAGAGGAAATTGATCTGACCTGAGGGAGCAGCGCGACATGTCTGTCCGTCCAGTTAGTCGTTTGTAAAATGAAGGCCATAATATTTGACTTTACCATAAGAGCATCCCCAATAGAGTGTAACTTCAGAAATCGAAATAGAATAGACTGAAATATTTGGACTAGTGCTGTGAAATGTACACAGACGTTCGTGTTCCCCAGACTATGTGTCCTACGGACTCTGATCCTCTGATTTGTCCTATGGTGCCCTGGGGTTGACATTTGTGATTATGAGTGAAACCTCTCCACTGTTAGACTCGCTGTGTCAAGTGTCATGGCATTCATGTCCCCTACAAGATGATTGCAATGACTTCTGTGTTATTATAAGTTTTATTGTGGCATGATTCAAAAATTTTGATTTGTCCAACTACTTTGCTTTATGACCACATACCTGCAAAACTGATGACGTTGTCATCAGCCTCAGCTGTACTTGGTGTTTCCTGCTAATTAGCAAATGTCAGCAAACACTAAAATGGTGAACATGGTATACAATATACCGACTAAAGATCAGCATGTTAGCATTGTAAATGTGAGCATGCTAGCGTTAGCATTTAGCACAAAGCTATGATTCAGACCGGTCACCACAGTGCTGTGTCAGCGATAAAGAAAGGTTCATCGTTCTGGTAAAGGGGGAAATGGCGCTCTGGCTTGTTTGTATTTCTGTAAACCAATTACAATCGTCTTGGGTGGCGCTAAGCACAGGATGCAGCAATGGTGCCCTTTAGTGGTGCAACGGATCATAAAACTCACAGTTCGGATCGTATCACGGATCGGAGGTGTTAAACCGGTCATAATTCCCTCTCTAATATCTATTTATGTTGTTGCGAAAGAATCTCCTTCAAACAACTGGATTTATTCAAGTTTCTCACCAACACTACATTTTACAAGATTATATTTGAAAAAATCATGATAACGTTAGAATTTACGTTTGCCCAATTCTCATTTTCACTGAACAGAGCCTGAACGCATCATATTGTAACCTTCGTCCGTTAGTGATGCTGCCATCATCCTGTCAATTATAACATGGATTGGTTGTTTTAAATGTAACATTATCAGAGATCCGCGACTAGAAAAGCATAAATGACGATGTCCTGATCACATATTTAACTGAATATTGGCGGATAACTATCGTCAATAAAACTTTATTTCACACTGGGATGGTTAACGTAAACTGTGTAATCATTCGCGGTTCACACGTGTGCCAAACCGTGAGGGGGGATCAGATCACGGATCAACAGTGGTCCGTTACACCACTAGTGCCCTTGGAAAATAGATAACGCAGATAGGAGGAGAAGAGTAGGATGTCGCGTGATATGGCAGCCATTGGTAAATTTATACAATCTACATCCGGTGAGTCAGATTATGTTGTCCTCAGCCTTACTGAGCTTCTGGTCTTCTAGTTTTATCCTTTTACCACTAATGCTGAGGAAAAGGTAAAGGTATCCCAATACTTGAGTTTTTGTTGAGTGATTGTTTTCTCCTAATCTAACAGTAGATTGAGAGTACACTGACTCATAATTGGAATCTATTGCAACTGTCAGAAACCTATTAGGGAAACTGTATAAATCATCTGTGTATTTAGTTTCCAGGTAGACAGAGACAAATGCCATGAAAGCTCTTTTTACCCATTTACAATAAGAAACCAAATCTGAAAACATGCAGTCATCACTCATGTCTAATCAATCATCCCCTTTCTGTATCTCTGAGCACTACTAGATATGTTTCACTCAATTTATTGGCAAAAAACTAGAGTGAAAAATACGTTTCCTCCACTGCTCATCAATGGAAATGAGTGATTTCCAGCCGGAATGACCTGAGTTTTACTTAACTTTACTGTAGGTTTTGTTTTAAATGACAGTTGATGGGAAAATAAATCTCAGGTGACCATAACTGAGCTTGGAGGATTGTCCTTATTCTCTGCAAATGGCTTGGCGCTGTGGCCGTGAGCTTTGCCTCTTCTCTTACATTTGTGGATCCAATTTTGGGAGTTACTCTCTGTCTGTGTCAAGAAAGACTAATCTTAACAGATTTTTATCAAAATATTTTTCTATAGGAAGCAGAACAAAAAACATCTGTTTATATGTTGACAATATTTCTCTGATAATGTTAAAACTATTTGTTCAAAAACTGAACAAGAGGAAGAGTCATTTTTTACCCATTCTTTGCCCCGTTTATTTCTAAGGCAGGCTTGAGAATGATATATTTTTGTTGTATGGTAGTTTTTAGAATATTGCAGTCAGTGTTTGCATTTGGGATCAGCCCGTGCCTTCCTATAGGGCATGGGCCTTATGGTGTGGACCAAACCTACACATCCATGAAAGTGGTTAATAAAGGAATGAATTGAGGACAAAACAAAAGACAAAATGAGGGGGAAGTCACAAACATCATTCCAGCATGCCACTCAAATACAACCCCAGCAGCGACCATAGAAAACACGACATTTCAATCACACGACCTCTCCCTGACTGAGCAGCACTTCTACATAACAACCTCCTGCTGCTTCCCTCCTGCACCTGCATATAACATTTAGTTCTAATTGGCTACGTATTCACAGAGCCACTTCTCTGTCGGTCACATTGTGGTTAAGGTCTCTTGGGTTAAGCTGTTTACATGAACCCACGGTGCCAGACAAGTAATGAATAAACCATTAATAAAAAACATGAATAAACCAAAAGACAGACTATTTCTGGTGCTTCTCTCTTAGATCGGTACACCTGCAATTAAGTGCAGAAAGTACGTCTTTGGCCCAGAAACTGGCAGGTTATTTCGAATTCAGGGGAAAGAAATGATAACCTTGGTGTTATTACAGTAATGTGTTAGCAATCGTATCTTTCTTTTTTGTGACCAATTTTCCATTGAATTTTAGTTACAGACAGAGTTGCCTTGACTACAGAGGCTTTTAAACAATTCACAAAAGAAGCAAAAGAAAACCAACAATACAACAACATCAAAAGAAGAGCACATTGCCAAAAGACTGGAAACAATCGTGATGATAGAGAATGAATATAAATACAAAACAAGAAATGTGAAGCACATTACATCACCAGCAGAGAGGTCACGACTCTAAGTGCCAACAATGTCAAGTCAAGATTAAAGGTAAACAAATATAGATATATAGAGAAAATATAAAAACAAAAGTCGGATATAAGGGACAGAAATCCACCTCCAGCTTGTCAGAAAACAAGCCGACAAACTACTCAACTAGTCCTCGTTATATGTGCCTTTCTGCAGGCACAGATAATGCACAAGTCAGTAATGGCTCACATTAGCGGGAGAGAGTCACACAGCGGTTTGAGGTTTTGTAGTTTTTTTTTACAGTGACCCAACAACCCAGTATATGAGGTCACTGACAATGTCACAGCATGTCTCACAGCAGTACATGGAGTGTTGGACCAATTTCAAACAAAGTTGGTGAGCAAGTAAAGGGGAAATCTACTGTCTGGGTGGCTGTGACCTCTTTATGTCATCTCCATCTCCAGGTAACCTCTCCAAAACCTGCACAGCAGACGGCTGGACCGAGATGCATCCCATTGATATTGCCATGAACTGTGGATACAATCTCAACAGCACCAGCGATGATGTGAGTAAAACACGGCAGTCTATGAGAAGCAGCAGTACAGATACCCAACGGTCCCATTGTGAATGAACTCAGCAGCACAGTGGGAAACCATCTCGAGAACCAGTGGGCAGGAAGAATTGCATTAGAACATCTTTCCTTTTCTCCGTGGGTGGGTGTTGTTGTTGAGTCCATCAGGAAAATAGTTGTGGATTGTTGGTGTCACGACTGCAGTGTTTGCCTTTTGTTATGACTTGCAACAAGCGATTGGATTAAATAAAAGTAACACAGCACAACAGCATAACACTCAAAAAACATTTGTAGCCTATTTCCATGCTAGGGCTTTGAAAAATATTGGCTTTTATATTATTGTTGTACTATTAGTGGAATAAACAGCACATTTCAAGACATACAAATACATTTGTTTTGCTCCTGCTGAGTTTTATTTAAGGAATTTATTGCAGGAAATTTGCTTATTTGCATTATGGTCTAGAGTTAGATTAAAAGGTCAATACCAATCTTGTATGTTAAGTAGGGAGCTGGTGCTTTAATTAGCCTAGCTTAGGACAAATCAGCTCGCTTGGCTTTTTTCAAAGTTCCAACCCTGGATAGGTCGCCCAAATATTGCAGTGCTGGCAATTTAGAGTCATCAATTAACCTAAGCTGCATGTCTTTAGACTTTGGGAGGAAGCCGGAGAACCTGAAGAGAACCCACGGCGAGAACATGCAAACTCCACACAGTCACTCACACAAACAGAACTGAATGCCTGTGCCAAACCAAGAGAAATTGAATGCACTTAACTTTCTGTAAAAAACATAAATTGTCATTTTTACATTTTGTTATTGTATGGACTAATACAATCACTAACAGCATTGCACGTGCTTTTGCAGCTTTAGAGATGTTGGTAGGTTCTTTTTTTTATTTGGAGACAGCCTATTTGCTTCCAGTCTTGCTAAATCTCGCTAAGCTAGTCAACACAACAATGACATATTATCCCCTTTTTGGTTGATGTGGTGAACTTGTGAGCAAACAGTTGCTTATATACACATCCGGCAGATGTGCAGCAAAATTAGTATTCATTTGGAGTTGTGTCTGGCCACCTGATAAATGCCGGTCCAGCATTCACTCTCTAAACCAACTCCTGAGGGAACTATTTGTCTCTTTACCTGCTAAATGCTCCACTGTGCTCAGAAATTAGTCACTAACTGTGTCTGCCTGGGCTGAAAGACCTGCAGGAGAACTGCAGAGTTAGGTGATACTTATCAGTTGGTTGGTACTGAGCGACTCATTTCACATTATACATATCCTCGAGTCATTTTGAAAATATTGATTATAGCCACTTAGACCCACAGACAAGAGAGCGACATTGAACCCTGTGCAAAACATGTTGAACTGTTCCTTCAAGCTCTTAATTAAAGAATGCATGTCCAAAAAAGCAAAAATATTCTGACTGTTTAAAATGAATATATCGATAAGTCAACGTTCTTCAGTGTTTGCTGAAGAAGGCACAACACACTTTTCACTGATAAGGCCGAGTCAGTTCATAATTCCTGCCTCTTATCTGTATCATTCGGGGTTATTCATGTTGCCTTCAGGGTTAGAAAGGGAATAACTAGATCAAATGTTGTTCTTATTTCGTTTAGTTTTAATGCAGAGAGAGCTGATCTTGTCTGTTTTGATGGAGGTGGTGCAGGGTGAAGAGTGAATGTGAACTACAGGTGGTAAAAGCTTTCTGGGTGGGCATTCTGCTCTCCGAGTCACAGAGGCGGCCTCATTAGTATGCCACATAGGAAGTCAGGAGGGACCCGGCTGGTGAAGTACACTAAAAGGGATTCGATGTCCGTCTTTCTGCATACTTGATACCTCAGTGTGCCAGAGGATGCAGTGCTCTTAATCTCATTTTCATCAAGCACAAAACATGCAGTGCCATGACAGCAACATTGTGAGGCCACTCGGAAAATGTGCTGGAATAAAATCCAGTAAGCTATTACAGTAAATCGGTCATGCGTTTGTATGGAGCCCGGCAGAGCTTTTGACCCTTTTTTGACTTACTGTAATATAAGACCATGTCCACTCGCTGCCCCATCGCACAGTGAATGTTTAAGTTGTTGTTAGAGGACAGTAAAATACAGTATTAGACTGTAAGAAGTTTAATTTTTTTATTACATAAAATAAAAATTACATTACATTTTTTACTATTGTAGTTGGTTGAGGTGGAGATAATATAAATGACTTTATATACCATTAGGTAGTTTAATATGTAACAATAAATTGTATCTTCTAATTTCATCATGTGTTTTTTTATAATGTAAAATCATAAAATGCAAAGTATCTGGTATTCACTGATGTCAAGTACTTGTAGTAAAAATGACAATATGAGCCTCTGAAATGTATTGGAGTACAAGTAGTACAGTCATGTAAAGTACAGATACTTGAAAACTTGAATAAATGTAGGCTACTGACCGTCAAGTTGGAAACCACCACTATAAAATAGCAGTACAGGGCTTTTCATGATGAAATATACAAAAGTGTGACTTCTTTTTTTCTTCAGGGCAAGTTTTTCTGGCAAGTGAAGATTGGCTACACCATTGGCCACAGTGTTTCCCTCATATCTCTTACTACAGCTATAGTGATCCTCTGCATCTTCAGGTACGTAGAAATACAGTCAGACATGAAGAGAAAGTTTGAAAAAATAAAAACCAGTTTTCACTGTTGACAGTAGTTTGTTGTTCAAGAATGCTTTTGGGAATATAAACAGGAAGTATAACTTGCCATGGAGTTTTTTTTAAATTGTATCTATTATTTTTATTAGCATGTACTGTGTTTACATTTAGGCAAATTGGCACCATTAAAACTCTGCCGAATTAGCTGTTAGCAGTTCCTGTTTGCAGTGTTCTCATTGATGTACAGACAACTGTCCTTGGATTACTTTGACAGTGAAGAAATCTTAAAAACGTGATGATTCCAAGGCAACTTCTGCAGTTTAAAGAGCGTTTTTCTATGATTTGAAAGCAGATTTATGGACATGCATTCACCACGTGTACGTCACATTGAATCTAAATTTAAGTTTGTGTCTGTGTTCTGATTTGACAGAGAAAAGGTTAAAATGGCGACACAAATTGTGGCAACCAGGCAGCAGTAAGGATTTTTAAATTAAGCCCACCTGCAGTGTTGAGAATTTTTTTTAAAGAATACTCTTGAAAACAAATTGCATTCTTGACTTTTATAATAAATGATAGATAAACCTGTTTCCTTGCCTCAGGTGGTCAGAAGAAGGATAAAAGGCTAGAATAAAGAACAAAAAGAACAAAAACAGCCACCTCTGCAGGACCCTGCAGAGAGCATTAAATCAATTCAACATAAATCGCGATGACATTGACGTTATCCCTGCTGGGCATATGGACAACATGACAGTAAATACATTTTAGTGTGCCACATCAAACACTGTGTACTGGGATATGATTATATCTGATCAGTGCAGCTCCAAGGCTTATGTTAAACTGAGAGGCAAAAAGAAAAAAAAGAAATACTTCTAAACCTGATGATCCTTTCATGCATTTCAGTCCCTCGATCTTTTGATGGCACACGTCTGCAGCGGTTGGGAGATTAAAGTGGATATACGTTTGATATCAGGGACTAATCATAAGAGACCATTACTGTTTTGATGTCAGGGATAACTGAGATCACAGATTTGGATAGCAAATACTTCATCCTTAAAGACAATTAATAAACAATATATACAGTGCATGACTTATAACCTAATTATCTTTATTGTATGTAACTTTTCTATCAGAGATTCAAGCTGAAGAATGTTACAAAGAGATAAAAAAAAAAACTTTAATGTCCAATAATTGAAGGATAGTCTACATTTGTGTAATATTTATTCTTTTGTGCTGTATTTTGTCACTGAAAACACTGTATTTGCTTAGCTGCAAAAATCCCCAGTAGTACACTTTAGCTTGTTACATGAGTCATCTTCTATGATCACTTTGCCTCCTTGAATTCCCGGCAAAAGTAATATGATGCAATAAGTATTTTCATTCTTCCATTCAGGAAGTCCTTCACTACCATATACCCTTCTTTACAGAGAGGGAGGGAAACAGGAAATTACTTTTTTTCGTAGAATTTTCCTTGTGTCCACCTGAAAGTTTTGTTTGCCACAGGGCAGGACAAGGTCATAATAAAAAAAAGAAATCAAAGAAACCAACAGGTTTGAGCCAGAAGGAGAGTCACGACGGTGCAGTGGGAGGTGAGGGGAGCCGAGGGGCTTTATAGTGAGGGGTATTAAATAGTGCAGGTGGGATGTGGAGAGTCACACCTGTTTCTCAAAGACACCACTGACTATAGGTAGGGATCAAGAAAATGGCATATTTTAGTTTGGCACAGTCTCTTGAAAATACAAGCTTTACTGTATAGAGCAGATGTCACATCACTTCCTGTCTGAAGCCTTTGTTCTACTAGCTTCTGTCACTCAATAGAATCTCTCCTTCAGCATTTCTTTAGTTAGTCTTGCTGAAAACATGTTATTGTTGTTGAGGTGCAAACTAAAACAATTTCACTCTATACCTTTCTGTATATCATGTTCTGTGTGATAGTTTAGATATTATTGTAATTGAGGATGATTTTCTGATTATACGTCCAGAAGAAAAACAACTTTTCATTATTATTTTGAGCTGAACGAGTCATACAAAGTGTTAACTGACATAAATCGGTGCATATTTGTATAATATGTATATTTCTATTATGTGTGGATGTGTGCATGTATTTATTGGATATGCCCTGGGACATTATACTTCATGAATGCACTTTAATGTGTCTGATTAATCCCATGAGGGATGTGCAAATGTTCAGACATATAGATCAAACTAACATTCATTGGAGTTTCAGGAGTGCTGCCTTTGAATAAAAGGTTTAAGTAATTTATCTTTCTGCAGGAAATTGTATAAAATGTTTTGATCATGAGCCAAAATGGAAAATCATATCTGTTGTATAATAGAAAATGACATAGTGATGGAGATTAGATCTCACATTTGCCCCCAAAATACCCAAAGATTATTACAAGTGATATTTTATAAATAAATTCTGCTGAGCTTTCATCTCTCTCAGTATGTGCCACGACAAGTTCGACTGGGATTTCATTCAGGCACAAAACTGCTCTAAATGTCTAAAATTGGACAGAAATGTGTTGACATTGCAGAGAAAAACGAGCATTTAATGAAATAGCAGTTATTGTCATTTTAAACTGCTGTGACAGAACCTCAATAAGCTTTCCTGGCTGCGAGATAAGATTAAACTTTAATGATTCCTGAGGGGAAGTGATCGGGCATGTGCTGCCTGAGAACAAGCATAAACAAATGATCTGAGCTAATGAGAGGCTTGACACAGCAGCAGACGTCTGTGCCTGTCTCTCTCTTGTCTCTCCCCCCTAATCATTTAATCATCTCAAGTATGATAATGTAATCAGCACCTCAAGAAGTATTAAAAAAATCAATGCTCGAGCATTTCAATATGTTTCTGATTTGTCATCTTGAAATCTACCTCTCTTGTCTTTATTGGCGAGGCGTGTGAAGGACCATAGAAAGCATTCATTATGCTCTAAAGCAGATCCACCCACACGGTGATAAAAGGAGCTTATGAGCTCAATAATGAGTGGAGTCAGTCTGTGATATGCTGTGACAGTATGTTAAGCCATTAACTCCAAGGAAATTAAATAATTGAAATGAAGGCCTTTCTTTATTGAATTGTTTGTGTGCTGTCTCTTTGTCTTGATCTATACATCTCTTTCTGTGCATCCCAGGAAGCTCCACTGCACAAGGAACTACATCCACATGCATCTGTTTGTGTCCTTCATCCTGAAGGCCATCGCTGTGTTCATCAAGGATGTCGTCCTGTACGAGGTCGGGGAGGTGGACAACTGCTCCTCAGGCTCTGTGAGTTAATTGCCAAAGATGCACCTGTTGTTCGCTGTGGGTGGTTTTTTTTTAAGGATAAACGGTTCTTGTTGTCCTTGAACCCTGAAGAAGAGATAAATATGGTCAACGTGACAGTTTATACATTTTAGTGTAGCACATCAAACACTGTGAACTGGCATTTGATTATATCTGATCAGTGCAGCTCCAAGGCTGATGTTAAACTGAAAAGAAAAAAGAAACATTCTTCTAAACCTGATAATCCTTTCATGCATTTCAGTCTCTCGATGTTTTGATAAAGTGGATGAGACAGACTGATGTTTGATATTTCACAAGTCAGGGATGAAGTCAACCTCTGTAAGAAGCTCAGCAGGTGAACATGATACCTGTAGGCTAATTATCCACATTGAACCACCATTACGGAGACATCTCATCAGGTCAAATGTGGATGAAAAGTTGGATGTACTGCAGATGTTTGACAGGAGATAAGTAAGGAATTTAAGTGGCTCTGTCAAATGACCACTTTTACCAATACAAGGACCAAATCAAGTCAACGTATCGTTTAGTATCATTTGATCAAAGTTTTACAGGACACGTGAGCTTCAAGCTTGAGTACAAGACAATTCTCAATATCCTTTTTGACTATAAATAACTGAGTCAAGTGAGGTATTTTATTGCCTGGGGATATAAAATAAATCACTGTACGAATCGGTTTTATTGCTCTATTGCATTTTTAGATATTCTGTTGCTTTATTACTAGGATTTGTTAATTAGAGCTTGACTTTTAGGGCCAATCTGCGAGACGAGATTACCAACCTCAGAGCTCCAGGGGGCCCTAAAGTTCCTGGGATACGGTGCTTTAATTGTTTGTGGGAGTATGCAGCACTTAAACACAATCTCTACAGACTGAACAAGGGCCCAATTTATTACCTGACCCTGAGGATGTCTTAAAGAGAGTCTCTGTGTCAAAATCTAGTTTTAAGAACCTAATTATTCCAAAAATATGTGGTTTTTTTTATGATCAAATAGCCAGATAGTATTCCAGCATTGAAACAGGAAGACTGGTGGGTTAACAGGGGCCCAGGTTAATCCAGCCATACCAATCATACTCATATCTAGAGAGGGTTTGTAAACTGTCATACTCAAGTCGTGAGTAATTGACAATTACAGAATATTTAAACATGAGTCAAAACTCAACCTGACAAAGAGGGGTTACCTCTTAAGCAGCAAAATATGTATCTTTAAAAATGTATTGTTTACCTGAAATACTACTAAGATAAGACAAAACTGCATTAAACAGTAGCTGAAGATGTTAAAACCATGGGGCCAGGCTACCCTTAAATAACGCCAAGCTTACAAGCCATTTATGCTCGGACTTATATCAAACCATAATGTTTGGACGTCTTCTTGTCAGCTTTCCACCGTCACCACCGCCCCACCGCATACCGCTGAACCACACACCCTCAGAGACCCCCGAGGCCACAGTCGGGCCTGCGAACATGAGGTTTATGTTATATGATGTGGCCACACGACGAGACGGGCCTCTGAGTGTATTTATTAGCGAGCTCTTGTCAGCTGTCTCCATTGTGTTAATGGTACTATTGGGATGACAAGAGCCAGCCGCTGTCATGGGTCGGCTGAAAAAGACATTATAGAGACGGGTTTGGTGCTACAGTGCTCATCATGACCTCGGCATTACTTCCATTACAACTGTTGGCTCGGTTACTGTCGCTTTCTCTCTGTGTGTGTGTGTGTGTGTGTGTGTGTGTGTGTGTGTGTGTGTGTGTGTGTTCTGCATGCTTTGTTCATTACCCCTCTTCTGCAGAGGGATGTTTGCCGTAGCGATCCATTAGATTCATTCATGATATAATCGCTGTGGGGAGGCTTTATTTAAGGTGTGTGTGTGTGTGTGTGTGTGTGTGTGGCATTGTTCTTCCACATGCCACTGGTGGTAGGCTTTTTTTTTTAAATAGAGCTCCAGCAAACAATTTGTATTGGTTTACACACATTAGAACTAGCAGAAAGTTTCCGACAGCCCATCTGGGTCAATCTTCTTCCCATCAAGATGCCACGTGAGAATCAATTTATATAAACTACCCAATTTCCCTGTCAGCTTGACGGCCAGCTGCTTTAATACTTAACATCGATGTAGAAAAAGTGGGTGCCAGAAAACAATTTATTGTTATAAATTTTTTTATTATTTATAAGTGTCAATTTCCACTCGTAGCCTTGGTGTGTTTGATGAAGAACGGTGCAGATCCTTAATTTAAGTAAAAGCAACATTAACACCAAGACATTCGCTCCGCGTGACACCAATTGTATCCAGACAGCACTCACAGTGTCATCATGTCCATCTGTATTCTGGTGTTGACTCATGGTATGCCAATCTTATTGTAAGAGTACTGCTAGTATACAATCACACAATGTGTGTAAAATATAAAGATCAACATTTATATGCATTGTTTATAATACTTAATTGGTTAAAAAATGCTTGTCATACGAAAATGTAGCAATATCACAATATAGAAATACTCAATTTCAACTGGAAGTCCTGTATTCAAACTTTGACTTGAATACAAGTACAGTATTGATAGCTAAATATACTTGAGTATCAAGGAAGAAGTATTAATTTGATGTATAACTACTGTGTAAACTTACTCACTAGCCACTTTATACTGCTGGATAGTATCATTTTATAACTAAATATAATTTATTTCAGGTTGAGATAAGAACAGTGGCAACTTGAAGTGTGTTTTCAGTGTTATATCATTGCTTTTTTGTGTGCGTGTGCCCTTGTTTGTGCTTTAATGTCATTGGGTTGTTGCGGGTGTTGCATCATTTATATCCACTCAGCTTGGTTTCTTTATCATATTTGTGTTTACCTCTGTGCCCTACTGTCAACATTTCCATATCCATAATGCGCTTCAGTCCATTCAACCTCCTACCAATTCACCTCACATCTTACTACATCCGTTAAAGTGCTCAATGCATTCAGGGTCACGCTCCACATTTTTGAATGGGCACAGTATTGATTATTCTTACCTACGTGATGCCCTCCCTGTAGCATCTCTGCGATCCTGAAGCAGCTTCTATCTCCTGGAGTGTGTACCTGTCAAAGAGCTCCACGCTCCACACATCAGCTCAGCCCACCCACAACCATTAGTAAAATGAACCTTTTATACGCATCCTTGTGTAACAAGTTCAACAGCAGCCTCGCCGCTCAGCGTTCGGCAGCAGCAAACTGAATTTTGAATGAATTCACCCGTCCTGATGGAAGTTTTGGGCTTTTGTGCTGTCAGCCAACCAGAATAGAGCTGATTGTGTTATCCTGCATGGTTGACGTCCTTTTGCTCGCTGAAGTATCTGCTGGAAAATGGCTGCACTTTCCTATTTTAGAGATATTATATGTTGCATGTATTGTTTATATCACAGTGCAAAATACTGATGTTGGATAGGACACAGTTTGGTATTCTGCATTTGTAAATGATTAAATGGTACCACATATTTTCTAATATAAGTCATCGTCTACAAAGGGTTCATGAGGAGTAACTAATAGTCTCACATGGTTCAATAATACTTTAAAGATTATTCGATTAGATTCAATTATATTTATTATTTTATTAAATCTGTCCAGCTGTCAAGTCAATATAAAATAATTTTCCTTCAGTTTGTAAATGTTAAGTTAATTCAATAAAACGAAAATTTTGCTTCTGGCTAAAATACAAATCAAGTGACACGTTGCAGGAGGATAAACCAAAGGGCCAAAAGGTGGTACTTGTTGTAACTGACCTATAAAGCATTATAAATTTAAAAAAAGTGCCTTATTATTTAATTAAGGTCTTCAATTAATGACTGTCAAGGTCATTGTATCACTGGAGAACCGAGTTTGAGAAAGCCAATTTTGCTTTAAATACATTTGACATGTTCAAATTGAAGTCCCATATTTTACTTACTGACACTATAGTCATCATTCTGCTTCATTTAAATGGAACTGAGGAGAAATCCTCATCATTAGACATGTGTTGAGGAAATACAGCTGCTAATATTATAATTATTATATATATATAGAAAAAATGACGCTTTGTTTATCACTTCACTATTAGCCTTCCATCATTTCTAATCCACTGACGGCTCATTCATGTGATTGAATGCTGAGAGATACAAACAAACAAATATAAATGTATGCATTTGTGTGGGCAAAAACTGATCGGCTTTTTTTATTTATTTGAACATAGACAATTGAAAATGTAAATATGTGCATTTTCCCATTTTCTAAATGCAATTCTGCTACTGTAGGGAATGAAATTGCCCTGTAATATCTACCTGTTCAGTATGTATCCACTTCCACTCCACTATAATTGTGAGATCTTTTTGTGTCTTGTGTTCTTTGCCAGGTTGGCTGCAAAGTAGTGATTGTGTTCTTCCAGTACTGTATAATGGCCAGTTTCTTCTGGCTGCTGGTGGAAGGCCTTTATCTTCACGCATTGTTGGCTGTCTCTTTCTTCTCCGAGAGGAAGTACTTCTGGGCTTACATTCTGATCGGCTGGGGTGAGAACGCAAAACTTATGTCTTTATTTGATCTGCTGTCCTGTGGTGAGACCTCAGCTGAAGATGAACCACATCTACATCTATCTACTGGGATACAATAATGATCTTGGTGTACACTTATACATCTTTTTTTATTTTGTATTATGTCCCTAGGTGGTCCAACAATTTTCATCACAGCTTGGAGCATCACTAAAGCCTACTTTAATGACGTGGGGTAAGAAATAAACATCAATATCTAGGTCTGATTTTGCATTGATTTCAACTTGTACATGAATATTGTTTCTTTCTTCACCAGGTGCTGGGATATAATCGAGAACACTGATGTGTTCTGGTGGATCATTAAAACTCCTATTTTGGCATCAATCCTGGTAAGTTTACGAGCCGTGAGCACTTTTGTATCAGTCAATTTCAATTACATCAACATTTATGCACCTTGAGCTGTTGACACTCTCAAGCCAGACTTTACCAAAGTAAAAGTAATTGTCACTGAGAAAGAAAACATACTTGTCAGTTATCGTCAGTCCACCTGAGACTTACCTGTCAGTGTAATTTGTTTGCATGCTTTTGAACTCCATATTGTCTTTGGTATTTCCTGCTGGATGTCGACACAACTGAGAGCTTGTTAAATTCACATTTCACTTTGAAAAGGTTGACAGGATAATTACAATCCATTCATCTTTCTTGTCTGTAATCATCTACTTCTCTACAAAGGTTGAAGAGCGGAATGATTGTAGAGGTGCTCAGTGTGCCCTGGAAAAATAGTATGCCATTTAAATGTGCTTCAGGTGTTAATGGATTAGACATTATTTTCTCCTCAAACAGTTATATCAGAGCATCAATATCATTCTCATATCAGTCCATCGAATTTGGAGATAGAGGCGATTAGCTCAGCTTAGCATAAAGCATAAAGAGTGGCCAAGAAATGACATGTAACTCTTTTCTATTTGTGTACAGATTAAACAAGCAAGATATGTGTTTCTCAATGAGCTTTAAATGTATTATTGGTAGGTGTAATGAACTTTGGTGAAAACTAAGCTAGCTGTCCCCCCCCCCCGCTTAAGCTAAGCTAACTGCCTTGTGCTCTTAAAGCAACACAAAAAAAATGCCTATTTGCTCTCTTGCCATGAGTTATTTAAGCAATAGCTCACGACAGGCTGTGGTATGTTGTGAATATATCACCTAAGGGGCGTTGTTTGGCCCGACGTGATATATATATATATATATATATATACGTATATATGTATGTGTGGGTGTGTCACTGTGAGTGAGAAAGACACTTTCAAAAAGGTGTGAAAAGGAGGGTTAAAATGAGTTTAACAAGCAGGACTCGAGAAGCTACAGTGGACTGTGTTCAAATTAGTTACAGTCAACGACCTGCCTCTCCGCACAACATTTTGACACTGCTTTGTGTTCTTAACTGTAGATCAATTTTAGATTTTTTTTTATTTGCCACATTAGCAGCATGGCTTTAGGGATGGCAATGTCAGGATAAATCTGCCTATGCATTTATACTTAGATCTTAGTTTGTCTTTAGGAAGTTGTATAAAACCTATACCAAACACCAGAGTATTTTTTTTTTTATTCTTTACTGATGTGTGCTGATGTCCTGCTACGCCGGTCTTTGCTTGGCAGCAGACACAGCAGGTTTAGTTGTGTTCTTTCATATCAGGATCAGGATCAGCAGCCTGGTTGTCAGACCCCTCTGTCTCTTTTTATCTGCAGCAGCTCTGACTGACGTTTGTGCAAAGGAGTAGGTTTGCTTATGGACGGCAGGGACATGTCCCAACTAATATTTTGGTGGGAGAGAATTGTCCTTACCAATATTTTAGCTAATTATTTTTCGCATTATCTTCGAAGTGAACAGACACACAAACATACAGAAGAGCAGTGGAGCAGAATCACTTGTTGACCAGTGCGGAGAAATGTGCTTTTGTTGTGAACAGCTGCATGTCACAGCGTATCCTGTCTGAACCCCGTCCCTTTCCTTTATTGCTCGCATTGCAGCACATGTAACAGTCTGAAAGCAATACTTCCATATCAGCAGAGAGCAGAGCAATAACGTAATGTACCACTGACTATAATGCAGGTTGAGTTTTTTCTTAAAATATTATGACTTCATTCTCATTAAGTTACGACTTTATTCTAGTAATGTTCCTTTTTATTTCTCAAAAAATTACAACTTCTCATAGAACGCTGATGTGTGGGAAATGTTATGAATGTGCAGAAAGATTTCAACATGAACAGAAATGTTGCTGAATTGCATTACAGCTATTACAGTTCTGGGGGTTTATAAGCTAATTAAAATTAATTAATTAATGTGAATAGGTGCCACGTGCACGTTTTAAAAGAGGTTACATACCCAAACAAAAGACACAAAAGAGGAGGGAAGAGTAAATCGTGCCTACATGTGTGTTGACTCAGCAGACATAACATTAACTGAGAAAAGTTGATCTACGTGAAAATAAATATTTGAAAGCCATACAGAATGCCTGCGAGCCTTGCTGCTTTATATTCCATTATATTTTTATATTTTAAATTGTCACCTGGCGCCTGAATTTTGTGTTTTCCTTTACATACATAAATATAATTCTACCATAAATTGGTGCATACAAATTCACCAGAATGCAGGAAACAAAACCAAATCGACGCCTTTGTGTTTCTGAGTGCGTTGTCAGTTCAGAGGTAGAAAAAATAATCCAATCATGTGACATGAAATATAGTAACAAGCTTCTGTCATGAGATGCATCTCTCCAACATTCCTCCATATCCATTAGTTTAGAGAATGACAGCATGCAGAGGTGACTTTGAAACCAGCTTTTTATCCATGTACAAATTTCCTATTAGAAAAATAGCACTAAATCCCATTTATATTGTAACATATACTGTTCTCAAATCTCCGCAGATGAACTTTATTCTATTCATCTGCATCATACGAATACTTCGTCAGAAAATCAACTGCCCAGATATTGGAAGAAATGAGTCCAACCAGTATTCGTGAGTATAATTTATATATAAGTTATAAGTCGTTTTCATGCTGTAAATTTGTACAAATAATTAGCTCAGATAAGCCCACTTCAACTTTTTCTGTCTTGGGCTGAATTCGGTCCTCATTCTGTGAAAATTAGCTGCATTTACAAAACAAATATTACCTCACAAGCTGAGAGTAAGATGTACATACATGTCTAGGTTCAACATAGCTGTAAATTAAATTCTTTCTGTGGCTACTTTGAACTTTATATGCTCAAAGCAATGCAAGGATGAACAATCCTTTTCAACTTGAGAAAATAAATTCATCGCCTGCCTTAGCATGAGGTACTCAGCACAGTACCCATTCCCTGGCAGCTGCTTTGCACAGAGATATAGAGCTTTATGTGTTTAAGTGTTTTCCTGTGATGGAGAGCATCTCATAAGCCAGCCATAATGCATGAGCTATTTTCCCATTGACACTTTTAATGGAGTTTTTTTCCATATCTGGTCCTCAGAGCTGAAATGTAAAATGAAAAGTACTCTGGAGTCGCATTTCATTATTGGCATATATAGAGACGGATTGAAAATTGGTTTCACCGGAGGGGGAAATTAGTTTTTTTCTGCTTTGTCATTTCAGGAGGCTGGCGAAGTCAACGCTGCTTTTGATTCCTCTATTTGGGATAAATTTTATTGTGTTTGCATTCATCCCAGAGCAAGTGAAGACTGAGCTACGACTGGTTTTTGACTTGATTCTGGGGTCATTTCAGGTATGACATCAACGTTTTTGGAAGAAGTGATGATAAAAAACGCTTCTACGTTGTAATTTTACAATTTTAAAATCGAGGAATTTGTATTTGATGCCTTTCATGAAGGTCATCCAGCACACAAAAAAAAAAGTTTCTTGAATTTCCAAATCAAACTTCATACAAAGCCGTAAGTAATGATTGGGCTTCCTGTCAGCCTCGACCGGCGAGTGTTTCTATTGAAGAAACCGTGGCAGGTCTCTAGGGGCTTTGCTGGCTGATTCAGTGGCAGTGTTACTGCCTGGTGCTATTGCAGTTCATCACATATTGAGAAATGATGGAGAAATGCAGCCATTACAGGCCGTTTGGAAACCAAGGAAACCTTTCCAGCATATTCTCTCTTTCATCCTTCCCATCCCTCTTTTTCATTATTACTGTAAGGCAAGGCAAGGCAAGTTTATTTATATAGCACATTTCAACAACAAGGCAATTCAAAGTGCTTCACATAAAACCATTTAAAGCATCAAAACATAATGCAAAAGAAAAGAAGAAAACTAACAATCGTTCATAATGCATAGTTTTTCCATTCATGTCTCATGAATGCCACATATTATGCTTCAATTAGCAAATAGTTGTTAAGACAATATAAACAGATTTAACTGGAGCTTCCACCATGACACACGGTATTGTCTCTCTTACTCTTTTAACAGTGTTTTTCTTTCCATTTAGGGCTTTGTAGTCGCAGTCCTTTACTGCTTCCTCAACGGAGAGGTAGGTAGTCCCCTCGTGATGTAAACACTGTTTGTATAAACACACTGTTTAAAGATTTCCATGCAGAGATAGCAAAGTGTTGATTCTCAGAAA
This sequence comes from Ophiodon elongatus, assembly GCA_016806645.1. NCBI lineage: Eukaryota > Metazoa > Chordata > Actinopteri > Perciformes > Hexagrammidae > Ophiodon > Ophiodon elongatus. The sequence goes on along the minus strand of JACSYO010000632.1, from coordinate 1,371,722 downwards.
ATGTAGTTAATCTGTAGTTTTTCTGTGGCTCCCTCTGTGCACCACTTACATTTGCAAACAGTCCTGAAAGGTGGATGGAGCTGTTAATGTGAGTCACCAGCGCTGGTTGCCTCCCTTGGACCTCCTAGCAGCATATTTTCTGCACTCTGCCTGCAGGATGGGAGGGCTGTAAAAAGCACAGCCTTCTTGACAGCAAGCTATTCGGTAATGTCTGCAGAGGCTCTGTTAGTTATTTTCCCAGCGCTGAGCCAGATTGAATCACAGTGATGGGTTGGATGGCAAGGCTTGACACTATGCTGTCTGAATTTTAATCTTTGTCCTTTTCTAAAGCCGTGGCGGTGGAGTGTTTGTGAATTACTGGAGCCTCTAAAATGGTATACAGTCCAGTAATTCCGACTTTCATGAAGCTTATTATGTTCAGTATTTATTGAAATTGAAAAAAAAAAGGTTTTTGTGGTTTTGTAACCCTGTAAAACAGAAAAGTAAATCTTGTTTGTAGCTGTTTTCTGACAGTTATTTCATGTAACTGGTGCAAATGCAGTAATCACGTGGTGGACTGTTGATCGTTAGCTGCCCCCCCCTAGTTGAATGATCTTGTGGTTTTGTGTTTCCTCGTGTTGTTCATTTTGTAATATGAGCCAGAGCTAATATTTGTTGTTATTCTAGGCACCTCCAGATGTAATACTGTGGTAGACCCCACACCAATTCAACTCCCATGCAAAATATGTTTTCAGTTGATACGCCACAACATAATGGCGTACCAGAATTGAGTTGGTGGGCTACACAAGGGGAATTGTCCGGGGTGTTTACGGTTTTCATGCATTTCATTCATGTGACAATGCTGATGTGAAAAACTTGCAAATTGAATTGCTCTGTAGCACCCTTTGAGTTTTTGAGAGTATTTATTGTGAAAGAGTTTCAGTTTCATTTGTGTGATGCTCATCCAATATGGCCCCTACAATGAATCGCCATCTTTACATGGTGGAGGGTTTTGTGTGCCCCAGTGACCCTGGGAGATGTGTTGTCGGGGGCAATAGCATCCGGTATAGGGTCTCCGAAGGCAAAGTGGTCTCGAGGGAGGAACCAGACCAAGAGCAATTCACTGACCCGATGTGAATCTACTGCCCTGTGAGGCCACCCCTCGCAGGGAGAGGCATTGGGGTTAAGTGCATTGTGAGCCAGATGAGGGGACCTAGGCATGCCGACTCCATTGCATTGCAGACTGGCTCTAGAGACGTGGAATGTCACCTCTAAGGGGAGGAAGCGTGAGGTGGAGCGGTAACAACTAGATATAGTTGGGCTATAGCAATATTTCTGGAGCCCAAACCCCTGGAGAAGGGCTGGACTTGATCAGGGTGAGAGGCATTGATTGTGGGGATACTCACGAGCCCCCGGCTGAGCAACGCTGTGTTGGAGTTTGTTCTCTAATTACGCTGCTCAGCCTCCCCAGGGATGTTCGTTCTAAGGTGCTGGAAAGGAGGCTCCAACCGATTGTCAACCCTCATATCCGGTTTGGGATCTTCATGGACATGAAGAAAGGAGAGTGTCCCGTTTAGGGACCTCAGAATTGTGTATCTGCTCTTTGCAGATGATGAGGATCTGTTGGCTCCATCAGACCGTGACCTTCAGCACGTACTGGGGTGCTTTGCACTCGGTGACTGAAAGAATAATAACGTGGATTCATCGGCCGAAATGAGTGTTTCAGTTACTGTTATGAGAAAAGTACACGGTAACACACTCGCTGTATTAAAGTATTATTGTTCTAATCCATTGTAGGTCCAAGGAGAGATCAAGAGAAAGTGGCGAAGGTGGCACCTGCAGAGATACATGGGCTCGGACACCAAATACCAACATCCGTCTATTGGCAACAGCAACAACTTCAGCACCCAGATCACCATGTTGACACGATGCAGCCCGAAAACACGCCGGGCCTCATCCTCCTGTAACGACGACCTATCTAGCATATGACTCACACAAACAGTGATACAGACATACATGCTGTACAAAATACTCTCATGCCAACCATCAGGCAGAAAGATAAATACGCACTGCCTCATTAGCACATGCACTCTTGGATGATGTGTCGCTTGAGTGACGTGGACAAGGGAAAGTGATGAGAAGAAACTAGTGTGACAGCTTCTAAACAGCTTTTAATCTCCACGCTTCTTGAAAAGTCTAGGTATAAGTGACAAAGATACAGGCACATTGCTTCACAAGCACAGCTTTCGCACATTTGAATGCGAACCATTCACTTCTTTGTATTTCAAGATTTCGCGCACATGTAAAGAGGAATTTGTTGGTCAAATCATTATGGGTCATTTGGTCAATCGTTATTAAGTTCATGTTGCTCAGACACCAGGCAATGCAAAATGTCACAGATTAATGGGGTTAGATGAGGGAATCCAATTGTGAGCTGCACCAGCATCCTGCAATCTGATGTAATTACACGTTGATTAAAAAATACTCAATGGATTCCTGCCGCAACAAATGAACAAGGCTGGTGCGAAGACACAGCCATTCGGAGAAAAGGAGCTGACTTTTTTTTTTTTTTTTAAAGGAAAACTCATTATTTTTATTGTACCAGAAATGTGTTATGGAGGTGTTTTCGAATGTAAGTATACTTAGTGATCGAAATGTGTTTTAAGTATATTTTGAGGCAACCAAAAAGAACAAAACAGTGTGCAACATTTTTGCCTCCCTCACTGTGTAGGAAGACAGAAAAAGAAAAAAGTGTCTGATAACCAGTTTGAAATGTTTTTTTTCCCATAAATGGCAAACAAATGAGGTTTCAGACTGAGTGACCAGTGTGATGCTGATTCACAGTGATGGGTTCGGAGTATAAATGCCCTTCTCTGCACTATCACTCTCAGGAGAGACTGATTGCCCTTTGCCTTCCCTGTCATCAGTACACTCCTCCCTTTTGTTTTTTGTGATCCTGAGCCTGTGGATTGTGGTCGTTTTCTGTTGAGGCACTGTGGCAGTTCTGTGCCCATCACTGACGAGTGCCTGGTTTCAGTGTTTTGAAGTGACACTTTCAATCAAATCTTCACTGGCTGTCGGCTGCTCTGGAGAGTAAATGCCTTTTAAAGGTGCAATGTGTAAGATATTGCCAGAATTTGAGTTGAAAAATGTACTAACATTAACAACAGACTGTGAGGATGTTAGAGGGTTGACGTTATGTCAAAGAGGTCAATGTATTGTGTTGCAGAGATATCTACTGAAATGAGCCCGTCTTATCTTGTAACACTACTTGTACCTCGGGAGGCGATAGTCGGCCCTCAGTCCAACGAGAGAATGAAGAAGTAGAGCCGCCCCGAGGGCTTATTAATGATACACCCATGATATGTTTGAGTTTTGTAGTTTGTTTATTGGATCAAATTCAAATGCTTTGCAGTGAGTACAGCGTGCGGCGGCTCCAGATGATGGACGTAGCTTCAGTAAGCAGTTAGCTCGAATTCAGCCAGAGAAAACCCCAGCACCAGGGCTCCAACTCCCCGCCTGATCATTAAACCTTCTGTTGCTGCTGCTACACAGCTTAGACCCAGCGCTCCTCCAGCCCGCTGTGACCCCCGGCGCTGGGCTTTCTGCCGGGCAAATCTGAGCGGCCACAGCCCGCTAAGTGACGCTCGTCCCTCCGGGGCCGCTGCACGCTCGCCTCCTGGCGAAGACGAAACAAAAACACGGGTTGTCCCCCTTGTCTCTGCCACCCAGACCCAAGCAATAAACAAACTATCAAAACGTAACACGACAGGCCCTGGTTAGTGTCACAGTAAACACACAGATGGCGTAAACGTAAACTATAGGCCGACGCCGCGCGTGAAGATTATAAGATAGCAGTGTTATAGTGTTAAAGGAGTATCAGCAGTTTGGTTGAATTTGATGTATTCTTGCCCAGCCGTAGTTTTTATTTAACTGATGATTGTAAATTTAGATTGTATGGACCCAATATTTGAGGTGAAATGCTGCCCTCTATTTCTTTGGAGCAAGTGGCTCGGTATTACACATTGCACCTTTAAGCAATTCAGTGCATGAATGTTTACATTTTCTCTACAGTAGTCATTTAACATTGTACAGCCAAAATATACAGTGTAAAGAAAATGAATTACTATGGATTGTTGTGCCATATCATATATCAGTAATGTGACTGTAATTGATGTTTGTTCATTTGTTGTTAATGTAGCCATCCGTGGCTCAATGCTTAGCAGAACAGCTGAATAGAAGAAACTGCATCACACTTAAAATCAGTCCTCCGACTTGTACAGAGAAGATGTCTTGGTGGTGCTTTGGTAGATTCTCCATTTTGAAAAAATATTTCCTGAACTCTCCATTGACTTGTCAGGTTGAAACAGCGGAGGAGTTTGAACCTGACATGTCAGTAGAGACTATTGGAGCCGATATGTAAAGCAAAGCAAGGTGACAAGGATGACTGGTCCTGTCACAATGATGCTGTCATTGGGCTTTTTCAGATTACAAGGTCAGACTTGAAAGTCACTTAAATGTTCATGCAAGAGGGAACATACAGGAGACCCACCTTCAACTGGAGGAAAATAACATGATCTCAACCCGCTGCTGATTTAATGGGTCAGTGAAATCCACACATCCTACTATTGATCTTAGAAATGATTTACAGCAAAGGCCTCTATAGATGGGACGTTTTGCTGGTGACAAAAGCGTAAAGAAATAGTACAGTACAACAGTTTGGGAAATATTCACTTTCTTTTTCTGGTTAACAGTTGAGAAGATTTATACCACTCTCATATAAGAATGGTATCAATCTTCTCATCTAATTCCTGTCAAGAGAGAAAATAAGCATATTTCCCAAAATGGCAAACTATTCCCTTAAATACTCATTATCCCACATTGTTTGGTGCCAGGCTTCAGTAAAGTTTAATTTAATTTAGTGAATATGCCTCTCATTATGGTGCGTGTAAATAGATTAGAAGGCCTACATACCGAAGAAACAATCCAAGAATACAGTGTAATCAAATACATTCACAGCTGTTTCTAGATATTATCTTTTAGTGTTTAGGTGACCTGGTTGTTTTGTATCAGTGAGCTAATATTAGGTGATATTGAATCAACAACCATTCTAATGTGTAGCTACTTACAGTTAGTATTCAGTGCTGAAGCATGTTTAGTATAGATTTATTTACAAACTGGATATTGTGTTGTTTAAGATTTGATAGTTGATTTGTGAGTACAATGTGTGTAACACTGGTGCAATACATACCATTGTGAAGCTACAAATGTACTGTAAGTATTTATTAGCTTAAGTTGACATTTCTATACACATAAGGCCACTTAGTTGTTAAACAAGAGTTTTTTTTATTATTATTAATTTTGTACATTGCATGTTAAGACTTGTCTTGGCAGGAAACTTAACTTAACATACATATTTTCCACTGTTCCACTCAAACTGTATGAAATGAATTATTTAGAAACATACAAGCTGGTGAAAATGATTTTTTGTACGGAGATTATGTTAAACTGCACAACATACTTTGCTTCAACATTGTTTTAAAAGATATGGAATATACGTAATTATGCTTCTTTTTTTTTTTACGCGAACACTGCAAACAGGGGCAGCAGTGCCGACAGAGCTAACAGTCACCAGAGGGTGGACACGACTCTACACAATCTAAATGATCTTATTAGTAGGCGAAGTCAAGAAGTCTGCTCCATGAACAGTTGTAATATCCTCATTGACTGTAACACTGTCGTCTAATTGAAGCTTATTTTCCTAAGTGCTCTCCACTACTTGACGAGGGCCTGGCCTACAGTTGATTCCTTTTTTTTATAATTTTACTCTCAGAGAGGCTGAGTTAAGCTCAGAGGGAAATTATTCATTTAATTTAAATATGCTAATCCCTGTTCTTGAATAAAATAATATTCAGGTCTTTTTCATTTCAAATATTCACATTCTATATAACTAGCTCTCTGAAGATGACTTGATCAAATGTCCGCGCCTTCGGTAAGCGAGCAGGCAGCTTGATGTTCCAGCTGATTTAAATGGTCAGAAAGCAGCACGTTGAGTTCTTTAGGAAACAATGTGTTTCAACAGACAGCTCAAAGTGTTCGAGTGACTCTCTCCAGCTCATGGAGAGGAATTATCCCAGTGAATTACTGTACTTTTTCACTTCATTGTGGTCACGGTGCCCTTACAAGGCAAAAGCGTCTGAAAACCTTGTAATACTTTTTAAAGGCTTCAGATCTCAGCTCAATAAAGCCAGTATAACCTTTTCAACATCACGTACATAAATCCAGTGAGAAAACAATGATGTAAAGTAAATAGTATATTCATTTGTATACTTTAAGGTAGGTTACTTGTACTTCATTTGAGTATTTTGTGCTACTTTATGCTTTAACTCCATTACATTTCAGAGGGACACATTTTACTTAGGGTTGTATAGTACCTCTTACGTATTTCAATTTTGTGTTTAAAACATGAAATAAATCATTAAAATGATGATTGCTATAGTTGAAACTACCTGTACTTTGACTTGCTACAACACTTAAACTTTAATGCTACAATAATTTAAAGGCACAATCTGACATGGAAAACAAAAATACCCACCACTGAAATTCAAAAACACAGGATTAGACTCGTTTCCAAATTAATCCACATGTTTTGTTTTAGAGGTTAACTACTCTATGTTATTAATGTTTTCTAATCCTGTCAGTTCGTTTCCATACGTTTACAGTAGAACAGACCAAATATTCAGCTAGAAGATCAGAAATGTTAATCTGTTGGTCTAATGTTTCAGTTTTTTTATTAAATATACTTCTAAACTTAATGATTACTTTAATTTTTGAATACTGGACTTTCACTTGTAATATTGAATATTGTATACTATTTCCACGTCCTCTGTACTTCTTCGCCCACCGGGTAAAAGGATCTGAATCATTCTTCCTGTCAGAAATCAAAGCAACTTTCGCTCCACTTCCTCGCAACTTCAAGTTGATCTTCAGTTAGGCAACAATATTTGACAAGAACAACTTGCCCGCTGAGTTTGCTTTGGTGTGATGAAACTCCAGCTATTTGAGTTAATCCGTCTGTTGTCCCTCAGGTTTATTGGTTCACTCACTGCCTTTGAGCACAGCGGGCCTCTTGCTGTGCGCAGCACCATGAAGAAGAGCGGATTCAGCCGGGGCTGAGTGCTATGTGCCGTAAAAAGATGAACAAACACACCATGCCATGCCTGGTTTCACAGATGAGCCGCTCTGGGGTCTAATGTTTCATTAGCTCTCTCCATGAAGTGGAAATGAGCATGCCCATAATACCATTAGTTATTAGGAACTGTAATTATGGTGAATAGAGGGATTTGCAGGGTTGAAAGTTGTTGCATGAAATATTAACAAGATACAGTGTATTCAAAACAACATCCCTGAGGCCCATGTGTTGAAATATGCTGATCAAATTGATTAAAAAAAAAAAAGGTGCTGTATTGTTGTATATGATGCATTTTGTTTAGATTGATAAACTCTTGAGTAAAATGATAGCTGATGTTTTAAAGTGACTTTCTGTCAGAATTCATAACAGGCAGTGGGCTGCTGGAGACAGGAGAGAAGATTAATAAAGTTATTTTCAGATTCTCAGTGGCTCTTAAAATGTGAGACAGGTGTCTTGCCTTTAGGCATCTTCCAACATTCATGACTGGTTAAATATTCATGTTACGAATAAAGCAAAGTTTGTAAAGGACCAGCGATTGAGCAAACAAGTTAGCTCAGTCCAAATGGCTAAGAGGCTGCTTTGATTACCTCCGACTCCTGATTTAAAGAGAAGCCGTCCGATCTGATCTGATCTCATTTGATCTGAACTGTGGCTGTGAGTCATGCTGATCAGCATCAGAGGCCACTTCTCAGAGGCAGAGCTGGAGGAATAAGCCACTGTATATCAATGATTTGTTTTAACGTAGTCGAGATTTGTGACTACAACAGTCACAGGGACTACTTGAAAGAATGATGGCAAAAGCTTGACTTTCTTCTCTTTCACACACAGAGAGGATGTCTTACTGCAGCTTTGATCTTCTCATTTGCATATAAGAACGCATCGTACCACCTTGAACTTGCCAACCAATGCCAGCTGGTATGAAAGAACAAAATGGTCCTGACTGGCTCATAAGGGCCATGTCTTATGGACATATAGTAGCAAAATGTGGCATTACTGGAAATATGAGTTAAATGTAACAAAAAAGCAATACACACACAGAGATTATACATCTGTTCTAAAACTGTACTTTCATGGACCAAGCTTTACATCTCAAGAAATCCTGAATGGAGTGCTGCAGGGATCATATTTTTGTAAGCCAATCCAGAAGTTGGTAGTCACATTTAGCCGTTTAACCGTTTAACCGCCTTTTTAAAGGACTCGTAAAATCTTCAAAATTCACCAGAGGTGTATTTACTGATATATTTTATGTCGTAGAACAAAACTTTAGACCTTATTTCAGGCATCTAACCATAAACCCTTTGACTTTGAGATGAGGCCACCAGAAGTATAAAAAGGCTAACTCATTTTCAGGCTTTAGGACTCATTCCTGTACCACTCCATTATATTATATTTGTTGCATTGTGTAACAGCTCAAGCCATCTGTAATCACATTAGTTTTTATTGTAATTTAACATGTGAAGACATTAAAGCTGCAATAATTAATATTTTTACATGAACAAATTGCCAAATACCTACATGTAAAGTGAAAGGGGCCACTGGTAGCGACTAAACCACAGAGAATTATCACCAACTCCGTAGTTTCTCTAAACTCTACGCAGCGTTTTAGAGCCTTTCAGCTCATTGTTTGTGTTTTGGTTCAGCGTAACATTTAGCAGCGGAGCAGAGAGATATTTCCCTCAGGAGTTGGGAGCAACCAAAAACTAAAAGAGAGAGAAATTTGGACTTATATTCATTATTATATCCTCCAAATGATTGCTAATGTTGCACCAAGTATGCTGCATGTGTACATAAGCCACTGTTTGCGAACATGTCCACCACAACAAAGCAATGGCGCTTATGTTTTCAGTTTGTTTTATCTTGTTCTGCCGCCGCCACTGGAAGAAAAGTAAATAAATAAATGAATCAATTAACGCAGCTTTAAAGAGAAGTGATTTCTTTCCTTCCGTTCCGTGGTCACTATGGTGCCTTGTTGCCGCTCTTTCATCTTGATTTGTACGGGTGACTCGGTCATGATTAATACACTACACAATCACTAGTAAGCCATTCTTCTAACATATGCACTTACATTCATGTAAAGTGATAAGTCACTGCCAACTACGGAAGAAAATGTGAGAAAGCGACTCTCAATGATTCATGTTTAACCGAGGTGTAAACAAGCTTGGGAAATTGTTCCACACATTTGTACAATGACAGGATGCTTGATCTCACTTTTGACATAAATACATAATTCAGTTTGGGGAAAAAATGACTCATGAAGTATTTAAAGCATGCCATCTCGTCTGGGTGAAGTGATTGCATTGTATTTACGTCTGAGCTGCGAGAGTTATCGCATGAGGTCGGGGAACTGGTGGTGTGTTTGGAACAGAGGCATTTGGACTCGTGCTGTGTATGGCAGAGACTTTATACAGTATACGTATCCAATTTAATGTGTCACGATGAATATAATATTACACTCTGTAATAGTGAATATACTATGATTCTAGTGAATTTCACTGAATAAAGTTTTAAACTGTATTGAGTAATGAAATGATGTTGAACAGACGTGTGAAAATAACCTTGCCTTTGCTTTCATTTTGGGGAATTTTATATTCTTCATAACAAACAAAGGGAAGATATTTATTCTACAACAGGTAAAAAAAGTTTCTCATCATATTATTGTGGCATAATTTCCATATATTAGAGAAAACACAAAGATTCAACATCATCAAAATCAAAAACCAACAGTTAGTTCACTTTATAAGGTTTGATTGTTAATAATGTGAAAGAAGGATGAAGTATTACTCCCAATAATCATGTTGTGTGACTAAAAGCTCCAGATCAGTTACTAAATGGACAATGATGTTTGTAATGAGATTGTTTTCTCAACAACTAATAGAAGAAATCAGATTAATAACCTTTTATATTATTGACAACAGCTACGTAAATGGACGTTGTGGTGAGATTGTTTTTCAATTTGCTGTTTCCAATGTGAACAAGGACATTTGAACCTCAGCTTTATCATATGAGCTGAGATCTCTTTGGATCAATTATTCTGACGACTTGAGTGGCAGGAATTTAATTTGTAGGAAGAAACTTGATAGATGGCTCAAGAAAGCAGGAGACTCTTGCAAGTAAAGTTGGTTGGGTTTCTGATTTCATGCATTGTTTGAGTCGAGCCGGTGAGCGGGGAATGTTCAAAGACTCTGGGCTTATGAATTGTTGAACATCCCAATAAGCAGGACATGCTGTATAGCCGCTGGGTCCCGAGTACCAGACCGGGAATCAACGCATCACGGCTCACATGGTGTGAATGTAAAAGCTTAGCCATTACTTCTGCAACATTTATGAAAGCACACACAATCTAAACAGTAGAGCAATACAGAACTGCAGCGTTTTCTGGATTAAAAAATAATCCATATTTATGATAATTAAATTACTTTTAAGCCACTATAATCATTTTCTTATATACATTAACAATGGTTCACATTATAACATATGTAAGAGGGGTCTTACAAATTATCACCCAACTCAGTGTTGGCTATTTAGTGCCTTTTAACTTGTTGCTTTGGCTTTACATCCCACAGCGCTAACGTTTTGGTTCAGTCGCTCCGCTCACAGTGGGGTTGTCGCATAAAAACAACAACTAAAAACCAACTGTAAGCTACCCAGCACCAACCGGCAACAGCAGGTAGCAACTAGCAGCTGTGGAGTCAAAGAGTGAGATATTTCCCTCGGGTTGAGAGAAAAGCAGAGCTAAAAGGGAGTGAATATATGACTGAAATTTGCCATAAACACAACTTCAAATGCTGCTTTGTATGTGCTGGATGTGTAAGCAACTCTTTTGTTTGCCATATAAACTAGGATGATATGTCTGCTGTGTTTACAGCTGGTTTCCCCGAAATGGCCAAACAATTACTTGAGCCTTAAATGTTATCTGTCTGACCACCCAGATAAATCATAAATATAAACCACCTGCTGTTGAAGCGGAGCGAGGGCTATCTATAACTCCCCTATTTTGATATTGGAGACCTCCACAGGGAGACTGCTACGATCATGGCACCGGGAAATTACAGGTGAATAATGTGTTTGAAATTAAAGGATATTATATACGGCATATGGGCACTCGACCTGAGTCATACATTAAATAGGCTAGATAAGAGAAGGTGCCAGAGTGACTCACCTTGATTAAATCTACCACGGCTCAAAGTAATTTCATACAGTTACCAGAGCTCCCCATAAGACTTCCTGTCATCACATTAAAATAGAAGAGAACAGGTTGGGCCTTTTGAATTAGATCATTTTGGTGGGTATTTACTGCTGTCACAGTTATATTCACACCAAACATAACAATGGTTCCCAACCTTGTTTTAATCACTGACTATATAAAAGTGGATATTAGGCACACAATAACAACATTTAGGTCGGTTCGGTCAAATCGTGGCAATTATTTATTATGTTTAGTTATTTCAAATGCCTATCCATTAATTCGTCTTTCTAGTTCAACCAATACTTAGCTAGCTAACTTAACGTTAACTTTGAGATATTTCACCGTTCTATTACTTTCAATCATTTATCTACAACTTCAAGCGTTTACCCCAAACTCGACACCATTTTAGTTAATTATTTCAACCATCAGCCTGCTGTCAGCTAACTATTTTAGTCATTTTTCCACCTCTATCCATTGGTTATTGTACAAACCAACTGTTAATCCATTCATTTAGTTATTTATTTCAACTAATAATATACTTATAGCCTTCATTAGAATGCTTACATAGCTAGCTTACTATTAGCCTAAATGTTACTATTAACCATTTCACTATTCAACTTTTTTTAGCCAACAATTTCAACCATTTATCCATCACGTTAGATAGATATTTTATCCATTTTTCCATTTGAACTGCTTTCTATTTCCCTTATTTATCCATTACATTTAACGTTAGCTAATTATTTGAACTGTTTGTCCATTATTGTGAGCTATCTATTTTAGCCTTTGTTTTATCCATTACTATTAGCTTGCTTGCGAACCAGCTTTCAGGCACTCTCATTCGCAACTCGTATATTCAAGTATCACAGCCAATTATTATTTTGTATTATTATTAAATTGTAATTAATATGTTTTAATTAGTAACACTACTCCACAGTCCTAGTCAACCAGGGTTCTTGTACAAGCACAAGTCAGATGTTTTCAAATGTTGCCTGACATGGATGCAGATTTAATGCTTGTCATTAACTGTCAGTCGGTGACAACAAACATCACAGAGAGGTGAAATCGCCCAGCGTGTGTATGTGTGCAATAACCATCACATTTAAGAAACATTTGACTATTTCAACACAATGGAAATAGAGTCAGGTAGCAAACACTTTATTAAATAATCTGAAAGTCGCTTGCTGTGTATTCTGTTATTACTCCGAGCTGATGAGGCAAACATTAAACACCAGCGCTGCTGCTCTGTGGATATGTAGGAGCAGAGGGACTAGTCTTTGAGCGAAGGAATTGTGAGCCATAAATATTTCAGCAGGACCACCCAGGCTGTTACGCCTATTTGTTAAGGAAGAGAGGGCCGCATCTCCACACCAGGAGCTGTTGCCAATTAGGACAGAAGAGGTTCATCCCTGTAAATGAGGGTCACTGAAGCTGATAATTCAGATGTAGCAGGAGTGATGGCTTATTTATGATGTCATTGAGACCTCAGAAGAACATGTTCCATTTGTTTCTAGTTAGCAACCTTAAATGTCCTTCCTAAATATGCATGAGAATGCTGACAAACACTCTGTATGCTTAACGGCTAATGAGACAAGTACATCAATGCCTTCTAAAATAAAACGGCAATAGAGACAGGGAGTCAGATATTTATGGGAGGGCTTTATTGGTGGAGCTTATTTGTGACGTTATCGGAAACCACAGTGAGGGATGTAGCTTTAGGTTAAAGGTCTAAACAGTCAATCTATATCTTAGTATAAGACCTACTCTATTGATGTGAGGAGGATTAAACTGGATTTTCTCTATAACAACCTTCTTATTACTAGGATCCATGCAGTGAGGCCTTAATGAGGACTAGAGCTAATGTTATAACTTTAAAAAGTCCTGGATAAAAAAAAATAAATACATAAATTACTTTGTTTTAATTGTACTGAAACTGAGCTTTATCCATCACCCTCGAAGTTATATACTCGACCTTAAACTGACGTGACAGAACATGTTAGACACCATTTCACACCAAAAACTGTCTTCTTTATTGTAACTTTTATCAACACCCAAGTCACTCTTTTGATGAGCAGGACATTTACCCGATTTAGGGTTAGAAATAGACTTTCCCTTTTCAGATGTCCTTTTAAAATATCCGTGCCAGCAGCCTCTAGAGAACGTTTGCACTCAATTTCCCAAGCCTTCTCTAACGGCCATCTGTGTTTGTGCTACAAGTCGGCAACATAAACTGTTTATCAGTCCAGATACTTTATCTGGACACGCAAACCGTATAGCCGATTCACAATGTGGATAAAGTATGAAATATTGTACTTGATCTCACTGTTCCAGCTGTTTAAGCCTCAATGTGAACGATGTACAGTAAGTCAGGCTAAATCAGGGTTGGCCGTTCTCGAGAGGAACAGTTGGACTATCTTCACAATTGCTAACTAATAAAACAGTAAAGTATCCTTTGCATTTTACTGACACCTTTTGTGAACTTTCCTGTCAGTCTTGATTCTGTCTCACAAGTGAAAAATCACAAATAAAGAATCTTCTCTTAAGCTACAGGACACATTCATCCATAAGATTTGCTTGATCTGTAGCCTCATGGCAATTTGGGTTTAGGCTGTAGCAGAATTTATATTGGTAAATATCATCAACTAATAAAATAAAACTAACAACTCTCTTTGCTGACATGAACTTCAATGAATATCAATAAATTGTGAAAGGGCTCCATCTGGTGTAATATTGGAAAAATACATCAATAAATTTACATTTGATGTTCCAAGTTTGCTGTAATAAGTTAAATGGTGTTTTATTCATAGATTTCTATGCCTATCCTGCTTTGCTTAAAACTCTTCTTATCTGGATGTAACACACAGACACACTTTTAAAAATATAATTAGCCTAATCATAAAAATATCTTTATGTTGTCTGATCACTGCTGTATATGGAGGTAATCATCATTTCTTAGACACACAAATCAGATCAACAAATGGAAAAAAGACACTATTTATTAACAAAATGTCAGTTTTACCACAGCAGGAAATAATAAAGCCCTGTGAACACCAGTGTATTTGGCAGTTACAATGAATGACATACTTACATCACTACCGATTATTACAAACAGGTTGCAGCCACAAAAACCACTGAATCAACCTCATGAGACTCCAATTAGAAAATAACGCCATTCTGCTGACTGTGTTTTGTTTTGAAGATAAAGAACACATCCCATTAAACATACTTCTGAACCTGAATGATTTTTAAACCGTTTCCTGTATTCAGATCAGACTTAAGACTTCAGATATTGATAAAAAAAAAATGAATAAAAAACATAATAAGAGAAGGCTGCCACGTTTCAACTGTACAGTGTATATTTCTATTAAATTTTATGAACCAACATAAATCACCAAAATTATCCTTCACTCCATTTCAAGTGTTTAAATATCCCCCACATGATTTGGTTCTGCATCTTTAGAATATTGGCGGCAACATTATTTTACAATTCATTTGGTCAACAACTCGTAGGCTACGGTGGAAATGGTGAGTCAGTGAAACCTCCTTTGTATCAAATATATTACAGCATCACCAATGTCCTCACAGAGTTTGGTTGGACACAGCATCAAAAGCCACTGAGCCAGTCCAAGTCTCAGCAATTAACCAAAATACCCAGATGGCACAATCTACTTGAGAACCAATTGAAAACGTATTAAGAGGCCCGTTGTGTTACAGCTACACTACATTTTATGTTTCCAGTGAAAAGTTTTTAGTTCCCTCACTCTTTTGTAAACTACAAGCTAAAAGTGACATTTTTGTACATTATTGTGAGGGACGTTTGGATTGTCCGCTTTCCTTTTCTGTAAAATTCTCTCTTACTTTCCTGATAAAATAGTCTAATAAAAAGGACACAATGCCACAAATATTACTTGTCTGACAAACACTATGAACAAATGATTTACTCCCTCGCTTAACAGACATTAGTGCATCTGTTTAGCTATTCAAAATGAATGTCTAAGAAGCTAAATACACAGAATGCTATAAAAAATAAACTAAAAAGGAGACTTTGCCTGTTTATTAAGCTGCGCTAATGTTCTATATGCAAACGTAGATTATTACCGTATGATTTCTATGTTTATAACAATCTGAGAACTACAGGTAGGGAGCGGTGTATAAATCCTGAACTCAACCAAGTAAACATAAATCAGGATATAAATAGCAGAACCCGATATGCAACACATTCAAGAACAATTGCCATACCCAACACAAAAATATCTAAGCCTAATAGTGCAGTCAAACATTTTTTTCCCAACAAATTTAAATAGTATTTTACCCATCGAATCAGTGCTTTCATATTCTTACCCGCAGTTTACATTTTGACAATGCAGAGATCAATAGAAAAAAAACGGACAAAATGAAAGGTCTAAATTTGTAATACAAAAATGGATTTGAAATGGAGTTAATGTGTTAAATTCTCCTTTTATCACAAACGTTGTAAAATAATATACCATAACATCATGACTGTAAGACTAATATTCCCTCAGTATTTAATGTAGTTTCTATTAAGTCATTAAATAACGGAGCCCTTACATTTGAAACTTTGCAATGACTAGCTGAGCACTTGCCGGTGTATTTGTACATAAGTCCACACAATTAAACAAACTAAAAACAATAGTCACGCAGTAAGGCATGAAACAACCCACAGCTTTACATTTACACCTTTGCATTAGGTTCTTACTGTCACCTAATGAGCAATCAATGGAAACCAAATAAAAATAGCTGCATTGTCCGCTTTACTTGGCTGTCACTGATCTTAAATCAAACACTAAATCATATAAGTAGCAAACCTTCACGAATGGAGGTTGATCTAACTGTGTGTGTAGTGTGCCTATTACATCTAACAATTAAATCTAATTAAAAAGTCTGTTACAATCAACTGTTACCTAGCATTGCTAGACGGATTATGTAAAGATAATCAATGCAGATAATCAATAGCAGAAATAATACTGAGCTGAAATTAAGCATAAATTAATCAAAAGCATGACCACCTTCAAGAGTTAGGGCCGTGATGAAATTATTGTTTCAACATGAAAAACACCAATTCTGACTGAAAGAAATCCTTCCTTCTCTTCAAAACCCTTTTGGGACAGGATGGCACAAACATTTTGTTTCTAAAACCGACATCTCCTTTAATTTTTCTTTTTGTATCCGTTTCCAGAGATAACTGCATTTTACTGTATGGTTTTTAGTCTTGGAAACAAATGTACACAAAGTGCAAGTACATACTGAACACAAGAAAATATGAACTTAATTATCATTTTCCGTGATCACACAAAATTTGTGAATATGTTTTTTGTTAAAAAGCCAAACAACATCTTCATAACTCATGTGGATCAAGCCAGTTGCTTGCCTGTCTTTCTCACCTGCACTGAAAAAGCTGCGAGCGGTGCAACGCAGTAAAGTGTCCTCCGCTCCTCAGACCCCGCAGTCATTGGTTCTGTCCTGGAGTTTGCGGGTGAGGATGAGGAAGGTGGAGAGGGAGGCGACTGAAATGTGGAAGAGAAGCTGCCACGGATTCCTCAGGCCGAGCAGGTAGAGGTTGCATAGGACGATCACAATCAACAGAGTGAAGGACTTGAGTTTCTTCCGAGAAGAATGGAACAGGTAGAGGTGGCACTGTGGACACAGAGAGGTCATTGGCGTGGAGTTTGACTTGGGTGGGGTTCAGTTTGCAATGAAAATGTGAACTACAGTTACCTGCAACACGCAGCAGACAAACGCCAGGAGAAATGCCACGACATTCCATATGCCTTCATAATCATCCTGTGTGTGGAAGAGGAAAACAATGAGTGTCATTCAGGGCAAATTCCACATCATTTAAACTGAACCACATTTATTTCAGATTATAGCTGACTCACACGAGAGAGAAAAGTTTGCAGTTTTGTGCAGACCTCATCATTATCAAACCTCTGCTTTCACAGCAAAATGCAAATGCACAGCAGCCAGTTCTGCCAGCCTAACATATAATTAATGTCAGCTTATACGTGGCAATTTCAAAATAAAATCCCCTAAACATAAACATAACAAAGCAAAGCAAAGCCATAGTACAGCATTCTTTCTCTAAAACACTTTTTGAATATACATCTTATTTTTATAGAATATATAAAACATAATCTATGACGCATGAACATACTGTCCTCCTTTTTTAGATATATTTGGAGCATTAGCGATAGGATGGCACTGGCTGTACCTGGAAGGTGTACTCTATGAGGTGAACACCACGGATTATGTTCAAAGATGCACACGCGATATTTATGACCAGCGAGAGGATGCCTGCCGCTGTCACTGGCTGGAGTCTTCCATTCTGACCTGTTTAAACAAAAGAAAGTGAAATAAATAGTGCAAAAAAATCAAATACAGAAAACGCTGAGAACATTTCCTCATTTCTGCATTACAAGAACATGAAATAATAAACCACAGTATTGTATATGCTATACTGTACAAGTCCTATGGTCAGTCTTACCAGACCCAGAACCTTGCTCCATGTGCCCATTTGCAGTGCCGTTGGTGAGCTCCACTTCCTCCAAGTTGATGACTTGTGGTGGATGGACCCTCAGATCCCCCTGGACCTCTGCCAATGTCACCTCCAGGGCCGGACCACCGCTCTGGTTGTAATACTGCTTCAGCTTCTGAATGGTGCCGTCTGTCAATTTGCAGCCACGTTAGGATAAATCAATGTATCTTCAGTTTAAAGCGTCACAGCACAGTAGCTTTGTTTGTCATTCAACACATCCTATTGGAATTCAAAGCGAAATCCTTTGCAATTTCAAATCTAGAAAACAGCATTTCTCTTCATACTCACCAAATTCCAAAAACGGATATGGCCTGGCTGCCAAGGCAACAACAGTGCTATTGAAGCATGCTGTGAACTCAAAGCGCAGATCTTCCAGGAAGCAGAAGGCCTTAGCAACAGGGAGGCTGCAGTGGCACACGGTCAAGTAGGATACACCCTCTGAAGAGACGAAGCTGAACAGGTGAGAGGAGAAAAGGTGTTTAGTAAACAAACAGCCTGACGCAGTGGGACATGGATGCACCTGTGAAAATACACTGGTTCTCTTTAGACTGTGTATTTTTGGCCTTAAAAAGAGCACAACTGAAACAGTCTGCTGCTGCTTTGTTTCCTGAATCCTCACTAGATGTTGAGCTCACGGCCCTCGATGGTCCCTCTGTCAGGGAAACGGGCCAAGGCCTTGCTGAGGGTCCTGAGCTGCTGCTTTCTCTCCTGGAGCTCGCGGTTGTGTTGAAAGTCTGTGGAGGCCGACAGGGGGAGTCCATCCCTCACCCGGACCACGAAGGCAAACAGGATCAGAGACATGATCCACAAGGTCCATGGAGAACACACTGCCTACATGGGGGAAAGAGACAGATCAGATCATCAGTATTGTATGTTACGGCTCTAACTACATTACTTTCATGATAAAATGTCAAGAAATAGTCAAAAATGCTAATCACAAGTCCCTAAAGCCCAAACTGAGGTATCTAAATGGTATTGTTCGAACAGCAGTGCATTCTACTTACTATCACAAAATAAAAAGAGAAGCAACAAATATTTACTACTGAGGATCGACCTCTTGTTGCTTAAAATGGCTTAAATGATTATCAAATAGTTGCAGATCAATTTACTACCAAATTACTTACTGTATTAAATAATCAACAAATCATTTCAGCTCAATTCAGGTACACTTAGCTAAAACTATTAGTTTAATAAAACAGCCCTTAAATACATTCCTATCTTCATAAAGGTTATCAGGCATGTTGATTGTTTAATCATACTGAATTATTCTGGGAGGCGAAGTGAGGGAATCCTAAATATTAGAAGCAGCAGCATCACACACTTCAACCTCCAAGTGACCATAAAGTTGAATAAGTTGAAAGTTGATTTGCACCTTAATAAAAGGAATAATTAACACAGGACTGTTGGGTCAGTTTCAGCAGGTGCACACACAGACTGAGTGTATATTAATATGAACAGAGCAGGTTTACAAATTGAGCAGTCTCGTTCATTTTTGCTCTGCTTGTAAAACAATGTAGATTTTAGTGCGGGTTAAACGACATACGTGTAGTAACCTTACCTCATTATTACAGGTTTCATGCTGCACCTTGTTACTGAGCTGAGCGACGTTACAACATCACGTAAAGGAAACACCAGCAAGTAGCCAGCTTCAGACACCCGTCACGAGTGCTATCGCACTGTTTCTACTAACTGAGATTAACACAGACAACCTGAATAAGCTATTGTGACACATACGTGATAAGTTTTATTAAATATAGCCGACGAGCTAAGTGGAAATCGGTTTCCGGGTACAACGAAACCACAACAAATCTCCTACGGGTCCTCGAAAGGGACAGGAATACTTTATCCCGCAAAGCCCCAACGGCTTCGCTTTAAAGTGAAGTTAACGTAGTGATTGTCGGGTAGCTATTTGCCTGGCTGGCTACCGTACAGAGGTCAGTTACCCCATCTAATTTAACAATGTGGATAACCTGTGAGCTTCCCGCGTTAAGTTAAATGGGACTGCAATTGCGTTGAGAAAAAAATCGGACGTAAACTAGCGAAATCGAACGTAAGCTAGCGAATTTAAAATAGCGACCGTTAGTAGCGGTTAGCGGTTAGCTCTACCGTTGTTTTGGAAGCGCAGCCGTTTGTGTTAACGTTGGTTAGCTGTTGTTAGATGTGTAGCTTTTATATACGGTTCTGCCGTTGCTCTAAATGTGTATTGAACCTAAAATACTCGCCCTACTAACAGCTAGTTAGCTAGCGTTGTCGTGACTGTGGACAGTTAGGTTTTACGGGCTAACTGATACTTAGGTTAGTGAAATGCCGACTGATGACGATCAGCCGTTTGTTGTTTGCATTCACAATATTTGTGGTGCATTAGTTAACCACAAGTATTTCATATAACGTGACCGGTATTAGCCATTGTGGTCTTCGTGATTTGTATGACATGTAGCACACATTACCTCATGCAACTAGTTACATATTTGACAGTACTATCATTGGTGTCTATATTTAGTTAACTAGCAGGGGAGCTTTATGATTGTACCCCCCCCCTGTTAACTGGCGACTTTCAGCCGAACGCGTCTGTTGTTGTCGTAGTTACAACAGCCGTTGATAACAGGAAGAGAACACGTAGCTGTCTTCGTGAATGCCGCATTGTTTATATATACAGTGTCAAACCCTCTCATATACATCGTATATCTCATATACAAATGAAACAATAAGGCATTAACATTAGCTGTGAAGTAACATACAGCATATGTGCTTCAGGAACTGTTAATGAGTTTGCTTAAAAGTAAAGTTTGTTGACAGATTAAGTTGTAAAAATGTATTCCATGTTCTCTTCTGCAAGAGTACAAGGAGGGCACACTTTTATTGTGGTTTGCAGCTATCAGTGGTCTTAAATTATGTCCACAAGAATAATGGGTACTCCCTGTTCCCATTGTTGGACTCCTATGCCAGCACACCCAAACACACACCATGTGAGGTCATCATCATTATTTCAGCACAGTGACTCTGCATTTTCTGAACAATATGTTGCCTGTATCATGGAAATTGTGAGACGATTATGCTTTTAATAAGTAATTGCTGACAGATTATTGAATGCCCTGCTTTCTTGCAGTCTTGCACTTTGCCAGCGAAACAATGTCTGGCAAGCAGACGCGTTCGTCATATATTTTGTGCACATAAATTTAAATATCAACAGTTTATTGTCTTTTTTTATGCAACAGGAGGGGAGCAATGACATTGAACAAGTTCAGGAAGGGTTTTGGAAACATAATTTGGGTTGGTGTAATGATTCCTAATTGTTTGACAATGGTAAACATTGTGAGGTGTTGTCCTATCGTTGGTGTTTGCTGACATTTGTTGTAGTGGCTAATTGACAACATAGTCAAACATGTCAAACCAACCGGCCGCCACCACACCTTGAAGATGAATTTCCATCTACTCCCACTTTGAATATGTTGTTAACCAGGTTCAGCAGTAGAGGCAGGTTGTGATATCTAAGTGGACCGTGGAAACAGAGTTAAAAGTCAACAGCTAGGATGCTGTGCTGTGCTCTGATTTGCATAGCCAGTACATTTCCCCATATTGCTCCCCTCCCCTCCTTCTCTCTCCTCCCCTTTCTGTTTCTATCCTCCCTCTCTGTCCTTTAGTCTCTCTACATTGTTTCCAACACACTCTTCTAAATATGCTGTACGTTGTCGGTGTACACTTCCGTAGCTTACTGCTTTTTTAAGAGAAAGGGAACCGTATTATTTTTCCTGCTTAGTATTTTTTTTTTTTTGTACCCTTTCGACATTTTAGGTCATCGGACTTTGATCAGAATGGGGGTGAAAGACCGCCCTCAGTGTTACTTTGATGTGGAGCTCAACCGGGAGCCAGGTAAGAGAATTTAAAACCACTCCACAGGTATGAGAATTAGTTTGACATGTGAACAGCCTCAGCTCCTTTTCATAGCCAATTTACTTTGATCTGTTTAAACTGTATAGTAAACTGTTTTTTTGAGCTTCTGATTGGTAATAATTTGGTTGTACAGACTTAAAGTGGAACACCCTGTGGTACACTGGCCTGGTAGACTGGTTTTGTGTTTGTAACCGGATCTGTACTGAATGGTGGCATTGAAGTCTACGCCTGAGAAGCTATTAGCATCGTACCTTTCAAGCAGGAACTATGTGGTCAGTTTAATGGCCTCAGGCTGAATAGCTGTTATTGCAGCAGGAGCTGGCTCAAATTTGGACAGGGAGGGACAAAACAAACCCGCATCAGGCTAGTAAGAATAGTTTAGATTTGCACCTAGCTATGGAAGAAATTCTATAAGGCCTGAGCTTCACCACAGGATTGTTCTAATGGTTGGAATGTAATTAAAATGGTGCAGTGTCGTAACATTTGGGCTACTTGTAACTCTTAATTGTGTCCTTGGCCTGTTAATTTTCTTCCCTTTATTGTTTTTTTTGTAACACCACATTCATATTGACGTAGCCTCATATAATCTTTAAATATTTAAAAAAAAATTGTACCTACAATGTGAAGTGAGTTAATATTTTTCCTTTTTCACATGTGATTTATAGTTGGGCGCATAGTCTTCCAACTTTTTTCGGATGTTTGTCCCAAGACCAGCAAAAACTTTCTCTGTTTGTGCACAGGTGAGTACCAGTCAAGGACAGGTTTTACTCTGTCATGCTTTTGCAACATTTACTGCATTAAGCAAATGTTTGTGTTTCAAACTGTTGAAAAAAATAGATCACTGTTTAAGAGCGGAATTGTGATCTGTTTGCATGTCTCAGAAGGACAACTATAAATAAAAGCACGATAGTCCTCAATTCGATTTCAGTTGTGCTGTTGATTTCTCCTCAACTCAACAATAATTTTCTGGTTTTAAATCGTGTCTTGTCGCATTTCACATCTCTTTCTAATATTTCCTGTCTCTGCCAGAAAAATAATCACAATGAGGAGATCAATGAATAACAATAAGAGATATAAATTGAAAATAAGAACCACGGTATCACACTCCATACCCATCTCATCATTTGATATCTTGAGGAAGGGAGCTAATGGCTGTAGTGTAAATTGTCCCGTGACAGATGGAGTCATTGCACGGATAGAGGGGTCCTGGTCTGCCTCCCTAAATATGTCATCCCACTGGGCAGAACACAGTGTACTGTAGTGGCAGTCTGCCTAGAGATAGCCATAAATCTGCAAACAGACTGCAGATCGATCCTCCATCTCGTTTTTCACCCCAACTAGCCAACGGGAATGTGATGCTGACAAGGGCAGACATGGGAGATGGCTGGTTAGTCTGTTCCTTTTCCTGGACACACAGACGCAACATAACACAGTGATATACACAACTCAGGTGGGCAATTTGATGTGGCTTTCTCAAAGTCTCGAATGTGTCCTTTTTCGGAGGGGATCAGCTCACACTATTAGAAACCGAACCCTTGGAACAATGCTGAAACCAGTGAAGCAAAAATACTAAAAGATTAGAACCCTAAGCTGCCCATTTGAACAGCCAGCCCTCTGTCCTCAGAAAGAACCCTTAAACACATCTAATGAAATCTCTGCATTCGCGTCTCCTTTCACTGTAAGAGAAGGGAAATCCGGGAGGTCAATAGCTCGGGGGCAATATTCGGTCCCCTGTTGGTATCTTCTTAATTAATTCTACAGTCCTGCACAGGAGTTTTAACAACAGACTGCCTGAACAAAGGTGTCCAGTTTATTGAAATCCTTTCCCCGAATGTGGTTTCATTCCCTTGTTTAGAATAAACCCCATGTGGCGACATTCAAGACTAACGTGTCTTAACACCTCCCGGCATCTGGTATACACAAAAGCTCTTTTTGTGGGAGCCGTTCTGTTGAATGGTTGGTGTTGGATGAGAGCTCATTTCACATGCGTGTAATTACAGGTGAAAAGGGGACTGGCAAAATCACAGGGAAAAAGCTGTGCTACAAAGGCTCCACCTTTCACAGAGTTGTAAAGAACTTTATGGTCCAGGGAGGCGACTTCACTGAAGGTACAGTTATAATGTCATATCCCCTCATTGACTTTGAAAGTGTGTGTTTATTAAAAACAAAATGTCTGAATTGAGTTAAACTGCTGTTTTTTTTTTTTTTTTTTTTTTACATAAAACAATGGAAAGCAGCAGGGCTGCTGCGAGAAAAAAAAAATCTGCAAAATGTTTTTGATCATAGTAATGCTTTGCTTTGTTTCACAGCTACAATTACAGTAGTTACAGCAACAACTGATATAGATAGACACTGTTAGTCAGTTAGGGCAGTAATCCAGGAGACCATACATGTTTCCTGAATGTGGCAGCCACTTAAAAAATGTGTCCTATTTCTTGCATTTCTTTCTGTAATGTTCTGTAATTTGCTTAAAATTACATTATTGTGTTAATCTCTGCAGGAAATGGAAGAGGGGGAGAGTCCATATACGGGGGCTACTTTGAAGGTAATGTGAATATCTAATTATTTAAAAAAAAAAAAAACAGTCTCCATTATTGATGTCTCTTAGCTACTTTTGCATGAGCAAAATGTTGCATGTGCCTGTTGTGGTAATAATATTTTTCTTATGTATTTTCCTATGTATGACTCTGTTGACCTTCACTTTTCCATTGTATCGTGCTGTCTTCTATTTAGTAGTAATGGGCTTTATCAAATCCGCATGGAGAATAGGTATTACTGAAAGCTACAATCTACCTGCCTAAAATTTTCAACATATTCTTTTATTTATAGAGTGGTCTTTTGCAAAATGAGAAGGTAAGAGATGTACACAGCTCAGTAACACCATGTCAACATTGTCTCCACCACCTTCCTCTGTCAGTCAAAGCAGTGCAAATGTTTGCAATGGCGCAGATGCAAATTTGTACTGAAGGGATGTTTCAGGATTTTCTATTCAGACAGCCACCCTGGGCCTCGTGCTGCTCAAGTTACTTTTAATGTTACACATGTGGTATTTATAGCTACATGACTGCTGCGACATGTAGTCACATACGTGCTTACAGTGGCAATAAGATATTTATAATTATTTATGTTTAAATAAAGATTGAGGCATTTGGGAGGATTACATTTTTTTTTTTGTTTTTCAAATTAGAATAACCTTCATATGTGCAAAACGCTTGATGATATTTACGTGTGAACCTCCGTGGTTTTATTCTATATTTAGTCAATTAACTATTTACATTCTGGTGTGTGTGGCCAATTATCTAAAGCATTCAGTGTGTTTGGTTTACGTTCATTTAGTCTGCTATGAAAAGGAGGATTTTTTTTAATGATCCTGGATCCTGGGGATAACGTTGATGAGAAGAAAAGCAACGGATAGAGGATCCATCTCAAGCAAGTTTCAAGTCAAAGTAATTTGCGTCCAATAGCCTGTTAAAATGAATGGACACCAATGAATATTTTTTGGAACAAGGTCAGAATGATGTAAAATACTTGTGATTTGTAGTTAATAGTTAAAATCATACAAAGCCAGTGTAGTACTTAAGTAAAGGACTATAAGTAACAAACCAAAACCTTTTATTTAACTGTGCCTGTATGGAAGGACAGGTTGGTGAGGCAATGATTAGATTGTTGGTTAAAAATGGTTATTCCTTTTTGCCTTGTTCTTCCCTGAATATTTCCGTTGTTACGTATCAGAGAACGCACTCTGAGACTTCGATCCCTCTTTCTCTGCTGCCAACAGATGAGAACTTCATTCTCAAACACGACAGAGCCTTCCTGTTGTCGATGGCCAATCGCGGGAAGGACACCAACGGTTCCCAGTTTTTCATGTGAGTAACGCTCTGCACCTTTCAATAACTTTACCATTTAACTTACATTATTTATTTGCTTTCTGTTCCCTTTGAAACTGTAGAGTAGAACTTGTCATTGAGTGTGAACGTCATCCACCCGCTCTCTGTGTGTAGTTGATTTTCAAAGTGCAGGGAAACATGGATTCATTCTTTTTTACCTACAAATGTGTTACATTTTTTCTCTTGCCGTTTTTGTGTAAAATTTACAGAAACTCTAGCATCCTGCTCTTCCAAGGTAATGTGTCTCCAAGGCTGTGTTTCTCTCTCTCTCTCTCTCCTGACTATTTATCATTCAGTAGTTTGTATTCCTAACTATTCTGCAGAGTTCAGTGTTCATTTTAGATATGTTTTGCACAAATGGCTTGAGATTATTTGACAGATATAAAACAGGTTGTCACCATAAGTTAGACATTCATAAAAACTCTTGAAGCATAAAGGAGAACATGTATACTGACTGTCTTCCTTTGTATGATCCAAACACGGTCATATAATTGCTGACACTGTTGTTGAGGGTTTCTATTGCCTGTAAATGGCTGTTTCTTTTCTAAATTGATTTGTAGTCAAATATCATTACACAAATGGCATTCTGACCAACTCTTCACCTTTTGAGATTTTTCCTGTGGCACAGTATCACCCAAACTTTGTTAAAGTTGCTTGTTTATTCTCATTCTTTTCCTCCTTTTTCTCCCTTTCTCATGACCTTCACCACTTGACCTTCCCTGGCTTCTTTATTGGATTTTCTGCAAAACAGCACAACCAAGACGGCGCCTCACCTCGATGGGTAAAAATCCAATGTCCCTTTGGCACTGACAGAGTGCATTGCAATGGTCTTTACAATTAATAGTGAACTTTCATATGTATGGTTTTCCGGCATGTGACTCAATTTGTGTAGTATACCTTCAGAAAGACAAAAAATTATAGTTTTCAGGACCTTTTTAAAAACACTGAAATCATGGAATAGTCATGTTGCTGTAACAGGCATCAATTTCTTTCTTCCTTTTGTGCAGAGTCCACGTGGTCTTTGGTCTCGTCATCTCAGGCTTTGAAGTGATAAAGAAGGTTGAAGGGCTGAAGACTGATTCAGCCAGCAGACCCTACGCTGATGTCAGAGTGATGGACTGTGGACAACTTTTCACTAAGTCTGCTAATGATGGTAAGTTTATTGAGTGATCTGAGTTTTCTTGCAAGTTTAGGGTGAGCTTTATTCTATTATTTTATTGTTGTTCCAATGAAAATGCCATAATTGGACTTCCCTACTCTTTTTGTGGCACTCAACCCCAAGCTCATTTTCCTACTGAAGATATACAACTTAATAAATGGGTCACAAATAGTGTTTGATTTTTACAAAATGCTCAGTAATTTCGATTTAATTCTTTAAAACCGTAGTTCTTAGCAAACACTACTTAAATAGGAGTACATGGGGACTATTTTCAGAAACTAATTAAAATAGTGTTTCTCATTTATGTGTTCGTAATAATTTTTTGAGAACAATGGAGCCCAGAGGAATAAGCTGCATCAGGCTTTGGATACATAAGATATACTTTATATGATCAATGCATTGTTGCTTTTGGTCTTTTCATGGTATTTAATAACAAAAGAAAATACCAGCAGACATTTTAAATTTTGACCTACAGATGCATTAAAACATCTCCAGTTCAAGTATATGTAGGTTTGATATGTTGCCACGCAGCTGTCTGGTGTATATTAGTCTCACATAACCACACCTACCGTCACAGGGCTGTGTCTGTGGCTAAAGAAAGGTCTGGCTCCACACACTATCATTTCTTTTAAACCAATAACAATTGTTCTTGGGCGCGCGCTAAGCTCAGGATGCAGCAACTGTGACCTTGCAAAATAGATAGCGTCAACTTTTATTAGTTCTTAAAGGACCAGCGTGTAGAATTTAGTGGCATCTAGTGGGGAGGTTGCAGAACCAACTAAATATCCCTCCACTCCCCCCTCCCTTACTAAGCGCGTCAAACTACGCCGGCCTTCAGGTAACGTAAAAAACACGAAAGGTCCTCTCGAGCCAGTGTTTGGTTTGTCTGTTCTAGGCTACAGTAGAAACATGGTGGACTTCGTAAAGAGGAGTCGCTGCCTATGTAGATATGAAGAGCTCATTCTAAGCTAATGAAAATACAACGATACTTGCATTCAAATTCAGATGATTATGCACAAATGAATAGTAAATCCCATTACCGCTGATGGATCCCTCGACATCCTATACAATGGACCTTTACTACAAAAGCTTAAATAGATGTAGCCTATATTTCCAATTTATTTTTATTACTTTTCTCTTTTAGTTTTATCTCCTGTCGTGAATAACGTTTTGCATATGCTTGTAACTGGGTCATATTTTGTGCTCGTTCTGTAAGAGGTTGGCATTTTGATGCCAGAATCACCCCCCCCCCCACTGGCATTAGTTACAGGGCGCGTAACCTGATCTTCTGTTTAATGAGGATCAGCGAGGTGGTCTCTGTGAAGTTCAGTTGGCATCGGCCCACCTGACTCTGCCAGGCCTGCTTTCATTGCCCCACCATACCGAGGAGAATCAAACAAAGCTTCAGTTGTTGTAGTGCTACACCACCCTGAACCCTTTCCTTCTTACTGTTACTAAGAAGCATATTTTTAATGAAATGACATACATACCATTATGTTTCTTTCTTCAGTACTTGAAGGCAAAAGGAAAAGGACCTCCCATTCGGCTGACTCGTCCCTCAATTCCCGTGACTCGTCTTCGCCATTTTCCTCTTCAGTGGGATCTGAAAGCGAATCAGATGAAAAGTACAAACATCGCAAGCACAAGAGGCATGCGAAGAGTAAACGGCCTAAAAAGAAACGGAGGGAATCAAAGACGGAGAAGAACGTTGACGTTCAGCCCGTCAAGCAAAAGTAGTTGTTTGTTTTTTTTGTTTTTTTTTTTATTCATGAATACATCTTTACTTGCCAATTACTCACATGAACCTCCAGTCTGATCAGTTTATTCAAGTATAAATAGAAGTGATGACGTGATTCGCTGAGAGATGGGTTTGTTTTTTTAACTAACAAAACATTGTTTTACATATTGTGTTGTTGAAGCTCTCACAGTCCTGTGGAAAGGGAGATGCTGGAGGGTGACGGTGAAGTGGAGGGAGAGAAGGAGCCGAGTGGGAGGAGAGAGAAGCCT
Organism: Ophiodon elongatus; assembly: GCA_016806645.1. NCBI lineage: Eukaryota > Metazoa > Chordata > Actinopteri > Perciformes > Hexagrammidae > Ophiodon > Ophiodon elongatus. The sequence goes on along the minus strand of JACSYO010000632.1, from coordinate 1,342,871 downwards.
GTAGTCCGACCGGAGGAAATCCCTCCGGTGCCGGAGAACCGCTTCCTGCTGCGTCGGGACGTGCCATCTCAGGAAGATAAAACAGAGATGTCAGTTTTTTTAATATATTTCAGTTTATTCATTGATAAGTATACACTTAAGTAATTAACCATTGGTGTTTACTTTGAAATTTGATCTTTTCAGAGTTGAGCAAGAAGAAACGTCTGTTTCAACTGACCCGAAACCAGCAGTGTCCAAGTCTGGACGGAAGATCAAAGGCAGAGGAACAATGGTACGCTCGCCTCAACGAAGAGCAGAGATGTGCCTGTTCAGTTGACCCGATCTAGTGCTCATTAAGTATTCGTTCATGGAGTAGTTGTATGACTTTGTTTGACTAATTCCAAGGGCCAATATTTGTACACAACTGGTGTCAAGGGGTTGTCAGTAGATATTGCTTCTTTTAAGGAGTCACAATCCAAGAAGAGTAAGAATCGTTACTGTAAAGAATTGAGGAACAAGGAACAAGGAACAAAAAATATAAAATGTTGTTTCCTCTATGCTCATCTCTGCCTGCATAACCTTTCTGCTACTAATATGTATAGTATGCAGATGAAACGCTCAGTTCTAGCGCCTGTCTTTTTCAGCCCCCTTCCCGAAAACCTTCAGTTGATTGGTTTGCAAGGAAAATATGGTGCAACGGTAGTTCTCAAATAGTGGGTGGAGAACGTCACATCTAATGAGCCTGCAAAGAGTTTTGATGTATTCTTATTAATGCAGTTTGAAGTAGCAATATATTTTGTCTTTGTTGCAGAGATATCACACCCCCACTAGGTCTAAATCTCGCTCTGCATCTGTGGAAGAACGTGGCAGCAGTGAAACGCCACCACATTGGAAAGAAGAGATGAAGAGAACTAAAGTTTATCAACCGCCGAGCATTGAGAGATGGAGCAAAGGAGACAAGTGGGTCTTCATATTTTACCGTGTAACTTCGAACATCAGTTATTTCTTTATTCTTCTTCATGCATCTTTTGACTTAACAGATTGAATGACCATTCCTCAAGCAGATGGGAGGACAGAAGTGACTCTGCATGGTCCCGGTCTGCAGAGCACTCCTCGGACCGCAGCTCTGAGAGGTCCAGCCTGCGCCGTCAACAAAGAAAAGAGAAGAAGAAAGCCAAACACAAGAAGAAGGCCAAAAAACGGAAGCGTAGCAAGAAGAAGAGCTCCGAGAGCAAACCTCAAGAGCCTGTCCCTTCAGTGGGTGAAAGGTCAGTGTCTTCTGAGAGGAAGTCCAGAAGATCCCGCTCTCCAACCCGCTCCTCTTCAAATCAGCATAATTCATCAACTCGGAGGAGACGGCGGTCCTCGCTGTCTTTCAGAGGCTCGCGGTCTTACTCTAGATCCTACTTATCAAGTCAGTCCAGATCTAGAGGGAGGTCCAGGTCATATTCAAGATCCAGAAGCCTTTCGAGGTCTAGAAGTCAGTCTTTGTCAAGTTCCAGATCTCAGTCCTATTCTCGATCCCGGTCTAGATCCAGATCAAGATCAGGATCCAAGTACAGATCTAGATCTTTGTCTCCACCCAGAAAGAAGAGTGTATCCAGATCCCCAAGAAAGAGGAAAGCCAGCAAGCGCAAAGCGGACTCCATGATGTCCGAGAAGCTTCCAGAGAGCAAAGTCACACCTGTCCCCAGACTCCCGAGTGTCCCGGCTCCTGAAAGTGCCCCAGTGATCCCAATGAGCGACAGTCCCCCACCCTCACGCTGGAAACCTGATCAAAAGCCCTGGAAGCCTTCTTACGTCCACATTCAGGAGATTAAAGCTAAAGTAGTTCCCAGCTCCTCCACTGGACAAACAGTGGCTAGTGTTACAGAAAAAGCTCAGACTCCCATGACACCGAAGTGTCTGCCAGGTGACTCTGAAAGCCACAAACCTGCAGGGCGCTCACACAGCAGGTCCTCCAGGAGCAAGTCCTACAGCCGCTCGTACAGTCGCTCAATGAGCAGAAGTTCTAGTAGGTCTAGGTCTAGATCCCCTGATAAGTATAAAAGCAGATCATCCTCCTACAGCAGATCAGACTCTGAAAACTCCCAGAAAACATGCAGCAACAAGAAGAGTTCACTAGAAAAGGAATGGAAAGAGTATTACAGCTCTCTGAAGAGGATAAAAAATGTAGATAAGTACGTTTCACTCACGGGGAGTCAAGATGCTCAGCCAGGATCAGAGAAGAGGGCGAGCTGTGAGCGTGGTCCTGATATCAGTGACTCGAGGAGAAGTGTCTCTTTGGAGAAAATAAAAGCGAGCGGCAGCTCACAGGAACAAGAAACCAAGCATTGCAGCTCCATGCTGGCGGAGCGCTTTAATAGCAGGTCTGAGTGGGACAGTGACAGCGATAAGGTCAGCCAAAGCGACAGTGCTACCCTGTCGAAAAAGCAGAAACAAGCAGTTGAGTCCAATAAAGTTCCCGACAAGAAGTTGTCTGCTCCGACTGGATGGAATTCAGAAAGTGATTGTGAAAATGTAACCGCCAGGACATTGGCCATATCTGAGAAAGAGGAAGGGGAAGCTAGTTCAGAATCGGATGATGAGACTTCCAGGAAGACGTCGGAGGCCGTGGTTGCACCGGCACACGGGATTGCTGCTGCGTCCGGTCGGCCAGAGGAAAGTCCTGAGAAGGCCTCGGAGCCGGAGAAGCACAAGAGCAAAAAGAAGGCCAAACGTAAGCATAAACACAAGAGAAGAAGTGAGAACAAAAGCGGCTCCCGTCACAGTAAGGACAAAGGAAAGAGATCCAAGAGGAAACATCAGAGGCTCAAAGAGACTTTTCACTGGCAGCCTCCTTTGGAGTTTGGAGAGGAGGAAGAAGAGGACGAATCAAAACGAGAGAAACCTAGTCCTGGTCAAGTTGTCAAAGGAAGGCCTGGTGTGGGCAGCATGAATGAAAAATTGACCTCTTTAAACAAGAATCCTAATACAGAAAAAGAGGGGGCGCAACAAAAAGCAAAAGAATGTATCAACAAAAACCCCAAACACACTGAACTTCATCTTCACTCGTCCAAGAGGAACGGGGCTAATTTACCCGGCGTCAAAGAGCAAGAGCCCTTAGATGACATGGACATTTGTACACCAGAGCATGATGCTGAGATCGTAGAACATCCAGCCACACAGGATTTTAATAGTAACGAGTTAACCCTAAAATCTACCTCACGGTCTTCAGATGTGGCAAGTCGAGATGGTGCTTTACTCCACAGCAGAGCGCAGCCTTCCGTTACCTCCACTACAGCTGGTGGACTGCAAGATGAAGCAGCCGCCGGCACTGCGATTAATTTCAAATGGAGGCCTTTGAAAGGGACGTCCGCTCTCCAGAGCATGAACGCGCCGCCGCCGCCCGTCGCCACAAAAAACGTCCAACTTCAAGAGCCTCCCAGCGCGCAGGGAGTGAGGATGGAGATAAAGAGCAAAAGCCGGGTCCGACCGGGCTCTCTGTTCGATGAGGTCCGTAAGACGGCGCGGCTCAACCAGAGGCCGAGGAACCAGGAGAGCTCCAGCGAGGAGAGGTCCCCCTCCGTGGGGAACACGCGGGGAACGCGCTCCCCGAAGAAATCACGCTCGGCTTCCAGTCACCGGTCCCGCTCCCGAGGCTGGTCCCACTCCTCCAGCAGGTCCAGGAGTCGATCCCGCAGCTCCAGCTACTTTTCCAGGTGAGACAAAAAGCACTTTAGATTAAACGAGGAGCACGAGGGCAGCAGCAGTAAATCTTTTTAAATACGCGAGAGGCTTCTTGGACTTCTTGGCGAGGTGACTTGATGGATGCGAAGAGTCTGTGTTGTCTATAGTACCGACTTTTTTTTGGTCCTTCTTAATGTGATTTACAACACATTCTAATTATTCCAGGAGCCGCAGTAGGAGTCGGAGGAGGCGTGGAAGAGGACGGTCGCGCTCTCGTAGCAGCACATATCGAAGTTACGGGAGTCACAGGTACACCATGAAACAGCGATTACATAATCTCTATGGGTCCCAGTGGGGAAGTGTCTTCAGCTGAAAGCAGTGGAAACCCCGTAGAGAAGAATCCTCGGAGCGTGGGAGCTTTCAGTGCCGTGCTCTTTATTTTATATGTCAGCCTTGTAAAGGAATTCTTCACCCACAAGAAAACGAAGAAAAGTCTTAATGGACTGAAGTGAATGGGGTCCAGGTTTAACAACAACAAAACAATAGTTTACAAACTCTCACACAACTCGTGCAGCAAATGGTCATTTAGTCGAAAAAAACCTCTGTTATGTTAAAGAAATATTTAAACTGTACCCACAACCCTCCCAGCACTTTCCATTATATTTGTCCACTGTGTATTTATGCATGATTTGTCTTTTTAAATCTGTGAATCTCAGTTCTTTTTTCTTTTTCAGTCGGACGTCCAGTAGAAGTCATTCCAGAAGTCGCTCATATAATCGCCGTCGGAGATCCAGGTCTGTGAGCTATTTAATGGTCTAACGGATAGAAATAGAAATGTTGAATTGTTCATGAGTCCTCATAATCACAAATATAAACATGATCATGTAAACAACATAGTCAAGATAAAATACTGATTAACTTGATCTCAATCACAATTAAATGCAGTGTTGAGAGTTTGAAAGGACATTCATATACCTGTCAGTTTTCATAAACTGTAACATGAAGTTTTTAGTAATAGTTTATTTGATCGCATGGAAACAAATGATACTTAGTAACACACATCAAGCAGAAAAAGCTTTTGTGTGAAGACATTAGAGATAAAACAAGTGGGTGTATATTAATTGATTATATTGGTTATTTTGATTAATGTTTTCACACAAAGTGAAGATTTTCTGCTTTTTTCTTTGTCTTGTGTGATGGTAAAATCATTTTTCCTCAGGTTTGTAGAATAAATCAGATAATAAAAGATGTCTCCTTGGGCTTTAGAAATTGTGTTGGCCATTATTCGCCTCTTTCTTTCATTTTATAGAACAAAAGAGGAATCTTTGTATCAAGCAAATAATCAGCAGATAATTAAAATAATGGTTAGCTGCAGCCCTAGAAGAGATCAGTCCTATCTGTAGTCATTAATTATAGTATCTAGCATGAAGCGGGAATAACCAATCAATCTTTTTCTAAATAGCTGTGCCGTGTCTTTGTAATAGAATCAGTGCTGGTTCTTTATCTTCATGCCAGGACTTTGTTTTTTTCTTGTAAAACCAAGTAGATCCGTGTGAGTGGAACACTCTTCCAGAGATGCCCCTAAAATAATCTCTCTGTATGTGAACGCAGGTCAGACTCCTACGACAGCTATTCCAGTCGGAGTCGGAGCGCGAGCAGGAGACGAGGGCGCAGGCGGAGTGACAGCTACAGGAGCTCAGACCGGCGATCCCGGTAAGACGCTTTGCCCCCCGGTGAACCCAGCCAGCTGTCTGGTCTCCCTTCAGCCTTTTAAACCCCCCGCCTCCCCCCCCCGTGGCTGAATGTTACATTGCGGTGTGTCAACACCGAGACGTACTCGGCATACAGTAGAGCGTATGCATTTAGTCCACGCATGAAAAGTCCAATCTTTCATCGGCCCGCCTCTCGCTCGCAGGTCGTACCGCTCTTCCAGCCGCAGCTCCTCCAGGCGCAGGAGTCACAGTCGCAGCAGTCGGTACAGCTGAGCCTCCGGCAGGTTGTTGGTTCAAAGTCTGCCAAGAGAGATCAACGCAACGAAGTCTGGACACTCTGCACGCCGTCACTGTTACTGTTGTCATGAGGAGAAGTCATCGTCCGTCTGGTTACTAGTTTAATACTGTACTGAATGTAAATAAATAAATCACTTTACAAGCAGATCTTCTTCACAGCTGATAACTACAGCTTAGAAGTATAACAAAAATAAGAAATAAGCTATATGTATTTTATATTGCATATTTGTATATTCCTTTTCTACTTCAGTTTTTTCTACACTGAAATGTACAAATATTCTACTGCGAGTGTCTAATCCTCTCAGTTCTGACGTCTGTGAGGAGTTACTGGGTGTAGGTTGTCTTTTATTTCTAGAAGAAGCCCTCGTTCAATGGAAGAAATAACTTTTTGTAGCAGTTTTAAGCTGTAATTTGTCTTTGTTCCATACGATCATGAATGTTATAAGCTGTAATCAAAGTATGATGTCTGAACAGTTATGAATGTTTACACATAATAAATACCACAGGATCTTAAGCCTATCTCTCTTCTTTTTTTCTTTTTTTTTTGCAGAGATGTCAGTTTCTGGAGAATTTGTACCTCCATAATGGCGCCATCTAGCTTTCAATTCAGAACTGCAGCTTGTGTGTACCTGTGAGATAAATCCAGTGAGCTGCACTCATGTCTTCATTCTTGCACATTTAAGTGTGTGCATTATATTATGTATAACACTACGAATGAACTTACCAAATGCTTTTTGTAGTTTTCTTATAATAGAATCCACTTGTCGTTTTTTTTTTCTATCAAATGTCATGCAATTAGAAGAATCAGATTAATGCAATTATAATTTCACTCACTTCATTGGAATAAGAAAAAGTGTGAAAAGGCTCCATTAAATTATTGTTCACACTCAGAACTAATTGAAAATGTGTTCCCTCTTTGCTAATTGTTTACACACGGTTAAAACTGCAGGTGTGTGAGCTCCTGTCTCTTTAGTGAGCTGCATGCTAGAAACCAAGAATGGTCCATCAGATACAGATCCTGTTGTATTGCGACAGAGACTTTCCATTTTTTATCTGCAAGTGCAGAAGTGCAGGCAGTGAATACATCAGTGCAGGCCTGTTCTGTGTGGAGGGCTCAATACAAATGTGTTTTATAGCAGAATACATCATGTGATGCACAGGTGGATAAAATGAATTGATTTGATGCTGACGGAGAGGTAATGTGACGTAATACTTTTTACACATTGTGTTAGAAATTACGTTATTGATTTGGGAAAACGCGAAAGTATGTTTTTCACGAGTGAAATACAGAGCCCAAATAAAGTTGCCATTTCTAACCTTTGAAAGACAAATAGATCAAAAGATGATAAACCGTTTTAGAAAGGAAATTATCACAGTTTCTTAATAGATGTACATTTTCTCTTTATTCTGTCAATTTTTTTTTGGGGGGTGCGGGGGGACAAGATACTTAAAAAGCCCTCAAGTTAAAAAATCTGTGGAGAAAACATCTATTTTTAGTTAAAGTGTGACTTCCTCGTTTTATTAAAGGAAATCCTGTTTATCTTATCTGTTTAGCGTTGAAGGCTTTGAGCTTCCTCTCTTGCACAGGCATTTGTTTATTTTTAATTCATATTTATGTGAGTAAATGTAGATGTAAGGATCTGAATATATGTATGTGAATCTTAGTGTGCATATACCATTTATAATGTTGAGTAAAAGTGCAAACAAACAAAACTAATTACAATTTATGTCCATACTGAGGTCGCCTTTAAATCCCTGAACGTTTCCTTCACAAAATATGTATAGTACCTTTTTTAAAAACAAGTAGGTTTTTTATATGACTCAAAATATATATTTTAAGATATTCAGGCTCCTTTCAAAATGCTAAAGCTTCATGTGAGTTCAATGCCTCAGGTTTCATGAAGAAAAATCTCTACCCTGCTGTCACTTTCCACAGAATATCTCCAAGTCAATTTCTCCTGGTCTGAAATGTTTTACAGTACAGTATATGAAATATTGAACACTGGTGCTGGTCGCGGCAATCCAAACTACATGATTTCTTCATACTTTTTTTTTTTATAAGTCCACAGACTCTAGATTAAAAACCTTTTCATGCGAAATGAGTTTCTCCGATTTTTGTCATCTTTGGTTGAGTGGACAGCTTCGCTGTATCCACACTCATGTCGTGGGCTCCACTGAGTCCGAGACATAAAGTGATGAATGGGACTTGCCCCAGGTTGCAATCAATTTTTTTCCCACCTTGTTATGAGCGTATTGACTTCTACTCCATACAGTCTACTCAGGAATGAGCAATGGCAATGGGGTTCAGAGATCCTTCTGGGGGGTTAAAGACAAGGCTGAATTATTAACTGGGCAAAGTGGGCAACTGGTCTCGGGCTCCAGACCCTCACAAGCATGGTGGCTCCAATGTTGTGTCAGAACATGAATAGCCGACTATCTGATAATTGATTGGTCTTGGCAAATTTTTTTTCAAGCACATTTGCACATATCATAGTAAACTGAATATATTTTGAGTTTCTGGACGGAACAAGGTATTTGAAGACTTTATCTTCGTCTCTTGAAAAATGTGATGGGTATTTTTCCCCATTTTCTGATGTCAGGTCAAACACTGAATTGATTAATCAAGAAAATATTCTGCAAAAATAAAAAAAATATTTTTAGTTTGGGTTGTGTTAATTTGTGTTAATTTGGTTTGTAAGTATGCACCACCTAAACACAATATGAACAGAAATGATAGGGGCCCTAAGTATTTCATTATTACATATGTATAGAGGCCCTGTATGCAGAGAGGGCCCGAGCTTACATCTAGTTTTAACATCTTTATTATGACAGTTTATATTATGCACGTATAATGTCATACATTATGGTTATATGATGCAAAAATCCTGGTTAATCAAATGACTAAATACGTAATTTTAGGCCCAGGGCACCATAGGAGGTTAGTGTGGCCCTCATATTTGTCATTGTGAGAAAATGATTTAAATTAAACTGCGTGCAGACGTAGCGACATAGGGCCATGAAGAAGTTATGACGGCACAACACAGTGTCCATACATTGTGTAAATGAAGTTACAAGGACTTCTGCAACATGGGAAATGAATGAACGTCCTGAACCCTCCGCGTCTCTCTCTCTCTCTCTCTCTCTCTCTCTCTCTCGCTCTCTCTCTCTCTCTCTGCCCACGTGACGTCACACCGTTGCGCGAGCGCACAGCGAGAGGGGAAGCGCGCCCGGGTTTTGCGCCATATGGCTGCGTGTCCTTCCCACAGTTGTCCTGCTCACGCCAACAAACCAACACAAAAAAAAGAGAAAAAAGAAAGCCAACCCCATCCGAGTAGCCCACGGTACAAAGAAATGCGCCTGTCTCGCAACTCCACGTTAAACGGTACCGTGTCCCTTTAAAAACGTCTGACAAAAAGCCCATATGATCCCCGAGCTCCAATCACCAATTCCTTCTGCAAAAGCAGCCTCTGCATTTTTGTCTGTCTGAATGCTACAGCAGCACGGGGGGGGGGGAAGAGAAAAGATTGAGGATCAGGCAAAAGCTGAAGAAATGTGACAATTCAACGGTCATTTTCATGGCGGAGGGGAAACTGGTGCGAAAGGAGTTATTCTGGGACTCCTTTGAGCCTCGAAACGCTGGATCAAAATGGTAGGCTGCGGAGGAGAGCGCTGCATTTTTGTTTATTTTTTTTTGTATGTGTGTGTGCGTGCGTGTGTGTGTGTGTGTCCTTCTTTGATCTCTTGCAAATTTGAGCTACTTAGCAGGCCGATGAAACTTAGCGCACTTTACCGCCTCGCCTCCGGCTGTCGCCGCCGGGTATTCGGTGCTTTCTGCCCCCGAAGTTTGTAACTTGCCGACGCGGCACAAGTTGGGGGGGGAAACTGAAGCTGCTGAAAGAATGCGACGGCTACAATAGCTACATTGATGCGGAGAAGGAGTTAAATTCTTTCATATCAGGGCGCTCCTGCAAAAAAAAAAAAAAAAAAAAAAAAGGGCTCAGGTCGTGACTGGTGCAAACGGAGACGGCGCGAGTGAAAGTCTCCCTTTCCTCTTTCTCTGCCGACAGCCGGTGCAGGACAAGTTTGCTTCGGCTTTGACATTCATGCATCCTCGGTGTTGTCTCAGTCAGGAGGAGGAGGAGGAGGAGGAGATGTCACTCTTCGTGGTTTAATAACTTCACTCTGTTGCAGGTGACACTCAGGCAGAGAGGGCTCTGAATATTCAGCTCACCCTCCTTGGAAGTGTCCTCGTGCCGTTTAAATGCTCCCTCGTAGTGTGATGGTCACAGCACTGCTGTCTTCATGGAGCATGTTTAGTTTTGTGGTGTGTTTTTTTTTGTTGTTGTTTTGTTTTGCTGCATGAGCTCAGTTTCTTTTTCTTCACTTTTACAGTCTTACCAGTTATCATTTCCAACCAGACTCCATGATATATATTTATATATATTTTTTTTTTATTTGTATTTTTTTTATTTTTTATTTCCCATACATTATATGAAGATGATCCTGCACAGACAGACCGATAAGAGTTCTGGGAATGGAGACAGATAGAGGCAGACAGTTCGCTCTGTCTCCAGGGTCATATTAGGATGCCTCATTAGGAAAGCATGTGGAGCTTGATGCAGTGGTGGAGTAATCCCAGCGCGCGTTCACATCTGGAGGCTTGGGTTAATATCTGGGTCAGGTCAGTGGGGTTAGCCCTGGTGCTCGCTGGGTGGCTTCTGGTGGGAGCAAAGAGGGAGAGAGAGGTTTTTGGTATGTTTTTCTTCCCTTTTTCTTTTTTTTTCTCTCTATTCAATGTTTCTTTTTTGTGCCGCGCATGAGAGTAAGCTGTGGCAGACAAAGTGCAAAGTGTGCTTGGTGAATGCAATGCACCGGTGATGAGAGATATTGTGTCTTTTGACTGTTTTTGGTGAACATGCCCCAGATAATTTCTGTAATTACTTTGTTGCCATCAAAAGCGGATTAGTCTCCTGCTAATTTTGTCTTTATCAATAGCTTCATAGCCACAAATTCCCTTTTATTCATGGGTGGATTACCGAACAGGCCTACCATGTTAACCATTATTATTACCTGGGGCCAAGAGGTCAGGCGGCCTTTGGACCAGAGCGTCCATATGAAGTGACTCTTCACACTTCACAACAGCTACAAGGACACAGAAAAAAAGACACAAAACAAGTAAAAAAAAAAGTGACGCGAAACGACGAGAAAGAGACGCGAAACAATTGTGTTTACACTCAAAATGACCATGAACAACGTGACCGGTGTGGTCGCGTTGTTTGTAGTCGTTTTGTCTCGTTCAGTCTGTGGGTGTTTCTCCTCTGTAGGAGGGTCCGGGTGGCTTTTACACGTCATGTGCCCAGAGGCCCATTGTCTCGTAATCCCTCCACTCTCTTCTTCAAACGATCGCTTTTTGTTTTTCACCTAATTCGTTGGATTTGTGAACATGTAAATCTGTGTCCCTTCCGCGCACACTTTGGATATTCCTACCGCTCACTTCGGACCGTCCCACGCTGGTGAGTCCCGAGTAGCTCCTTCTCTCTCCTCGCAGGGTGCTGTGAGTTTTACGTAACTGCCTATTCAGGGCATTCCTGCCCACCCTTGACTTTGAGGCGTCACTGTCTCTGGGTGCTGAGCGAGGAGACTGTCTTTAGTCCTTGTGACAAGTGCGGCCAATCCTGAGCCCCGGCAACAAACTCCAGCCGACATCCTCGGGCCCTGGTCGGAGGAGGCCTCTCTCCTTGGAAACTCGGACCACACTGTAGGTGCTGCTAATTTATGCCCCCCGAGATTAAGAAACAGTGGACGCGGCTGCAGAGAGCAAGGTCAAACTCACTGGGCTTATGCAAGCTTTCTTTTGTTCTTGTTGGTTAAAAGTTCTCCCAAGTATTTCGGGTTGAGTTTACTCTTTGTATAAATCCACATTTTATTATGTCCCAGCAGTACAAGCTGGTGTCGGAGTCTTTTCAACTCTGAAACTAACAAACTAATTGAACCCCCTCTGGCACTTTAAAAAAAAAATAACAACTTTAAACCCCACCATCATAGAGGCCAAACACCTTTTTTCTTTTTGTACAACTTGATATGAGGATTTTGATTAGACTTTTTCATTGTCAGGCGTTTAAAGATATTGAGAGAGTTTTCTATTTAAAGTGATCTGATAGCTTTTAGCTGAATTCAGGCCAGAGAGAGACTTAGGAGGAGCTTTAAAGCTGATGGGAATGAGTTTTTATGCTGTTTTTTAGGGAATTGCCAAGCAGGAAAGTAGGGACGCTAGATCTGATAGTCATAAATATTTGCTTAACGTTTAGTTTGTCCACACAGATTCTTCCGAATCACCCGTTTTATACTGTTTATCTGAAGGTTGAGAGAAGTGCAAATGTGTACAGATCAGTTTGAAAAGTATACTCCTTTCCATCACAATATGTTTGAAAAAACTATTCACTTATTTATTAAACTTTTTTTGTACCTTTTTTTTTTTTAAATATTTAGTTTTACATTTTGGGAAATTCACCTCCTGGCTTTCTTGCAGAAAGTTGAATAAGAAGATCAGTAGCCTGCCACTAAATATACAGCTGCAGCTAGCAGCTGGTTAGCTTAGCATAAAGTCTAGACACATGGGGAAAGGGCTAACCTGGCTCAGTTAGAAGGGAACAACATATGCATATCAACATCTCTAAAGCTCAGTTAGAAAGCACTTCATATCTGGTGTATTGAATCCACACAAAAAACAAACTATTTGCTGTTTTACCAAAGTTATGTGTCAGACGAGTTCTCCAGGAAGTTACTGCTCCCAGCCAAGAAATAGTCCGGCACATAACCACTAGTTCCTGTTTCCAGTGTAAGCAAAGCTAGCGAAGCTAATGGTCGCTGGCTGTAGCTCCATATTCAATGTTCAGTTATTGTGAGAGTGGTGGTATCAACCGTCTTGTCCAACTCTCCAATAGAAGACAAAAATACATTCCCAAAAATGTCTAACTATTCCTTTATGCTCATATTCACCGTTTCTCTGCCGTCCATTGATTGGTTGCGGCTGTAGAAAGCCGATGCTCCTCCTCTACCTCTTTTTTTTCTCTCTCTCCGTCCTCTCTGACCTTCTCATCAAACATATCATCTGCACACACACACCCGCACACACACACACACAGACACAGAGTATTGCGACACCAGAGAGATCCCTCTGATAAGGGGCTCTTTAGAGTCTTGTGTTAGCCTCTTCTCTCTGTGTGTCATACTATAAAAGGGGTAATGAAGATATCACAGTTTCATCCCGTGTAATTGCCCTCGGGTATGTCTGCACCTGCTCGCTGCTCCACATCAGAATGATCTTTTGTCTCCAGAAGATCACTTCAAAGGTACATCTTTCACTCTTTTGTGCCGTTATATATTTGAATAAATCGGAATTTCTGATCTTTTTCCCTCCTTGATATTTCACAAATAGACATATCTCGTTTGTGCAGCCCTCCACACTTTGTTGTGCCACAGGTATTTGGCGTCGCATCTCTTGTGTTTGCTGATGAATGCATGCACAGCAGGCGAGTGAGTGTGTGTGTGTGTGTGTGTGTGTGTGTGTGTGTGCGCGCGCGCCGTTGTGCACATGCGTGTGCGGCGCTGGCTTGGGAACAGTGTGTTATGACTCCAGCAGAGCGGTGGTGTGTGAAGCGCTGTAACGTGTGTGTGAGTAGGAGATGCCAGCACCACGGGCCGCTCTCTTGGCCAGGCTTCCTGACTCAGCGCTTCCTCTCCCAGCTCATCGGCCCAGACACAAACTTCCTGGCAAAGCTTCAGTGCGGAACAGTCGAACCTCATCGCTGCCCCCCTTACAACCGCCTCCAGGCAGCTTCTTTGATTATCCAACTGCTCGTCCGAGTCATCCCAACTCCAGACGACCGCCGAGCGATGCCTCCTTTCAACGTCGCTTCTGATTGGCCGCCGCGCTCCGTCGCCAGCTTTACCAAACTGATAAAAACGCACCGTTGTCCGGCGCGTTCAAAGGACAAGCCGGGAAAAAGTGCTTCGCAAATCATGCCGCCGAGGCAATCCCGCTCACGTTGTCAAATTTTGAATGTACCGTACGTCGCCGAGATGCTGCTCGTGCTGTGCTCATCCTTATTTTTGTTTGTGCATCCCAATTTCATGCTCGGGTAAACGCGTATCAGTTGTAGATTGACTTGTCACTTGTGGTTGCATTAACATATAGATGGGAAATGTGTTTAAATCTAAAGGTGAAAGCTGGTGGACAGTTCCACCAGGGCACGACTGGGGCTCGTCCACGCCGCTGGATTAGGACTGTGAAAAGCCTACAGTGTGGAGGGGAGATTGGAAGTCTGGGATTAGAGCAGCACTAATGCTGATAATATTGTCTTTATTAATTGCAGCCAGCAGTGAATGCTGTGGTTAAGAAAGTTAAATGTTTTAATGGCCCGAGGGGAATAAAATAATTAGCTAAAGTAGTGGAAAGAGAGAAGTGAAAAACTAGCAGCTCATTTTAAAGTAATTTAGGTTTTTGCCTTTTTGCTACGTCTGAAATTGTGCTGCTGTACTCTTTCACCTGAAATCACATTCGGTTCCCACGACTTGAGGCGGTTCAGTTTGTGATCTATAGTTCTTTTGATGACTTCTCCTTTTTTTAACGATGGCAAAAGTCCATCAATAACTTACAATTAGTACAAATAGTTTAATTATTGATTAAACCCCCCCCAAAAATGTTCGTGAAACCTCACTGATCGTTATCTGCGGCGCACCAAACAGCAGACGGACGACGTGAGCGACTGGCTGGTGAACCATAGCGGAGTACCTCGCAGCTAAAGAGCCAGATATTGAGGTAATAGTTATGTTTAGTATACCACAATGTTTTCATGTGTTTTTAGCTTTAAATTCAGATTTCCAAGAGTCTCTCATAACACAGTTTGGATGATCTATGAGGACAGATTTTTCCACCAATCTGCATCGCATGCACCATTAATTTACTGAATTACATAATCCCATAGCCACAAGGTGTAACTACCCGCCTTAGTACGATTATCAGATAGAAAGTGTCATCCCGATGAGTATTAAACTCCACTTTAATGTGACCGTGCCGTGTTTGACCTCAGCAGTGAGCATGCTGCCGACCGCTGCTGTTGCTTCCCCCTTTAGTCATTGAACATTGATTTTTATTAGATTTTTTTTATATCATAGGCGTTCTAACGATCCCCGCAGGGCTTGTTAAAAGTGAGACCTGGTCTCTCGTGATACTACCAGTCTGGCTCGCCTAAGAGCAACATGTTTGATAACAGGATAATGTGAGTCTAGGCACATTTAGATCCTCTCTTTGCATGCATCAGCAGTGGCATCACACGTGGCAGATTTCTTTATTTCCTGTTTACTGACGTGGGCACAAATGCATGATTATGATGCAGGTACGTTTGCATGGGCGTTCGGGGTTGCAGACGTGTGGGCGGGTGTGCTCGTGCATCTGCTACTGTATATGCTTCTTCTACCTCAAGGTCAGTGCTGGGTCTCTGTGCTGATTGGATTTAGAGAGGAGAGGAGAGGAGAGGAGAGCAGAGGAGAGGAGAGGAGGGAGTGCAGACTGCAGACAGAGGAGAAATCTTCCACTAGACACATGGACGGATTATGAGCAGCACAGACCTATAAAAGCCCCCCCACCCCTCTAACACAGGAGCAAGACAGCCAGACTAAAAAACTGTTTGTGTGCATCTTTTTGGAGTCCTTATGCGTCTCTTTGTGGTTGTTTTACGTCTCTTTGTAGCTGTTGTGCTTCTCTGTGGCCGCAATCGCATCTTTTTGCAGTTTTAGCATCTCTTTGCGTTCATTTTGTGTCTCTTTTTTGGAGGCATTGTGCGTCTCTTTGTGGTCGTTTTACCTTTTTGCTTTTCCGTGTCATTTGATTTGCCTCTCCAAAACGCAGACAGTCCCTCTACAGTAAATGGAGGCCCTGGCCCAGGGGACCCGTGAGACCTGGAGCCCCTGGGCTAGTACCCAATAGGCCCGTTCAGTAATCCATCCATGACTGGACATAAACACTGACCGCGGGGAGACAACTTGGCAGACCGCTTTCCAGCCATGCCAGTCTTGCCCGGCCTGCATGCTACACCAGATAACACCTCGAGGATTAAGCCGCGATTCTCACCCAGAGAATCCGAGTTCGCCTCTCTGGCTCGGCTTCTCTGGGACTAAACCTGTCTGTCGCTTGGCCTCGGCAGCAGGGAAGGTCTGCTGAGCACACAGAGGACACGGTGTCAGTCATTAGCCTGATGACTTTTTAATAGCTGTCTGATTGGACTCTGCCAGAAATGACATGCCCTTGTCTCGTTCTGCGTGACTCTGTTTACACGTGACCTGATCCATATCCCGCCACGTAAAAAAAAAAGCACTCTGCCGTTTACTGTGGGGCCAAACTTGCCGTTGCAGCTGGGTGATCGCTCTCTCTCTCGCTCTGCGGAGAGTTTGTATTCGAGCCTGTCATGCTTTGCACTCGTCTGGGCTGGTGATGACTCAGGGATCTGTGTGTGTTCTGCTCTCCTACCATGTCCATGCCAGTGAGTGAGATGAGGCCTGACACGGTGCCCACTCTCCTTCCTCCGGGTGTCAGTCACGCCGAGCCCCTCAGCAGGAGGCCTCGCTGTGAAGAGGGCTGCTGAGTGTGCTCTTTACTGTAGGTTGAAGTGCTCCGTGGGTGGAAGTGGCAGAGCCTGTGACGCCCCCACCCCCCCGACCCACCTCCCCACTGGGTGACAAGAGGGGCTGAAGCTTGAGCTCAAGGGATTGCTGTCTTCATGGCTGCGGATGGTTGGGTGATCTCTCTTTTTTTATTTCCCATGGTGATGCCCAAGTAGAGACTTCACTGTGCATATGGACAGTTTGACATTCGGCTGGCAGCAAGTTGCACTTGTTTGTGAAGTCATTTATTGAGAATTTGATATGGTTAGTTTTGTAGTAGTTTGATGGAATTTGAAAGAACTGCTTTGTATCACCTAATCAATAATTCAACTAATTGTTTCAGTTCTGGAAGAACCATAAAAGCAACTTTTGACTATTGAATTTTGTGCTAAAACCGTTATAAACAAACAATAAATCGAAAATGTGGATAATTGCATAAAAGTCACTTATCAAGCGAAAATGCTGAACATTTCGGGTTCCAGTTTCTACAAAGGGAAGATATGCAGTTTATCTTTTTTCTGCTTTAAATATTTGTAAACTGAATATTTTTCATTTTGGGGCTGTTTGTTTGGGCAAAACAAACTATTTGTGCTCTGGGAAATTTGTAATTTTCACAATTTTCCTAAAATCTGGTAGACAAAAACATGAATTGATTAATCTGATAAATAATCAACAAATAAATGAATAATTCAAATATTCATCTCTTATTTGACCATCAAACAAAATGAGGTTCGACAGACGGATCCTGCCTTGATGATGGTTTACTTGCTATCACGTGACTTAAATATTGAGTTTTGGTCATGTGATAACAGATGTTGGTTTATGAGAATGAACCTTCATCTCCATGACAACTGAGCAAACTCCATCCAAAGCTCCAGGAAAAAACAAGGAATTGGACCTTGTGATATATTTATTTTTCTCATGTAATAATAGAGGTTAGTACGAGGCAATATGGTGGACATCATTATGACAATAACAATATTTTCCAATATCAATTTAAATTAATTAAGGCGGTAAATTTATACAAAATCACATTAAATGTGAACTGATATTCAAAGCAATTATGTTGTTATGCATTATATGAAGCCACACTCCTGGTCAGAGTCATTTATTTGGACAATAACTCAACAAATTTATATAATTGTAATATGATTTCACAAAGAATGTACTTGCAATAATATTACATTTGCCCAAATAGAGATGAATATTTCTTTGTTCTACTTGAACTTATTATTTTCCATACATGATTTTGTGTGTCTTCCCAGATATTGTTATATTTATATTAATATAAGCCACTGCACTCAAACTTGATGGTGAATAATCTAAAATTCTAAATTTGGAAGGTATATGTATATTACAACAATACACAAAGACATGATGTTACTTTTTGTCTATATTGCCCACAGATGTTTGTTAAAAAAGATGAAGGTGGTGATGTGAGAGGACACTGAGTTCAGTCTGAGCGGTCTGTTTGCAGGCTTAGAGAAAGCTTTAACCCCCGCTGTGTTTTCCCCCTGAGACTCCCTCCTGCTTGAATGCAACCTGCCCTCCCTCGCACTATTGATGTGTCCACAACTCTGTGCTGTGCTCTGACATTGGCCCCCGCTAATGGATCAGTCTGTTCACCTCAGCAAGCAAACAAGACAGTCAAGGTAGATGCTGTTTAGTTCTCTGTAAGTCTGCCGTCTTACATGGTGGGTGCAAAATAGCAGCAGAATAGCATTTTAGGGAAACGGCAGCTTTATTTGAACACAAGAGAAACATTGAAAGGGCTGAACATTGTAGACATTGTCTTAGGCTGCTGTTACAGGTGGCCCCAGAGTCTGCTACATTAAAGTGAACAGATTTTTCAAAATGGCAGCTCTGTGGAGGTCACAGCACAGCCACAGTGACGGAGACGCAAACTTTACAGAGTAGTAAATCCACACGGGCCGTATAGTGCAAAGGTGTGGGAGAGAAAAGGGCACTCTCACCAGTAAAGTCAAATCAGAAGGAGGGATTTCATTGTCGGACTCGGCTCTGTCTGGCTCAGTTCCAAGAGTCGGGCCTCTGCCAAGTGCATACCAGCGACCCCGACATGGCTGAGCTGTTTGACGATTCGCCAGTTACTTTTATATCACAAGCTTTGATTGGCACATTGACTGTGAGCTTGACTTGCACCTCTGAGTCTGACCATTACTGAATATAGCTGAAGCAACAGCTATTCAACAGCAATAATTAGCCTTTTTTTCATCTGTTGAATGAAGCAGCCTCCTCTTGGGCCAAGCAGTGATCCTCTGCATCATTCCTCACTGCTTCATCAAAACTGGATAAGTGGTAAAGTAGTTTCAAAGTTTTAAACTTTTGATTTCAATTAAAGTATTGCAATCAGGCTGATTAGGGAGTATTTTTTATTTATTTTTTAGATGCCTTAATTATCTTCCCAAAAAGTTGGGCGAATGTGATGTCTAATGAATATGTGAGTGAAACCCCATTAGAGCAGTTAGACAATGGATAGCTAGATTTGGTTTGTGTCAGTTGTGACCTTTCAGAGTAATTGTGACGCTCACTTAGAGCGCATTCATCAGCCCAATTAGTACGATTTTGAACAGGAAAAACAAGCAATGAAAAAACACAAATTTGATCAGGTTGGATCAGTGATTAGATCGGCTGTTGGAGACCATGTCACATGATCGGAAGCTTTAGGACGGCAACTAAATAGACGTTGTGGTGAGATTGTTTACTCAGGAAGTCGTCAAACTATTCCAGTAGTGTATTAAACACTGCAGTCTGCAGTGCAGTGTGAAGACCACTTCATGGCATAAATACTGTGTTTCATGTTTACTTATTGACCAAAAGAACTGTCATTTTCTATTACATGCAAGGGGCACAGTACATTTTCGACAGTAAAATAAATAACATATTGTGTAGATTATATATTTAAATGATATTGCTATTGAATGAAAAGACACAAACCTCGAGAGTTGCCGTGTGCAACAAGACCTCAGAGGCCTCTTCAATGCAAGAGGATCCCCGAACATGTTGTGTTTGGCAGATTAAATGAGTGTGAAGGGAGCTTTGATTGAAGCCCGTTTAAATGACACCTCTTGTTGGTTGCGTCAGTAATCCCCCCGCTGCGTGTTTGTCACAGGTCAGGCCAGATATGAATAATGTATTGGGAGACATCTGAGTGAGAGGCTGGTTAAAGGTGGCGCTCCCTCTAATGACAGCAAACAAGCTCTCTCCCTGACATTTCCAAGGAAAGGGGATGCGGAGCGATAGGGAGAGATAATGACAGACAAAGCTCGAGGGAGTTGGATGCGCTCTTTAATTGTAAAGTACTCACTCAATTTGTTTGGCTATAGCGCTGTATATGATGAAATGAAACAAGATGCGTTTGTCTTTATTGCATATTGTGACAGACGCAGCAGCTGCATGGTAGCTACAACTATCTGCTATTGGATTAAACAGTTTTAATGATGAAAATAACTCAATAATCCACTGATTGAAACCCCTCTTACATTCAGCAGTATTTGACTGTTTTTGCTGAAGAAAGATACAGTGCAGTTTATTGTTTAAAAGGGGCAATCTCGGCATTATGGAATTATATTCATGCCTTGACTCTGAGCGCTCGATTGAACATATTAAAAATATTTTTTTGTAAGCGCATAAATTACGTTTTCTAGTGCTACATTTTTAGTCATTTTTAGTAAGATAATTGATTACTGGAAAGTAAGGCAGCACTTTCAGAATGGTAAGTAAGCATAACTTAAGTTTAGCTGTATGAAGTTATGTTTGTAAATCAGTCTCCATTGTCTTAGCTTGCAGTTTAGCAGTTTTGGTAGCTAGCTAGCTAACGTCCGCAAGAGAAACATTTGCTAAGCTAGTTGCTAACTAAGGAAGTTGGCTAACTACCGCACTTTAGCCCCGCCCCTTAGTTACTGTTGCTGTCCGTCCTCACGGCACGTATGACGTTTACAATGATAGCTGTCAGGTTTAGTTGCCACTCAAAATCTTTAGTACTTTTTATTTCAAACAATGGGTGTTGGATTTCACACACAAATACACAAAAGCTGCCTTCTCATTTCTAGGTGGCAACCGTCAATGTCATCAGCTTAGCTGTAGCTAGCTAGGTAATTATCATTAAAGCTCCCATGAAATCCAAATGGATGTTGTATTGTGTTGGTTGTCGCCGATATGCAAGTATGAAATCTCAAAGCCTGAGGCTAAAGCTATATGTCCCAGGCAAAAAGTTAGCATCCTCACGAGACATGGCAATAACAGCAGCGTTGTTCTTGTATTGCAGGGCAGCACTAGCTCGCCCTGTGGTAGTGGTATCAACAGAAATGTAATTTAAATGTATTTATTCTAGGTTGAGAGGGCAAATGAGTGAGACAGATTATTATGGTACGCTAATGTGGATGAAAAGGACAGAAAGGTTTGTTGTTTGCTTAAATTAAATTATTCTTTGCTTGGTAATAATTTCTCCCGAAAAGATGATGTGCATGCAAAAGAAATATGTTATGTGCCTAAAATGCCCCATTTCAAGCTCAGTATTAGGGCATAAAGACTGCAGACAGTGGAGACATCGTTTGGGAACTCATTTGGAGTCTTGTTTTACAGGTGCATATGGCAAGCATCATTATTTTGCATTTCAAATCCCTCGGATCAAATTTTCAGACCCATTAATGATGGCCCAGACATGCAATCCTGAAGAGGTAGAGGAATAAGCACCAAGGGATTAAGGCAATCGCACAGTTGTTCTGTTTGAAGTAATATGAACTAAATCTAATTTTTTTTAAAGTAACGTAATGGAAATACACCCATTATCAAACCTTAAAAATATAGTTGGTTCTTTTAATTTGATGCTAAGCTAACAATGTTTTGAATCTATTGATGTTGTTCATCCTATAGAATTTAATCTTTGATAGCGTTGTCCTATTTGAATCTCAGAAGAAGATGCAGATCGTTATCGCTAAAGCAGCATAACTTCCAGTCTGCAACTTACACTTGATCTGATTAAGGCTGCAGCGTTTTGCCCTTGGGCGATGTCTGTAGCCTTGCACGGGGATAGATAACCCGATCTTCACTCCTCTCTAGCTCAGAGTCCAATTTAGCAGCTCAAAACTATGAATAAATCTAACACTTCCATAATTGAATTCTTCAAACAGGCCAGATTTTGAAGGTTAGGACCAAATGCAAATCCATTTTCCAGCTTTAACAATGAAGTCATTTTATTGATCTTAAACAGAAAATATGTTGGGCAGCAATGTGAGTTTTTCAGTAAATGCCATAATAGTTGCTGTCCTTAAATTAATTATTCATTTAATATCTTGCCCTTTTTCTTTTTTTCTTTATTATGTGTGTGTCTTGTCCTGCACATGCAACTGTAAATACTGAAAAATAAGAGATGTAGAGATGTAATTATGGCTCACAGCTATATCATCTCCAACCAAAACAAGGTTTATCTTAATACTTGTCCTCTTCTGCCTTCAAGAGACGCCTAGAATGATAAATTCCATTAATTGTTTGCAGTGTTAGTTAGTATTTATTCGGCATGGTTTCCCTAATTATTTCTCCGGACGTGTTTTGTCTTGTGCATAATTCTCCGTTCCACAGGGACAGTGTAGTGAGTGGGTGTGCTGAGAGAGCCGGCTAATGGGGGGGAGATGGCACTGAATACCAATGCAGAGCAGTCAGTCCTTGCAGAGACCAGACAATGTGTTTGTGTGTGTGTGTGTGTGTGTGTGTGTGTGTGTGTGTGTATGCATGCATGTATGCATGCATGCATGCGTGCGTGCGTGCGTGCGTGCGTGCGCGCATTTGTGTTTTTTGTGCATGATTGCACATCTCATATGAGTGTGTGTGTGTGTGTGTGTGTGTGTGTTTGCTCTGTTTGCTGCTCTGTCCCCACTCGCATCCCGTCTGGATCGAAACCCTGCCCTTCCTGTGCTAAAATAAACCCACCTTGGGAAGTTGAGGACTTTGCACAGAGCGCTGAGTGTTACACCTTTTTCATTTTTCTCATATCGTATCGTGCAGCATGCATGCAGTCTATGACTTTGTGCAGTGCACTTAACAAACTGAAAATCATGAAGAACACTACTGTATAATAACTACTTCAGGATGGATTTATTTAGAATTTATAGATTTACGCCTCGAGGTGGAGGTCAGATCACAGCTGATTTCTATCACATAACATTGTCATTATTCTGTTATGTTTTAACAAGACATGCATGTTTTGTGAAATGACAAGAAAGTTTTGTGATATAAGAAGACAAAGCGATTTTGTGTGTGTGTGTGTGTGTGTGTGTGTGTGTGTGTGTGTGTGTGTGTGTGTGTGTGTGTGTGTGTGTGTGTGTGCGCAATTTGGATCCTGTGTTTTTTTTTTTTTCTGTGTGTTTTGTAGCTTGGAGTGTGTTCCTTAAAATGTTTTTTATTTTTTTAATAACTTGTAATTAAAATGTTCTGTTTTATAATTATATCAGGAACAGTTATACAAGCTTTAACTGATCATATTGCTACATGATAATATTTTCCATCTTAACCTTTTTCTCTCTTTCTCCCTCCATCACATTGTCTTCCACCATCTTCAGCTCATAGTGGAAAAGACCACAGACTTCCCCTCTGCTGAGTTCTCCCTGGTGGAGGATGTGGCTCTGCACTTCACCTGTTTGATGGACAGGCTGAACGAGCAGCGCCTCTTCCAGCCTGACCTGTGTGACGTCGACATCGTTCTGGTGCGTCAGCACAGCACCTTCCCGGCCCACAAGGGCGTGCTGGCGGCCTACAGCCCTTTCTTCCACTCCCTTTTTGCACAAAGCAAACAGCTGCGGCGGGTGGACCTGTCGCTGGACGCCCTGACCTCACAGGGCCTGCAGCAAATCCTCAACTTCATTTACACTTCCAAACTGCTGGTGAGCAGCCGCACAGTCCGCGACGTGCTCAACGCAGCTACCCTGCTTCAGATGAGCGACATCGCAGCCTCCTGTCGCGACCTCATCAGCAGCCACTCGCTGAGAACCACCTGCGCCGATATGGCCAATCAGGAAGGGCTCGGTGGCGGTGACCCAGCTTCTGTCGCGATGCCCTCCAGCCAGCTGTACCCGGAGATCAAACAGGAGTCAGAGCTGGGGAGGTTGTACAAGAGGGACGGCAGCAGCCCGTTCTCTGTGAGAGTGGAGGAGGCGGGCAAGACGGCCTCCCAACAGAAGCAGTATTACCAGAAGGAGGACGCGTCAGAGGGCGGGGCTGGTACGGGTGTGGCCGCTCTGTGCAAAGTCGAGAGCAACGGAGAGGAGTCGAAGACCGCCGACATCCACACCTCCTTCAGCAGAGACCAGATCATTGTTGAAGTCAACCTCAACAACCAGACCCTTAATGTGTCAAAGGGGCCGGAGACCAAATCGGCAAACGCCACAGAGGCGGCCGCCATGTTTGGTTGTTGCCACGACGACGAGAGAGATTCAGAAGAAGGCGAGGAGGACGAGGCGGAGAATGACGACACGTGTGGAGAGGAGGATGACGATGAGCTGAAGAGGGTGGACATGCTAGGGCCGAGCAGCGAGGAGGAAGATGAGGAGGAAGATGAGGAAGAGGAGGAGAACACTCTAAACATTCCAGGCTTGGAGCAGCCGGCCTTGATAGATCGAACTCGCCGGGGCACCAGAGCCTTTGCCATTGCGGGTACCACCGCCTCCATGCGGCAGACACTGGCAGAGGCCAAGCTGGCCAACCTGCGGCAGGGTGGGAAGAGGACGCTGGATGCAGAGGGCCTGGGCCAGAAAGTGAGGCTGGAGGAGAAGCAACATTTCCCATGTAAGAAATGCCCCCGCGTCTTCAACAACCGCTGGTACCTGGAAAAACACATGAACGTTACTCACAACCGCATGCAGATCTGCAATAACTGTGGGAAGCGCTTCCTGCTGGAGAGCGAGCTGCTGCTGCACCAACAGACCGACTGTGAGAAGAGCATCCAGGTAGGCTTCAGATTATAATGAAAGACATCCTTTCACTTTTTAAAATCCTAGTTTAATTCTCCCACCAGCATGTGGATTTGCTTGGGACCAAGTAAATCCGTGTTAATTTTTCACCTTGAGTTGAACTTTGGTGAATTTGGCGTTTGTATTGTTGACCAAAAGCCAACCTTCTGGAAATAACTGACCGTGAAGGGAACGGAGAGTCCAAAAAGGAGAAAGCTATTGTAGCCTATTTATTTGTGTAGCTTTGTTTATCCCTCAAAAGAGGAATGGTTTGTAGACAGTTAAGATATGTTCAAATAAACTGTGTGAACTTGTTGTCTCATAAGCGAACAAGCTTGCTAAGTTATTACCTAGTTAGCAAGCTTATTCGTTTTGAGATTTTTTTTTCTCTCTTTTGTAAAAATCTTTATTGTGTGAAATGATAGGATCCTAAAATCTAAATGTCAGGTAAAAACGTGAGGTAAAGATGGATACATTTCGCCGTGCCACTTTCTGCTGTGACCATGTCTCTGTAACCCTCATGTCGTCATTAGCAGGATGAAAGAAGCTCAGAGTTCATAAAAGTGCTGACACACTCCTCTGGGTCACCTTTTACTGCTAACTTGTTCACGAGCCACAGCTAATGATTTGGACAGCTACTAGTTACAAATTAGGATTCTGCAACACACACTGAAGGCCTCTAAATTAGTCGATTAATCAATTAGTCGCATGGCTGCTAAGCTTTTATAGAAGTTGATGCCCAGAAACGGCCCAAACGCAGCAAAATGAAAAGAAAATAGAAAATACAAGCAGAGGGTCTCTGTGGATACAGAGTGCTGCATCACCACACACTTTCAGTGGCCCATAAGTGAGGATCGAGAAGGATTATTTTTGTATCCGTCTCTACATAGTCCTTTGGAAACTCTTGCTCATTCTGCCTTTTGAGTAAAGGACCCGAATACTTCCTCCACCTCTGAGCTTGACACAAAAGTCTACAGTCATCCCTCTGCATGTTTTAGGGAAAAACTTAGAATTCATGTTTTGAGTTAGAGGTGACAATACGGAGTTATAATATTTTCCTATTTAAGATGCTTAAATTAAACATCAGTCCAAGTTGAGGGAAATAAATGACTATGCTTTTGATATTTGGTTTAATATCCAACAGTAAAATCTATATCAGTGAAACTAAATGTGATATTTGCATTGATAATACTTCAGACACAAACGTATGCTTTTGGTTCTGGTAGAATCTCTCAAAGTGTTATTTAGTTAATGATTAGTGCATGTACAGTTACAATCATGTACATTTATGAACAGTAGTCATAGCCAGTCCACTGGCAGTAATAATAATTTCTGCCACGTCTCAGTACCTGCTCTCGGCAGTGAGCAGCTGGACTCCTGCTGTGGTTCTGAAGATCATTTGCTACTTTAATCTACTGACTCTAATTGCTTTTGTGGTCCAGTGAACACTCAAGTATCTGTGTAAGCTCACACACTTGTATTGTGTTTGCAAATACTGTTCCAGATGATATCCAAATAGCTCCAGTAATAACTATATTTTGCCCCCTCTTCTGATTTTTATTTCTTTTAATTTTTTTTTCTCCCTTTTTAGTGTGTCACATGTGGCAAGGCCTTCAAAAAGCTGTGGTCGCTACACGAGCATAACAAGATCGTCCACGGCTACGCCGAGAAGAAGTTCTCCTGCGAGATCTGTGAGAAGAAGTTTTACACCATGGCTCATGTCAGGAAGCACATGGTTGGTGAGTGGCAGCGACATCAGCGACCCAAGTTGGTTGCTTTGTTCCCGTTTATTACTTCAGGCTTCCTTTTCCACTGATTGTTGAGCGTGATTTGTTTTGGGTGTTGGGCTTTCCACTTCCCTTTTTTTTTTTTTTTTTTTGGGGGGGGAGATAAGCATCTTATTTCCCAGAGAGACTTACCTCACCAATGTCAATATGTGTTTCAGTGGCAAGAGAAGGGTTTGTATAAAGTCCTATTTATCCTTCCTGCTGAATGACTGACTTTAGAGTTCGATGTGGAAACTTCAGAGGAAATAGATTATTCACCAGATGAGACGCATCCATTGTACTTAGCAGTGTAATTAGCCAATGAAAAAGCATCAGTGTTGTTCCTTAAGTACTATTTTAGGGTAGCAGTTTGCTTATTTGTCCTCCGGCTGCTATTGAGTGGCTCAATATTGAATACCATTAACCATATATCTTGTACTGTGTGTGTGTGCCTGTGTGTCTTTAGCTCATACGAAGGACATGCCGTTCACCTGTGAGACCTGTGGGAAGTCGTTCAAGCGCAGCATGTCCCTGAAGGTTCACTCTCTGCAGCACTCTGGAGAGAAACCCTTCAAGTGTGAGGTTTGAGCTCCTTTTAATACGCTGCCGTTCTCCACTTAACTAACGTTTCACTCCATTTGGAGATATCCACCAGTTTAAAACCTGTAATCGTCCGAAATGATTGGTGTCTAGAACATAATTTAATTTAATTTAGTCTCTTTATGGCTGTTGCTTGTAAAATTACTAATGTTAAAGTCAAGGATTTTGGATCAGGCAGGGTTTTAGATGTGTTGATCAAAGAGAATCCATTAACAAATCATTTCGCTATCGTTACACACTGGGAAACCCGTAAGGTAGTCAAACTGTTTTGTGTATTGCTTTCTGGCATCATTCTCACTCAGTGCCACAATATACTTATTTACTTTCTTGCGCAGTGTTCGATGAGAGGATTGATGCCACTCTCATGTCTGCATAGTAAATATGAAGCTACAACCAGGAAAAGTTTAGCTTGGCTTAGCACAAAGACTGGAAACGGGGGGAACCAGCTAGCCTGGCTCACTCCAAAAGTTATAAAAAGGTGCTGAGTTAAGTTACCTGCTGCTGGCTAACCGTAGCATTATATTTACGGTACCATGTCGAACTATTCCTCAAAAGCAAAGACTTTGATATATTCTTGTGTTTTCAAACTATTTTTAAGTCTGAACAGTGTTTTTCTGCTTGTAAAATTTGACCTAATTTCATATTTTAAGTTGCATAACTTAACATGTGTAGTACCCATAACGCATTTTGTATTTCACAATGAATACTTTTGGTTTTATTACTGAAATGCCTCAATGTGTTTTTTATGTCACAAGAGAGAATGAACGTCTTAGTTTTTACTTTTATGGATCAGTTTAATATAGCGTTACCTTTTCCACTAAAGGAAATGAATGAGATCCATCGAGAACTCTTTTTGTGACTGTTTCTGATTGTTAAGACTTTGTGTAAAAATGTTCATCGTGTGCCATTTCAGAACTGCAGTGAGCGCTTCCAGTACAAATACCAACTGCGATCCCACATGAGCATCCACATCGGACACAAGCAGTTCATGTGCCAGTGGTGCGGAAAGGACTTCAACATGAAACAGTACTTTGACGAGCACATGAAGACACACACTGGTGAGTCACTTCTTGCACTACTTCTGAGAAATTTTAAGGTCATAGTACAAACAATATGGTGACCCACTCTCCCACCCAGCTCTATAGCACAACTAGTGGTTAACAACTCCACGGGGTACCTTCAATTGTATGTGTTTCTGGCAACCTGATGAATGGAAGTCCAATACTAACTCTCCTTTTAGCTCTGTCTTGGTCTCCATTGACTCCAGAAGGAACTATTTGGCTTTAGCTGCTAAATGCTCCACTACGTTCACCAGCTAGTTTCTAACTTTGTCTGTCGGCCTTTGGAAGCTGGGCAGGTAGTGTACAGCTGCCTGCTGTGGCTAAATACAATGCTATGAGAGAAGACTAAATCAAAATAGTAAAGTTGTATGTTCACCTATACAAGCGGACAGTTTTACATAACAGCCATTTTGATTCATTCATATAAAAATCTTGATTATAGCGGCTTCATGTTTTATGTTGATTTTATTTTTCTTTCTTTCTCTAAGATATCGTTGAGGTTAGGCCCTCATTTACAGTGATGCAGAGATTAAATTAAATTAAATTAAATAAATAAATAAAAGCAAATAAGAAGGTAAAAAAACACAAAAGTCTGATAAACACAACAAATAAATCAGTGAAACAATTGTATACAAGGATACAAACAACACAGGCATGGACTGGCTCAGCATCTAAAACCATTACACACTGACACACGGCGTGATCATGACCCTGAACTGTCTAAAGGTTGGGAGAGCACTGATCCCCGAGGTGTGTTGGAGGTTGTTCGGGTGCACTGACTGAAAGGGTTGTCTTTCCAAGAGCAGAATGTGCTAAGACGGTGTATTGTTCAGCTCTTCGCGTCCCTCTTTGTGCAGGAGAGAAGCCGTACATCTGTGAGATCTGTGGGAAGAGCTTCACGAGCCGGCCCAACATGAAGCGCCACCGCCGCACCCACACCGGGGAGAAGCCCTACCCGTGCGAGGTGTGCGGCCAGCGCTTCCGCTTCTCCAACATGCTCAAGGCCCACAGGGAGAAATGCTTCCGCGTCAGCAACCCCATGGTTACCGACGGCAACGACCCCCTCGGCCTCCACCAGCCTCTGGCCTCGCCCGCCGTGGACTCTTCCAGCCAGGCGCTCCCCGCCACGTCTGCGACCACACCCGCTGCTGCCTCTAGCCCACATCACCTCCATGGCACCCAGCTGTCTCTTCCCCTGCTGCACTCCATGGGGGGGCTGCCTCCCACTCCTCATTTACCCCCACCGCCTCCCCTGTTCTCTGCCGGTAGGATGAACTCCAACAACTAACAAATATCCGTAGCATCGAAAGCACTTTTGTTACTTTTGTTTTTCTTAGAGCTTTTAAGAGGACTCCTGCGCCTGGAGAGTAATGCACCTCAGTGACATTTACACTGAGAGGAAAAACTGACTCAAGGCTAACACACATACACCTACCACAATAAGAAATAGTTATTTTTTACTCTGTTTAATACAATAGATAACCTCAGAGTCCAGTAGGACGTGTCGTCACCACGCCTCTCCTCATGAATTTCACAACTCTGTTCTGGTTTCATTTGGGATTTTCCACCACCGCACACATCTCTCCAGAGCCTTGCACAATGCATTGATTGTAGCATCTTTTACAAAGTCTAAGGAAGAGTTTCCTAAATCCTCACTCTACCGGGGTCATCAGTCGAGCAAAAACCACACTATAATGAGAATTAAAAAAAAAAATGTTTTGATCGTTCTCTGCCAAGATGTAGCGAGTGGTTCTGATCTGACCCAGCAATAACCAAATGCTGATTTGTCTGAGCATATACATGTATATGGCATTGCCAATAACCAAATCCTGTTAGCTCACCTGCTATAGTTAGATCATGTTATACAGCATTTATAATCGATCCTGCACCTTACATTTAACTCTAGTGATATTTAAAATGTACTCCTAATTGTCTCCATTTTTATAATTGTGATAGTGTGTTATTTGTGGCACGTTACGTCAATGTGTAAGGACGCGAGAGAAGTTGTGATGCGTGGAGAGTCGGCCGTGCAATGCAGCGTGTGTGATGTGTGTGATGTGTGCGTGAGTCGTGAGATGAGGATCTTCAGATCTACGTTCAGCTAAACAACGCTTCCCCCGAGTCAGGAGATAGAGTAATTTGTTGACTCTCATCTTTTGCTTACATTAAGCAAACGCTCTCCTCTCCTGTAGATTTGGCTTTGAGACGATATCGCACTTTTCTGTGACTTGTTAGTAAAAACCTAATGTAATCAGACCTACAGTATATTTGTGGGTTTAAGATCTAATGTTAATGTTAACTTACATTTCCCAACTAAACCCGATCTGTGTAATTTAGTTTGCAGAATACCAGTAGTGTAGGGATAATAATATTCACAAAAACCTGATTACTTAGCTCAGTAAGTGTGTACATTTCATCAAGATGTATATTGTGAAATGATGACCATTATATTACAATGCCTAAATCTCTCAGAGCACTGATAGTGAGTAATTCTGGCACAACAGAGCGCATCACAAAAAGGGCTTCTTATGATTACGTCACTATTATAAATTAGTAAATTTCTTATAAAGGTGATCTGCAGAAGCAAATCAAAGTTATAGATATGCAGTAATACCCCTTAAATATCTGTGA
This sequence comes from Ophiodon elongatus, assembly GCA_016806645.1. NCBI lineage: Eukaryota > Metazoa > Chordata > Actinopteri > Perciformes > Hexagrammidae > Ophiodon > Ophiodon elongatus. Next base: position 1,312,533 of record JACSYO010000632.1, on the reverse strand, counting down.
CTCTACGTGCACTTTTGACAATTGTTTGTCATAAACCTACTGGAGTAGAACTGAAAGAATCAAATCATTGTCAGTAAAAAGTTGTTAAAGCAATAGTTTGACATTTTGGAAAATACAATTATTTGCTTTCTTGCTGAGCTAAATATGAAGCTACAGTTAGCAGCTTGTTAGCTTAGCTTAGCTTGTTAGCTAGCACAAAGGCTTGAAACAGAAGAAAGTAGCTAGCTTGATTCTTTCTGAAGATTAAAAGAATATAAAAAATTCCCAACCAGCATCTAAAGCTCAGTAAGTGACACATTAAATGCTGTTTATCTTTTGGGAAAAAAAGTGTAAAAATGACTCCTCGTGGCTTTTTTTTAGTTAGCCAGACTCGGCTCCATGTGATATCACAGATTGTTTTTACACTTTTTTTTGTTGTATAGTTTAAACAAAGGACATTTAACATGTTAATTAGTACGCTTAAAGGGGATGGCAGATGGATTTTGTTACCTTTGGACAAAGCTTGGCTAGCTGTTTCTCCCTGTTTATTTACGTCTTTATGCTAAGCTAACTGGCTGCCAGCTGTAGCTTCATATTTAGCGAACAAATATGAGAGTGGTATCTATCTTCTCAGCAATCTCTCTGCAAGAAAACGAATAAGCAACTTCCCAAAACGTCAACATATTCCTTTTTTAAATCTGACATTTCAATCAATTAATTATCCAAAAAGAGTCTCTGTGCACTATTGATGCACTCCCGCTCACTTTATCTATAGATGGCCTACTTGTAGTGTAGCGTTAACCTGTAAATATTGTTATGTGTTTCTTCCTTGTGATTAATTCCTCATGTTTACATTTGGAGAGTCATTTGAATGTGCCCCCATGTGCGTCTTGGCTGGTACTTCCGAATGTTGGAATTTGTGGATAAGCTTTTGTAACTGTTATAAGCTGTTCATTGTTTTATTTAAAAGACAAATTGAAGCACCTTAGTGTAGTCTTACGTCTCTTATCTCACCCCAGTTACATGTATCTCTTAAACTGCCATGGTTAAATGGTTAGGGCCACATCAGATGGTATTTGATAATGGTACTTTTTCTTTTCTTTCTTCATGTGTCAAACACACGTTTTGTACTTTGATTTGCTGCTTTTGTACAGGGTCCAGTTTGAGACTGCCCTTTTAAATGAAAAGTCTAGAGCTGTTAAATTGTTGAAATATATATTCTGGCTGTGATAAATCCAATCTAGCCTTACTGGACAGGGAGCTCCAGGGTCAGAAATGAGCTACAATTTAGAAATTCGGAGCAGTTTGATGAGGTAACTGCCAACATTTTATACCCATCTAAGGATTGATATAGTTATTGGTAGATTGGGGCTTCTGATTGTTGACAGAGAGAGGACTAAGGCAGTGTCTTACAAACATAAGGACTGTTGCTCTCTTGTGGTAGCTTAGTAAACTGCACTCTGTTAGCTCCACGAAAGAAAGAGAAAAGCCTCCCTTAAGAGTACATTATCATGCATTGTGTATCCCTAGTTATCATTGGAGACACTCCCAGTACTTTGGGATCATTAGAAAGGCTAAAGATGTAACGTTACTTATCAAGTATTTGTCACTGTTTTCAGAAGCACTAGCCCAAGAGACAATACTGAGATACTGTGGTTATAGTTTGTGTATTCGCCTTATACTCTGAGGGATTTGAATGTTTCTATGTTATGGATGATGATGATAGTAGCTGATGGTAAAAGAGGAGGGATAGTAGTGAATACTACTGATTTATGCACTTTGAATTTGATTGCCACACTAGCCCATAATGGGGAACATGTATGCAGATACAAGGTGAGCAATAGATGGCTGAGTTGTGTAGTGAAAAAAGGATTTCCACACAGCCGGCTGAATCCAAATGCATACATTTTACGTTTTAAATGTACCGTGTGGATATTGACGCTCATAAATTATTTTTGTTGTATTATTTGTTCAAATTTAGAGCAGAGTTTGTGGTTAGTAAGTTGCAGAAGTGGCAGAGGAGTCAGTTATGGTTCACCCTGCACCTTAACTGGTGTTTCAGTCTTCCTGTGCCGCTCTGTTAACAAGAATTTGTGACTACTCCCTGATGATGCATACAGTACAGCTATGGCTGTTTCAGATTGGCTTGTTCCCCAATCATTACCCAAATTAAGATAAATTAGTTTTAGCTCTTACCAGTTTGCTCCTATTAAAGGAGCTTTAATATGTGACTGTTATATTTCATGGAGAAAAAGTAAAGGAAGTTGTCAGTTGCCAATTGAGTAATGAGAAAGATCAATTATTGCGAGCACTTTATATTACAGTTCAGTTAGTGTGGTTTGAAGGCTGATATAGTAGCAGTTATATTAATCAAAATCTGCTGATGGCAGGTGTGTTTTTTATATTTCCATGGCATAAGATTATAGGAAATTACAAAAATGCAATTCCTGCCAGAAATGTTGCCTTGGCCGGTGTTAAGTCCTCTGAATTAACGTTTTATTTAGACCAAAGGGATGTTGAAAATGTCTGTTCAGACCCAGCAAAAACAAGTCCTACTATATTTAACTGCTTGGAATCAGTTTTAAATATTATATTAGAATCTACAAAAGCATGTTCTTCAAAACCAGTATTAATCAATTGATGGGATAATAAATTAAACAAACTTTATAATTATCATCATTTTGGAGGTGAATGACACTAAGCAGATGATTTGGTCAAAATGTATCAAATTAATTGGCAAAGAGCAAAAATAGTCATGTAAAAAAAAACAACAGATTATTTGTTTTACCCCACTTTTAACCCTATTTTAAATATATAGTTCATGACACGACTTTCGGAGGAAATGTGGCATTCTAAATCCACCTTAGAAAGCAGGATTTAAATGTTAATCCTTCGCCTTTGTTTGATTATTTAGGAAAAAAATCCAGCTGCAAACAAAACCCATCTGAGACATCATCAAAGCAACACTGCATTAAGAATGTATCGGAGACAGACATTTATAAGCCCTGATGTCTCCCAAATCTTAAAAATAATATAACAATGAATCTCTTTTAGTGTATGTTTTTCTGATTTAATATTCTACAGTTAAGTGACTGAAGAGCTGATATTCTGGAAACTGAGAAGGGACATTTAGCACGGTCTTTAGGAGTCCTATATTCTAGGCAAGTAGGCTTAATGTGTTTTTATAGCCAAATTCTCCTGAACTAAGGCTAGCAGCCAAAGGCTTGTATTAGATTAGGAAAAGATGGACCTGCCCTTGTCCTTAAATGAGGGTTTGTCAGTGATTAAGTGGCTGCCTAGACACCACAGTGACTGAGCATTCTGCATTGCACTCAAGGCAAATCTCACATAATGAAGCATTGAGCATGGCAGTTTGTGCAAAGCAGAGTGCTCATGGGATTGCCAAGTAGGGTCTCTATTGGGACTTGTAGTTTTGGGGTTTAGCTGCTAAAGCCGGAGTGTGTATCCAAAAGGATTTAATTCTGTTGCCTTCAGCTTCAAGAAAAGTTTTGGGAATATTGCTGTTTTATTTTAGTAGCAGTTACTAAGATTTCATGATATTGGAAAGAAAGCATTGTGTGTATGTAAGAATTTAAATGCGTTACTTTTTGAAAATGAAAAAATGGTCTCTTTTGTAAAAATGGAGGATCAGTTTTGTTTTTTGTTCGTTTTATTAACCATATTTTGGGTGCAAATTTATGGAGCCCCAAAACCGACAAAAGATTACAAAACAAATCATGAATATAAAACATATATTGTTTGTTAAATGATTCAAATAAAGTACTACTTTGATAATCAATTAATCTTGAAAAATTATAAAAATCCTCATGTTTCAGCTTTTCAAATGTGAATATTTTCTGTGTTTTTTTTAATTTTTTTTATTTAACAAGAGACACTAAATCACACACACAAATATAGAATATAAAGTCTGAGAATTTCTTTGTGGTCTGTGATGAGGACAAAAGACATACCCTTTAAGATAATTAGCTTTATTAGCTAGCTAATGCCAATTTGCCTTAGCTAGCTAACTTTTTTGTTAGCGTGTTGGCTAAAATGCTTTAGCTAACGTTACAAGAGTTTATAAAGTGATAAGACACCATTAGGGTATATAGTAGAGTATATTGATCATTAACGTTGTGTGTAATGGCTGGTGTAGTTGTATACCCTTGGTTAGCTTCAGCTATGGGAAGCTAGCTGACATTGCTGGTGTGTTTTAGCCACCGGGGTTTCCAGTTAAACTAATTAGCCAGCCTCTAAATTGCTCTACAAATGTTACACACACAGCGGTTGAGATTAAGGTAAAGTTAATTATTCTAACTGACAATATTGTTATGAGCGATGTGTTCACATTTGATAATCCTTTACTACATTTTGTCAGTTTCTGGGCTCCATATAAACTAGAACATAAAATGTTGGTTACTTTGCATGTGGGAGTTTGGTTGGCTGTTCTAAGAAGTTTGTTCGGTGGTGACTTTCCCTTTTTTTGGGCAAAGATTTGTGAGTATAACAATAGGCACCAATGCCATAGTCAATTCAAAGATGTATTATCCACATACCCTCTACATTTCCCATACTTACTCATACTGCCGCTGTGTTAATTCATGTGTACTGTTATTTACTGATTCTCTTCTTCATAATGTAAACACTATGTCTTAGTTAACTCTGGTGTACAAAGACCATGTGTAGGCAGTAGTTGTCAAGTTCAGCTATATTAAAATACTAAAAACCGTTCAAGGACAATAGTGTCTAGAGGTGCTAATAACATTAGACTGTATTTTCTGTCTTTTATTGTATTATTGACTAGTGTTTACTGTCTGTAACACAGCAGAGCGTAATGAAATCATTTCAATATTAAACAGTATAGATATATTATTGCAAAAGAAGATGTGTGCTGTGTATTTGTTTCTGCACAGATAAACTGAAATTGTTTTTCTAACTGTATCATGTTCCAGCCAAACTCTGTAAAGGCACCTACATTATGACTTTGCTGCCATCTGTTGAGAAATGCACAACTTCTTGCCAACACATTTTCCATGATTGCCACATACGTATTTGGTGTTAAATACTTACAGTTTATTCCATTACAGTGCAAAAATTGTCAACAGGCTACAGATTGTTTACAGTTTTACAATCTCAATCAGATTAAAATCACTCAAACACATATAAAAATGGCTTCAATCCAAAAAGAAAATTGTGCATGAGCTCGAAGTACAGTTGGCTACATAATCAGAACTGCTATACTGTAGCAGAGGGTAAAATAAAACAAACTGAACACAGTGAGCTCATAACATCTCTACAAATGTAAGATGTCACTGTGCACAGATTTCTGTCAACAAGCAGGGACCAGAGGGGGTTTACATCTTGGTGAGACGCAGGGTGTTGAGGCGGACCCCCAGAATAGTGGCCCCTGAAGCGTACTGGATCTCTTTGAGGATCCCCTTCCACTTCCTGTCGGTCTCATCAAACCTGAGGAGGTTAACAGACTCTAAGGTAAATCTTTGACACACACAGGAAAAACTAGCACTCAACAGTGCTGGTAATGGTTTTATATATCATGTATCACAACACACACATTTTGGCTAAAGATACAGCATAGAGCCAATGGTTAAAATTAATTATTGAGATGATTAGTGAGACTTCCTGTTTTACTTTCTCTTAAAAAGGTGGTCCAATGTGACAAAGGGCAATTTCATTGACTCATATCTAAAAAGAAACCTACTAGGAGCTGAATGAATGAATGAATGAATGAATTCTGTTATGACCCACCTCCAGATGTCGTTCATCTCTCTGGGAACAATCTCTTCGCTGTCCTCCAAAGGCATCATGGCAAAACCTCCTACAGCATACAGCAAGCCAGCCAAAGACACTAGGTTCAGAGAGCTACGCTCCTGGGGAAACACTACAAAGTCTGACCACCTGAAAAAAACACACACACATAGAGGCACAGTTCAGTAACAGTACACCTCAATTTATATTTTTAAGCAAAATTTAACCTTTCTAAGTGTTATTCTTTGCAGTGAAAAACAGCTTCAAAATAAGTTAGTAAAATGAAAATGTGATAAACAAGAAGTAAACAGCAGTTTTATTCAGTGAAAGCAATTTGAAAATGCATTAAGACAGTGAACCAAACAATATCTCTTCAGTGTGATTTCCTCTTTCTGCAAAGTGCACAATAAATCACATTCGTAATTTAAGGGTCCCCCGGGTAACTTAATGCCCTAGGCAGTTTGCTGTGGGGCCAGCAACTGTATGTGGCACCCAGGTCGACTTTTGCCAGCCTGACTCACTGATTTCAAGGAACTCACTTGTTCGTAGCGATGTCGTACACCTCCACAGAGTCTGTCAGCCCAGTGTCGGTGACTCCTGCCGCCACATATAGTTTGTCTTTATGAACAGTGACTCCAAATAAAGAACGTGCAACCTTCATGGGTGCCAGCTCCTTCCACTCGAATCTCTTGGCGTCATATGCACACATCTTCTTCAGACAGGTCCTTTTCACAAGAGACAAAGAACATTGTGCATGTCTCTTTATATGATTTCTATTAAGAAAAATACTCCTTTTCCATGTGTTGCTGGATTAAAGAATAAAGCCTTTGCCAATGGATATCAATATTTTAATCCCACTTAATACTCACTTGCTTTCTCCCTTTCCTCCAATCACATAAACAACATCATTGTGGGATATGGTTGCATGTCCGTAGACCGGGTAAGGTAGTGGCTCTGATTCACCCCATTTAAATGATCTGTAAAGGTGTAAATTAATTAGGATTCAGTCCGGAGAACCACAATCCGTTCAATGATTTACATTAACTTTGACTTGTACTCACTGTCTGTCATAGACCAAAACTGAGTCCAGCGTCTGCTCCTGCTCCTTCAGTTCCCTCCCTCCCAAAACAAAGATGGAGTTCTCAGCTTCACCCAGCCCAAACAGGAAGCGGGGAGACGGGAGGGGAGGCATCCCCAGCCAATCAGCACTGGCCGGGTCATACTGAGGTCACAGGAGGTCAAACATTTGTGAATGGGGTTACGTTTACACCACCTGAAGTAAATATACGCTGTAGCACATGCAGACGGACATAAACACTGTAGGTAGATGTACTCTTAACATCCCTTCATTTTTCCCCTTATTTTTCCACCTTCATTGAAGCTATACGACATTTACATGGAGTGAGATATTCAAACCCAAAGCTCCATAATTAGTTTGGCTGCACTATTTAATAAAAACAGATATATTCTAGATGTCTTCTGCATAATCTTATCCACATTTTCCCAGAATTCACCCTGACATATTTAGTATCTTTGGTACTTTGGACCACCATTAGAATGTAAAAGACAGTTTTCTGGGTTTAAACACAACCACCAGTGACGAAATGGCTTTTAAAAGGTTTAATACGATAATGGAGCATCATTCAGCAGTAGAGGGGTCATTTAAAACTTTTAGCAACAGAGGTAAAATATAAATGTTTATTACTTTCTCTTCTCTCAAATATGTATTTAGACCCTTCCCTACCTGTAGGAAATAAGAGCACAGTGGATCTTCTTTGTTCTGTTCATCAAAGAATAATCCTCCTGCCACAAAGATCTGGTTCTCCTTGGTGACCAGGCTGGTGTGGTTCTTGGGAATCTGTGTGGAAAGTGATGCAAGGAAGCAGTCGTTTCCAGTCGGATCGTAGGCCACAGCACCGGCCTCGTTCACCATCAGTATCAAGTTCCTCACAAACATGCCAAATCGCAGGGTATCATTCAGGATGCCTGGTAGAAGACCTTCCTCTTCCTCTTCCTCTTCATCCTCTTTATCCCCATCTTTCTCTGCTCCTCCGTCCTCCTTTTTGCTTTTTTTAACCTCCGGCATTTTCCCGGCGTGAGCGTCCCTGATCAGCTGGAGTTTCTGCTGCATCTCAGGATTAAAGGCGATCAGTTTGTGTTTCTCCACTTTTTCCTTCAGGTAATCCTCGGTGACCAGACGCAAACGAACGCAATCCAGCAAACCTGGCAAATCTTTCTCTCTGCTCTCAGTGTCCCGGGACATCCACTTCATCAAAGCCTCGAACACTGCCTCCTCCGTCTCTACGTTCAGATTGTCGTTCGCTAAAATGGCGGCCAACTCGCTGGGTAACAGCTGGAAGAACTCCTCATCTCTGGAGATGAGCTGAAAGCGCTCGCAGGCGAAGTTTCGGGCAGAGACTGCCAACCTTGGACAGTCCAGCATCAGGCCGAGCCTGAAGATAGCCAGACAGTTGCTGAGGCTCAGGCGCTTCTGTAGGAAAGACACACAAACGGTAAAGATTGAAGGGATCTGGTACACATTAGCCACCGCGAAGATGTCCTGGACATTCTGCTCTGTCACGTTGATTTTGGAGGTGTACAGGTACTTGAGGATCAGCCCCATGACGCCAGGCTCTACATCCTCCAAGACGATCTCTCTCTTTTTGCTCTCCTCCTGGTCAGACAGGAAGATGGAGCGGAAGTAAGAGCTGCAGGCGCACAGGACCAGCCGGTGGCAGGGGAACTCCTTGTCTTTGATCTTCAGCACACAGTCAACCAGCTTGTCGTTCTCCAGCAGTTCGAACAGGCCGTCCTGGAGCAACGTCTGCTGGTACATCCTGGGTTCGTCCATGGGGTCTATCGGCAGAGCCATCGTTCCTGGCAGGGCGAGTTTCAGGAGCCTTTTAGGGGCTTCAAATCAAACAAAATGAATCTTCTTTAAAGCACAATTTTTGTTTCTAGCTTTGAAAGAGGATTCAGAGGCGCAGTCGGTCTGCTATTTGCAGCTGAACCCAGGGACGGCCCACTCGTTCAGCTGTCCTGAACCTTCAACTGAGCTCCAACTGGTAGGTTATTTATAGTCCGGGTGCTCGGTGGGGAGCTATGGGCTTCATTCTGGAACATGAAATGCAATATCCACGCTTCAATCCCCTGTCCCACCTCCAACTCCGCCCCTACCCGCTCCCCAGGAACATCCACCCACTCTCAAGACAGCTGACAGCAGTGCTTCATGGGAAATATGTCCATCCTGAGTCACGGATGGATCTGGAGTAGAGGGGTTAAGAGGCTGCCCCCTGGGGTCTCTGTGACCAAGTCGTTATTGCAATATTACCAACAATTGTACCCAGATCTTCACTGTTGTCGAAAAAACTCTTGAACACATCAATGAGCCCTGGCGTTTCCCTGGGTGACGTGTCTTCTTTAACATGAACATGGGCACTGTACTTTATTTAGTTTATTTTCATAAATCTCACATACACAACTCTGCAGCCGAAAATACTCACCAGCTCACTAAATGTGTATTCATCATCAGCTCAAAATAGTCTCCAACAAAGACAATTTACTTATGTTTTAGGAATGTTTGCTAGAAACTACTGAGACAGACTGTTGAAGGGAATTACTAAGCCTCTTTCAAATGACAATATATATTCATGACAATATTTTGTAGATATGTTTATACAATAAATGTTTATATACATGATGTTTTAGACGTACATTAGCTGTTGCAAAAATTGAAAATGATCACTTGTTTAATGTCAGTTAATATTTTTAATCACATGTTCAGGTCCAGGTAGTGACTCACCACAGGTGTGACCAGAGCTTATAGTGTTTCCAGTGTGGAGGCATCAAACTGACATAAAGCTGCCAACTGCTGATGTAACGCTACAGAAATACTTCACAAGACTAATGACAAGACTCAACACTGACTCACGTAGTGAAAAAAGCACCCTTCTCTCATTCATATTTAAACGGCTCTATCAGAAGGGAAACTCTCCATACAGACGCAACACATTTGAACACATCTTTTCAGTTTATTTTTTGTATAGATGACAAAGGTTTCAGAAAAATTAAATTCAGTTTTGACACACTTACCGTGTTGTTACACTTATTGTTGTTCATTTTCAGTGGCTACTGGACATTATACTATTACATCATATTTCAGTAAGTGTCTTTCATTAACCAACATTTTTTTTTCCCTTTTGGGTACAAACACAGTTAAATGATGGTAAATGTATTTACAGTTAATACTGCTTTCTACATCGGCAGAAACCGAGCATCAGTTTACAATTCATAAAAATTTGGACTTGCGATCAAACTCTTGGATTTTTTACATCCTTTTAATATATTAGTGAAGTCAACATCAAACATCTACTCTGCTTTTTCTTTGCTGGGATCTGCGACTGGTTGAGCAGCAGTGGGTGCAGCTGCAGCGGCGGCGGCGCTCTGAGGGGGAGGAGGAGGAGGAGGAGGAGGAGGAAGAGGATCGGGATCATCAATAAGGGCCTGCCTCCTCTCTCTCTCCTTAATCACTTGAATCAGGCAGTAGGTCACAAACATGACGATGATGGTGGTTATAGGGAAGCCTGGGGAAATAAACAACAACAAAAAAACTTGTGTAAATAGAGTTGAACCAAAATTCATACCCTCTTCAAATAAAAAATAATATCTAAATCACCTTTAAGAAGCAGCCGCTTTGCGACCAACTTGGCAAAGTCCAAACTGTTCAAGGCCAAGATGTTGTACAACACAATGCTCCAGAAGTTGAAGGTATTGAAGATGGCTCGGATCCGGCGGGATGTCGCTTCTGGCATGGACATCTGTAAATACAACATTAATAAACAAAAAAGCATTTTGTGTCAGTATCCCAACAGACAACATTCAACTAAAAGCCAACCTCGGCTTACGAACCTCAAACGAAGCGAAAGGCTCCATGGAGAATAACTTGGCGGTCCACAGCTCAAAGTTGAGGCCGAAACAGTTAAAGAAAGCCCAGACCAGCACCACCTCACAGGGTCCCAGCCACAGGATGGTGACGCCGAAGGTGCACAGTGTAGCCACCAGCTCCTCCACCACGTTCTCATGTTTTCCACCCAGGTGATCGTACACGTACCTGTGGATAATGAGTCAGCATCAGGACCTCTAAATGTGTCAAAATCAATAAGACTTTAATTAAATGTATTGATCTCACTTGCACAGCCACTCGTTGATCCCTCTGTCAAAATGACTGTGGAAGACACACAAAAAAAAAAACGGTTTTAGATTTACAGATTTGTACAGTATAATGAGCCAAATGTGATCTGTGTAAATTCAACGCACGTTTCAGAAAACACGTAGAGCATAGTGATGCATTTTGGTGGCTTGGGAGGGTCGAGATGATCCAGTCTGGACACTGTGTTGATGACTCCGAACATGACAGCGGCTTTTACCCAGTCATACACCAGGTTAAAGTAAGCTAGGCCCACTGGAAACAAAGCAATCATTAGCTATGCAGTCAATGTATTGTCACACACAAACAGCAAAGAAGTGTGCTCTGGTTAACGTGCCACAGCATGAAGTCAAATCGTCACATTTCGGGGAGGTGGCACAGACCTAGAGCCCAGTCAGAGGCATGCTTCAGCAGCTTCAGGTCGGTGGGGATGGTGAGGATGTACAGGAAATGGAAGAGGACGTCCACTACAAAGATGACTCCCAGGTGACTGAGGCCCTGCAGACTGATGTTCCACATCTCCCTCTCTTTCCTGGTCAGGTCTGACTTGTTGGCCTGCAGGGGGAAGCAAACGCATGTCACAAAGCCAGAGACCTCCACGCGGCTATGCTGCAGCTCAGTAAAGGCGTCCTCTGTGATAGAGGCTCCCAGTGGCTCCCCTCACATAAGGATATTCATGTTTTCAGATGTTTCTCTGAGATTGATTATTTCTTTTTTTTTTCCTGTGAGTTTTTGCAAGGTTTTACCTCTTTAAAATATAAAAATAAGACAGAGAAAAAGAGTTACTCTTTGATTGGCGTGGTCAAAACCCATTGACATATGCAAGCAGAATATTATTTTATTTTAAGGTAACAAATTAAAAAGGTTGGGAACCACTGCTCTATGAACACAATACCATCTAGGACATTAAATGAACAAGGTCCCACAATGCCTGAGCTGCTGGATTACTGGGAATACTATTAAAAAAACTAATTAATCTTATAATGAAGAAGCAAAAAAACAAGGAAACAGACTTCTCCCCCTTTCTGTGACTTTTTTATTATGTGATAAAGCATTTATGTGATTTTTCTACATTTAGTTCCACCGTGAACATATTGTGATGTTAAAACCATAAACCATTTTGACCTGTGTGATTTCATGTGAGTCTTTTTATACCAACATTATACCTTCCTCATAGTATTTAACATTACAGTTGTCGCTATAGAGATTTAATATCTCCCTCCCTTTTTGCCTGTATATGTGTGAGTTTGTTTCAGTGCTCGTTTGCAATCATTTTTACTGCCATGTCTTGTAAGAGGTCTCTTTATGTGGGCAGTGTTAACTCCTGATGAGGTTTAACTTAAACACCTGTCTTCATTGCACTTTATAGTCTGATGAAGACTGTTTGAGTTGAAGAGCGGTGTTTATCCGTGTATTCATTTTTAACTTACGATCAGAGTGCCTCGAATGCTTTTCAGACTGCCAGCCTACACCATGGACTTCATTCAAAGTGAGATGGACAGTTTTCTTTCTAGTTTAACTTACCTGAATATAAAACTTATCAAAGGTCATGATGGGCCCGAAATAGAAGAAGGGGAGGTAGAAGTTGTACTTGAGCAGCTCCAGGATGTTGTAGTTTCCATCTTTCTTCTGGCAGTTCTCCAGAGCAAAGCTCATACAGCGCATGATTGTAAACCCACAACCTCCGTAGTAGAGAACATGACGCAGCTCAAAGTCGCCCTCCACAAAGCCTGCCTGTACACGGAGGAGAAACAGGGGAAATAAAGCAGGAAACCATTAACATTAAACACAGTTTGTAATGTAACTTCTGTTAAGGGCCAGCAGTTTACCTGCCAGGACACGAAGGGGTCACACTTGAATGTAGCGAGGGTGCAAAGACCGGTGACGAAGCAGAGCCAGCGGATCTTCACCAGGGAGATGCTGTAGAGCAGAATACAGTGGGACAGGATGAGGGTGACGTAGGTCCAGCCCATACTGGTCCACACGGCCAGGAGCCCATACACCATGTACACCAGGGACCTGTACTGTGGGGCAGAAACGTAGCGTCACCGCCAGTGATGAGTAAATGTAACGTAAAGTATATTTACTCAAGTACTGTGCTTAAGTACAAATTCAAGGTAATTGTACTTTACTTTAGTATTTCCATTTCATGCTACTCTGTACTTGTTCTTCTCTGAGGCAAATGTTGTAATTTTTAATTCACCACATTTATCTGACAGCTGTAGTTACTTTTCTTATTATAATTGTTCATATCCTGCATGTTCAATAAAAACCACGTATCTCCAAATCTGGGGATTTAGATTTTTTTCTGATAAACTGAAAGATTAAGTGTTCCTATTATGAGAAAATCCTCCTACTTTATAAGCTAAATAAACTTTAAAAAACCAAACGACCCTACAAACATACATGATGATCTTAATAAATATGAAGCATTGTTGTAGATTAAATTACCCAACAGAAAATAGGAGTAAAAATTAGCACCACTTCAAACTTCTAATAGTAAAAATAGTAAAACACTGACCAGGAACATTTTACTGCAGGAGTACTTTTACTTTTGATACTTTAAGTAAGTTTTACTGATACAATTCTTCACAGTATTTTCACACTACGGTGAATGAATATTCATATTTTCTCTAAAAGTCAATCTAATGATGCAGCTCACGTCTGGCTTTAGATTCATAAACTGCAAATGTAAATTGCTCCACAAAGCTGCAGATAATAACCTCTCTTTACTGTCAATTCATAACTAAGAAACTCTAATTTACTCTACAATCTGAGAGAAAATGTCTACTGATTATCAAGAAAAGTTTACACAAAGCAATAAATATTATAAAATCTACACATATGGATAGACTTTCACTCTCAGACTCTGCAGTGTTGTCAACCAAACCAAACCGCCATAATATAGAGCAACATTTCTATTTCTATTTCTATTCTTTCCACCTGGTCCCATTCATCATCTGCTGTTCAGCTAATGATATAAAAAGCAACCGTGCAATGTTGTAAAAATAAATTGTGACAAAGAGGATTTCAAATGTCACCAAGTATTCTTAATAACACAACACAGCACGAGGTAAACCTGAGTGTTTCTTTCACCTCATTTCAAAGCGGCTCATTTGCTCGGACCCTTAAACCCCAGTCCTTTACGGCCTGTGCTACACTCTTCTTCTATCACTTCATTAATTAGTCAGTCAGGAGAAGCACCTGTGGAGCCAACATGGAGCAGATCTTCGCGAACAGCACATGGCCAGCGAGAGCAAACAGGATATGCTCTCTGAAGGTGGAAAACCACATCATCCACTCAAAATCAGCCGTATCCTGTCGATCAATGAAAAAAAATGTAAAGTTAGAAACATCTTCACACCGATGGCAAATGGCTTGATTAACTATCGATGTTGTCTCACCATTTTTCTCCCAAAGTAGTACCATCCTGGCTTCACGTTGGTTTTGAATGTTTTTCTGTTTGCACTGGCTGAAAATAAGGAGGAAAACAATCTATTGTGAATTAAAAAAAATTAAAAGAATTAAATTCGAAGAGACAAAGCTTTATATGAGCATTAATACATTTTCTATCTCGTATTTTGTTTTCCTTTTTTTTTTTATTGTCTTGTCCTTGAATGCAGAAGTGAAACTTTTGTTACAAGTGAACACAAGTCCTATTTTCCTCTTGTGCTCTGTGGTATTAATACTGACACCTGATCTCCTCTGCGTGGTCTGCATAGCTCCGACTCTTCGCCCTCACACAGTGACACTGTACTGTAAGTGTACGGCACATTCTGTTGTCTGTATGGAACCGCTCGACACAAAGCTAAACTCGTGCCTCAACATCAGGTTTACGGTCCAGACTCATTTCTTGGGTAAACAAAGGAACTGATTTCTTTAAAATATAAGATTTGAGAAGTGCATACATGTTTTTTTTTGGTTTTCACATCTGCATGGGAGTATGCGTGTAAATGTGAAAAGTAACTAGTTACAAGTGATATTATTTGAGCAGGCTTTTGTATATAATTGGTTTGGACTTTTCTACCTTTAGAGAAGTTACAGTCAGCATAATCATTTGTTTATTATATTATTATCTGTAATTTTCACATCTTTGAAATGTGACTCGTTATATTGTGAAACTATGTTATGTTCCATCGGCCTTTTACACAGAAGACATTAGTCTCATGAGGAAAAACAGAGCCATCGTTAATGTTAATAGTAACACCTGTAATTTTCCTACTATAACAAGTCAAAAAGTGTGCTGTGAAAAATACCTATTGTGTGTATGTTTAAGGGCACTATAAGAGCATAAATTGCACACTTAGAATTTATACACTCAGATTAAATGGACATTAATTGTATTAAATGTAATGAATTATCAAAATAGTATAGGAGTCAAATTTTTTGTTTTGTATGCATGACAACTCCCTCATGCTAGTTTTGTTGCACCTGTTGGGGAGGAACATCTTACGGATTAATCATCTTCAGTATAAACTCTATGTTTAATCGTAGGCTACTTGGAGTTTGGTGACATAGACGTGCCCAACTTCAACTTGCAGAGGTCTCCTCAGCCAGAATCACTGAAGACACGTGTGAGTGTGCGGGGCTCTGCAGTGTGTGGCACGGGCCTGAAGTCCATTTGCTCCTATTGGGACAGTTTGATTTTCTATAAAAAATTTCTGAAAACAGCTGGGCACTGTTGTTTTTGGCAAACATGTCTCGAACAGGAGTAAATAGTGTATTTTTTGGGGAATATTTTCAGCTGTGGATTGATGGGTCAAACAAAATAAAATTCTGTCACCCAAGAGACCGCTTTGATTTATTTGTGAAGTAACATCACTTCCGTAGTTATTTTCACCCAATCCACAAGCTTTTCCTAAACCTAACTAAGTAGTTTTGTTTACTATTGTTTCCTGTGAAGACAGAAGTTTATTTTGAAAAGACTGTATGCATGTAACAAGTGGAAATTAACACATGATGCTGGACTTTCATAGGAAAGAGCAGGAAAAATGTGTAACTTTTTTGAACGGTAACATATGAACCACTGTATGAGGATATGTTAGGATCAATTCACAATGATTCATTGTTAGTCTGTTTCTTTTCTTGGATAGACAATAAGAAAATATAGAATATCACCAGACTTATCCTTTAGTTTAAGTAGTTTTCAAAAGATTTTATTTTGCACTTTTATGTACGCGAGTAGAATTCAACACAGGTGATTGTGTTCATGTCAAACTGTGTCAGGGTCATATTTATTAGCAGACTATTAACTGTACTTCACAAGAATGATACTCTGCATACTGCATGTGTTTGTGTGTACTGTCTCATACTCACAACTGGACAGGTCAACGATCCAGCTGGAAGCCCAGAACATGGCCAGACAAAGCACCGTGTTGTAGAAATAGAGCTCATATTTGGGAAGTGCAGCTTTGATCCCCATGGTGACACAGACAGAAGGAGCTCCGGAGGCTCCTGAACACACCGACATCAGACCAGTCAACACTTACATCATTTTAGCTAGCTTCATCTGGAACAATGCATAGTTTTTCAAGCTTATTGTAAAAGTTTTCTATGTAAAATCTTTTTTTCTGCAAAGTAACTAGTTACTATCTTGTCAAATAAATGCAGTAAGTAAAGTGTACAATATTTCCATCATGGCATTTAATGGAGAAGAAGAATAAAATGGAAAAAGTTCATTAAAATAGTATTGTTTTATTTATTTTTTTATATCAGAAATGTAGAATGATGCAATATCATCAAGCTCATGTTAAATTGTTTTAAATCCTAAAAACAACCGTTATTTAGGAATTTTAACTTGCTTGCTGTTAGGTAAAATAAACAGCGGAGGGCACATGGGCAACTTTCCACTGATTAACTCAGAGACATTAACAAAGTAGCCTACAGCTGTCTGCTATTTTTAACCAAACAACTTCTCTCGAATTAAGTTCTTTGTTAGGTTATTTTCCATCTTAACGCTGTATTGCTTTGTAATGCCGAAAACACATTCAAAATCAGGTCTATAACATTACCCGCATGTGTATATATATTTATATATGTATCTCTATTAAAACCTCTGCCTGTTTCCTCTTCACAATGTCTGCTGTTTAAATGCCACACACAGTCACGCTCTTCAGTTTGTCCTCCGCAGCACCTGTTGTGATACTGACCTTGAACGCAGCAGTTGCGGGCCCGAAGGAGTTGCTATAACAACGCACTTTACCCAAATTGTTTAAAAGAGGGAGAAAAAAAAAACGCAGATTAAAATGTCATATTACATACAAAAAAAAAAAAAGCATGTCAGAAAATGTAAACTATCGCATCCGCTCTGGGTGGGCTGCGGGTCCCTCTGACTCCCTGAGAGGGAGTTGCCACCGGTTAAAGGTGACATGATGTATTTATACTTTGACCACTGACACAGAGGGGGCGGGGCATGAGGGCTGCTGACACACTTAAAACACAGCATTAGGAGTCGATTCGATGTTTTATCTTTGCATGTTTTAATTTCTCCAGCACTTCCCTAAATGATGGAGCAGAAGGTTAATCTACCTAAACCCACTTATTGCAGCTACACTTGCTCTATTAATAGGGTGTCGTCATTATGATGAATCACATGTAGCACTGTATCACTATATATACACATTATAGCACACATATATGAATTACCATTACTATGTAATTGTTGCTTTGGGTTAGTAAAACATTTTAAATAACTTTACATTTAAAATGAAAAGCCCTCCTGTCTCTTTTCTCTTGCTGGTTTGTTCCCGGTTGCCAGATCTGTTTTGGGAGGTTCTAAGCCTGTTGCAATGTTGAGCTGTGCCAAACATCCATGCCTCTCACATTCTACAATGAACTATGAAACAACACACAGTGCCGTCTAGTGACAGCAACCCAAAATACAGTGCAGTGGTGTCACAGCTGGAAACATAAATAACCCCCCAAAAAAGAAAAGAATTGATGCAGTGTGTGGTTTATTATAAAAGGTTAACAAATGCATACAGTATTAAAGAAATGTATGAAAGTCAGGTGCATAACTGGCAGTATGTATGTTTTCTGCTTCCACAGTATCAGTGTTACACATCCATTGGGAGATGTTGCTCAGGAAACAGTAATACTAGAAAAGGAGAGCCACAGAGGACGGCGATAACCCTCTAGCATGTTTGTAGTTGTCCTCCAGTCTATGAGACACCTTCTAATCTCCAGATATTGCTGTATTCTTCATATGCATATCTGACCAAACTACATCTCCCAATGAGAGAAAATAGCTTTTTTCCTGCATGAAGAAATATAAAATTTATAAACTTTCGGTTTCAACAAACGACTTCGGTAACAAGCAGTAGAGGAGTCCTTGTTTGGCTACTCCTTCTTGCTGGTCTCTTGTCCTTCAAAGACCGGGTACTTTTTCTCCACCTCAGCCCACGTCAAGGTGCCGTTAGCCAGATCTCGAACCACCCCGGGCAACTCAGTGACCTGCAATATGATTTTGTAAGTTAGCACAAAACAAATCTGCAATTATGATGCTGTACACATGCTGATGCTGAAGTTTTTGGATTGTTCTACCTCGGCCCTGATCTGCCTCATGGAGTCGCGGTCTCTCAGCGTGGCCGTGTGAGGCGTCTTGTTCACCGTGTCGAAGTCGATGGTGATGCCAAACGCCACTCCGATCTCGTCGGAGCGGGCGTAACGCCTCCCGATGGATCCTGAGGAGTCGTCCACTTTGTGGGACACGCCGTTTTTGGTCATCGCCTCGGCTTACAGGAGAAAGACAAAACATTTTAATCAATTTGAATAGATAAGCTTCATGAGGAAATTCAGAAACGCTTAAAGTAAAAGTTTTAACATTTTAGGAAATATGCTTATTAGAGTTAGATGGGAAGATCGACACCAAGCCTGCAGCCAGTTAGCTTAGCTCAGCATAAAAACTGGAGTCTCAGAGAAGTTATTGCCCACGGCCAAGAAATAGTCCGGCAATTAACCCCAACCATTCATAACATGTTTATTACTGAGCTTTATTAAGTCGTGTTGGTTGGCAGATTTTGTTGCGGACGGAACAAGGCTAGCTGCTTCCCTCTTTTTACAGTCTTTATGCTAAGCTAAGCTAACTATCGCCAACTTCATATACAACCGACAAACGTGAGAGTGAGGTCGATCTTCTAATCTAACTCTCGACAAAAAAGCAAAATAAGAGAATTTCCAAAAATGTTGAGCCACTTTTTTAAACTTCTTAAAGCTGTATTGAAATCAGAATTTTTTTTAATCACACTCACATAACTGGTGGACAAATGGTGTGAACTCCTGGTTTTGGCTCAAAGGAAGGATGGAACATTTGTAAGGCGCTACGGTGGCAGGGAAGCTGAAATACTGGAGAGATAATATAAGTAATTTAATTGAAACCATCATATGATTCTCACTCAGATGTCATTCCTTATTTTGAAGCATTCTTACCGTCCTCTGTTCATCCCCCTGCCGGATGCGGAACGAGTGCTCGAAGATGGAGTACATGATTCTGCCGATGCCAAAGGACGGCTCGATTACATTGGGAACAATCTCCTCCACTGTGGGAAAATAGAGACGGTTGATTTCCCACAAGAACAAACTCCCTGTTCAGCTCTACAGACCTGAGAGCAGGTTTGGTGTCGCCTCTTACCGTGCAGAGTTTTCTGGAACCTTTTCACACCGACCATGTCTTTGGTCAGTTTAAATGTTCTGCCTTG
The DNA here is from genome assembly GCA_016806645.1 of Ophiodon elongatus. NCBI lineage: Eukaryota > Metazoa > Chordata > Actinopteri > Perciformes > Hexagrammidae > Ophiodon > Ophiodon elongatus. The sequence goes on along the minus strand of JACSYO010000632.1, from coordinate 1,292,886 downwards.
TGTCTCAACGCTGAACTCCCTACAGACATAAACATATCCAAATAAACTTACACTCTATAACACACACACAAAAACCTGATTCTCATGAATAAACCTATAGAAATAGACTTCAGCAGCGATCACTGCAGTCAGACATTACCCCTTTTCTTTGAGAAGCTTCTCCTGATCACTGATGTAGCATTCGTCACAGGCAGCCAGGTACTCCAGAACCAATTTGGCATCTTTCTTGTAGGCCGTTCCTATGGCTCCCTTATTGGGCTCAAACTGGACGACGTTTACCACTTTGTGTGAAGAAGTTAAGGAGTCAAACAGAGGAATCCAGCTTGCAAGCAAAAGGAACAAATCAAGGTCAGTTAGCTTAATAATGGAGGTAGAAAACAGTAGAAAAGGACAGTAAGTGAAGCTCGAGTTCAGAATATTTTATCACATGTATTCATTCCAAAGATCAAGAATGAATTTTCATGCTCAAGACACTAATAAAGTGTACACTTAATTTGGCTGCCCAGTCTTTTGTCAGTTAGTATGCAAGAAATGTTACTGTTTTGTAGAAACAGGAAAAGATAAACACATTTTAAAACTTGACAAATGGCAAGCACATTTTTTTTCAAACGATGCATTACTTAATGATTTCCCTCTATAAATGTTTGAAGACAAATAATAATACTCAATAAAATCTTCGAAAACCAACATCAGCTTTGGCGACCCCTGCTGGTATTACCACATAAGACACTGGACAAGTCAACATTGCATACTGCTGGTGTCCATTAATAAAGTGCTCCAAAACGAGTGATTGTAGTATGCCTGTTTACGTATAAATTTAAAGCATAGCACATACTGAAAATAATATATAATTAGATGTCATGGTTGTAAGGTTGTTGGACGGGGAGAATAGAAGGATATGGGTTCTTTCAGGGGCTTTTCAGCTACTAGAGGCACCTTGGTGGCTCTGGAGTGACACGAGAGGTCATAGCAGGAGCGGTCGGCACAGCCCACGATCTCAATCCAGCCCTAAAAGAGAGAAGAACAAACTAGTCTTCACTGGCGTCCACAAACTTCTCGGCCTGTAAGTGTGAATAAAAGAGAAAAATATTTACATAGGAGGTTTTGGACTCGGCGTCCCAGCAGTCACATGCGTAGTGAGCCATCTCGTTCTCCATGTGCTGACGGAAACGCACTTTATCTTTAGACAGCCCTGCTTTAATGAGATAGAGGTAGATTCTTCCAATGAAGTAACCCAACACTGAATTGTTGATCACTCCCTGCAGCAGAAGCAAAAAAGATTTAATGACAGTCATTATTACAACAAATTATCTTGTTAATCTATTCACTATCTGTTATCTAAGTTAACAATAACACATATTTTTTAGACCTATTATCATCATCACAATATTTGTCTCATATCAGCAATTTTTTTATATGATGTTAAATCAAATCGGATTGACATCGCTTATTAGAAAATAAAAAAAATGCTTTTTTCAAGCAGTATCTCAGCACTACACAACACTAATTCAATTAAGTTTAAACCTAATTTATTATAGTTATACAACAAAAAAATATAATCAATATATAATCATGCATAAGAAAGACATTTCTATGGCACATACTGGAACAATATTTAATATATGGGAGATAATGTAACATTTATAACAAAATCCTCTATTAATCGCTATACAATATCAAATGAGCACTATAAATATTTGTCAGTGACTATCAGTAACAACATCCACATAAGACCAGGCATGTTTTCAGCACTAAGAATAAACACACTATGCATAACAATAAGTCAGTAAAATGAGTCCCACCTGCTCCACAGCGTCACCCAGCCTCATGACGTGAGCAGACTGGCCGCTGGTCTGAGCCTTGGAGGAGAACAACAGGATGTCCAGGTCGGCCACGTTGGAGAACTTAGGGTGGATCTTCTCGTTTGGGTCCACGAAGTGCTCGATCTCAGCCATGGTGAACTCTCTGCAAGCAGGAGGAGTTTACATCTCACTGTGTCGTCGTTTATAATTTGCAGTTGAATGACGAAGGAGTCTCTGACTACCTGACACGGATGAGTCCGGAGCGAGGCGAGATCTCGTTCCTGAAGGAGTTTCCAATCTGAGCGGCACCAAAGGGAAGCTTTCCCTGGTTGAACTCCAGCAAGCGTTTGAAGTTTAGGAACATTCCCTGAGCGGTTTCAGGCCTCAGATAGCTGCAAAGTTACACAATTAGTTGGCCGCAAGTTTAATACAGCGAATGTTTATTTCACTTGAGACAAGTGATGCGTTTCACTGATCAGTACCCGGGCGTGTTCCCCCCCGGCCCGATGGACGTCTTAAACATCAGATTGAAAGAGACGGGAGGTGTGAGGTCGTTTCCTGTGGAGGGAGACTTGACGTTGTATTTCACAAACAGGTCCGTCAGCTCCTGCTGGGTGTAGTTATCCATCTAGAACAGAGAGCACACCATTATAGGGTCGTTTCCCCAACCAGCAGATGTCAGTATATCCAGCAACTTCAGACTTTGCTTTTGCGCGCGCGTGTGTGTGTGTGTGTGTGTGTGTGCGTGTGCGTGTACAGAAGACGTGTTTGTTAAGAACCCACCTGAGTGATGACGTCCTCCATCTCGGTCACCTTCTCCGCAGAGCATTTCTCATCAGACATTAGTTTTTTCAAGTGAGCTGTGAGGGGAAAAGAAACATCTCATTTAACAGCTGTTATTAGTTCAATCAAATGTTGGCTTGAAAAAAGGGAATTCACACTTTTAATCACTCAAGTCTTAATTATTAGCATTTTTGCAAAGGGCCAATATAGTACGATGAGAAGCTCCCTGCTTGCAAACATTTAAAAAAAATAGTTTCTGGGTTAATTTTCCAGTTCTTTACACTTATTTTCAATTTTGTTCATCACCTTTCAAACCGTCCTCAGCTACTCATCTATAAGTCCGACTTATCATTTTGTCAATTTAACAAAGTATAAAGCTGCCAGAAACCCAACATATTAAAAAAATGATGGGCATCTTAACAGGTATTTGAGTGATAATTACTCAAATAATAATTCCAGCCAAAAATACATTTTGAAATTAAAGAATGAAATACAGTGAAGTCGTGCTCCTCTCCTTAACTGCTCTGAGGATACGTAACGGTAAGACAGGTAAAAACGTGTCCTAGCAGATGACCTTAAACATTCTTTTAAAACTTGCTCCACCGAGAATTCAAAAAGATTGAAAATATGAAGTGACACATTTTGACTGTCTGTAATTAAAATGCATGACATGCAATTTTCAGATGAATAGAGTTTGCGCAGCTCCACTGGTAATCATCCGCTCTGAGAAAGAGTCTGACCTACGGTTCATTTTCCTCTTTTGGGAGGAAATCGGACACCTTGTTAGCAATGCAAGGAAATAATGGAAAAGCTCAGGGGAGGACTAAACTAGGTGGAACTCATTTGAATCCTCTGAATGAATGATGGTCGGACAAAGTCACCTTTGAGGAGGTGATCGGCGCGGTAGCACTCTCCGGTTTTGGCATCTTTCACCATGTAGTCAGCAAATTTATCCACATGTCCCGACGTCCTGAAGAGAGACAACAGGTTTAAGGACAAATTCTGATGAAAACTTTAATTTGCACATTTGTACTTTGGTCTGTACATGTTTCGGAGTTCGTTGGCACCTACTTGAGGACCGGCTCGGGGGTCAGCATGGTGCAGTCGATCTCGAGGATCTGCTCCTCCTGGATGAAGTGCTGCCTCCAAACCTGCAGGATGTTGTTCTTCAGGGCACAGCCCACAGGGCCGAAGTCATACAGGCCGCTCACACCTTAGAGACAATCAGTGATTAGTCTGTATGTCGGAACATTTTTGGGTAAGTATGCATCCTCTGTCTGTACTAAACACTCAAAATGTTGCCGGGTGGTTTGGGTTTTCCTTCATATTTTACCTCCATAGATGGCAAAAGCCTGATCGTAGAAGAATCTCCTCTTTAAGGTATCCTCCATCTTTACTCTGTCCACCGTGTCATCTTTGGGCTGCAAAGCCAGCTCCTACAAGTAAGGATTTAAATAATATCAAGAAAAAAAATAAAATAAAATCTGAATTACATGCAAAGTAAATATTCTTACACTACGCGGAAAGTGGAGCCAAACAGGGAGAGGAGGAGATTAACCAGCGACTGTGAGACTCTGACCTTTGTTTCAAGAATATTCTTCCTGGCTTTCTTAAATACCGTGCAAAGTAAATATTACATAACTCAAATGGAAAGTGGAACCAAAGAGTGATTGGAAAAGATTCTGACCTTTGCTTCAAGAACCTTCTTCCGGGCTTTCAGCTCTGCAACAGCTCTGCTCAGCTCCTGCTCTTTGCCGCCCTTTTCCTTCAACTGATGCACCAAGTCACCCTGCAGGAAAGATTTCACCAAAACCTCAGAGAAAACAATGTACCTTGTAATTGTTTTATATTTACATTTGGTCTTACTGTATAGTAAAAAAAAAAAGCTGTATTTCTAAAATAAAAAAAAAATGCTGTTATAGGAAACAAGTTCGTTTCTGTTTTTTTTTCTATTAATTTATGTTATGTTATAGATATGATATAAAGTGCATAACAATCCAAAGGAATGGTTTGGAGCCACAGTAGCCAGCAATTTTAACTTTCATTTTAGTTTTCACTCCACGAGGCTCTGTGTAATCTCTTGATTGAAGAACATTCAACGTGACACCTGTTGCAACAATGCAGCCAAACAACGTGCACATTCTGCACACACGTCATTTTACACGTTGTTTGACTCTGACAGGTAAAGACTGGGAAACTATGTACAATGCTGCAGTTTTTATTTCTGCATGTAAAATCATCTTTGCATGATCCAAACATACATATTTTAAGGCATCTACACTCCGATAAACTCTCCTATCAACACTTCCAATCGAGTTAGTTGTCAGTGGAAAAGTCACTGCATGCTAGTAATTGGACGGCGTCTAGTTTTTGTTTTTTTGCACGTTTAAACCTGGTTAAATGATCTCACCTGTTCCCTCACAGCCTCCCTTAAAGGCGCCAGTATTTCTTCCATCTTGACACGTATTTAAAGCTCTCTGCACCGCACCGCGCTCTTCCTGCAGTCAGCTGTTGATCTGCTCTGGACTCTGCAGTCACTTCCCTCCTTATTCAAGCTGAGGAAGAAAAACAAGGGGAGGCGCCTGTTCCCGAGCAGCCTGAAGAGTTAGCTGAGTTGACTGAAACAAGGGCTTTATGTTGCATCATCCAGGAAGCTCAGACAAAACTGATTGTATTCATAATCAGTATCAGTATATGCATAATAAAGTAAGCAAATATTACATGTTCAACCTATATATGGAGAGTTGACCTTTAGTTATAGTCTAGATTCCTAATTATTTCATGCATCTGGCACCCAAGGGCTGGACCCAGAGCACTGATAAGTTGTTTGGATCCTTTTGACACCCTGGTTCCTCCCATTTGTGAACACAACAGATATTATGGTTGACTAATATCATACTTAAACGCACTAATTTGTTTATTTGTTTGACTGAAACAATAAAACTAGATTCTGACATTGGGCCCCTATAAAACGCAAAAGCCGCAGGCTTAATATATAAAGGTACTATATATTATTTCTACCTGAATACATTTGCACATTAGCCCTTGCAGCCCTGGTAGTAGGCCAGTTGTCAGCTCGCCGAGCATTGGCATTGGAAAATAGCTGAAGTGATGTTAAAAAAAACAACAACAAATAAGTGGAATAAATGTCACTTTCTGTTTCAAGTTATAAATGAACACTCAAGGTGTCTTCAAAATGTAATAAAAGTTCCATTAAATATTTTTAATTCTATTAAATTCCTATAAAGAACTTTTTTTTCTTCTTTTAAAAAAAAAAGAAGTCCTTGATATTATAGGCGCAGACACCTTTATAACCTGCATGGACCATAATTGCAGCTAATTAGCGACCATATAAACACAAATAGCTGTATTATTGTATAACATTCGGTTTGCTGTTACTTATCTGTATGCTCATACATTTATGGAAGCCCATTTCCACCATCAAAAAACAAACAAAAAACAAACAAACATCAAATGAAAAGTTGGGTATGATTAAAATAAGAAACTGGGTCCCGGTCAAAATGATGAAATAATTGGTAAAAGGTTTTTAAGATACAAAGTCAAGTCTGGCTTAGGGACATTTTATTAGATAGTAAGTCAAAATTAATAGGAGCCCCGAAACGTCATGATGGGAACCATTTTTGTCTTCCCTTGCAATGACATTTGCATTTACCACCCAAAACTGTAACCATGACCTGGGGGGCTTTGTAGAATAATGGGATAATAGAAACAATAGTCCGAATTATTTTATATCAAATCTGAATTTTCAGGCGTATAAATCCAAATTAATTCAAATAGCGTGATGAACTATATAAATAAATTTATTTTTATTTTTATTTTTATTTTTATTTTTATTTCTATTTTTATTTTTATTTTTATCTTATTTTAATTTTAATTTTAATTTTAATTTTAATTTTAATTTTAATTTTAATTTTAATTTTAATTTTAATTTTAATTTTATGTATTTCTATTTCTATTTCTATTTCTATTTTAGTTGGGTTTAATTTTTTTCTTTCTGTTTTTGACGAATCTGCCGATGTGTCGTCTCGCGCTTTGTGCCGGTCATAACGAAAGTGCTCGAGCGGAGCGGAAGCCGCGTTTACTTGCCTCCGGAGATTTCATCATCCTATTCTCGCTTTACGCCGGTCCATGCTTCGTAGCGCAGCATCAGCTCTGCTGAGGACCAGCACTGAGATTTCCGCCTTCCGTCCGGTGTCTACTGTCGGGTGCTTTCGGCAGTTGCTCCGCTACGCCCCCAAAAACAGGCCGTTTTCAACGTCGGTCCGCTCGTGTAAGAAGAAGAAGACGCAGAGCCTGTGGCTGCAGCCGGCGGAAGGACGAACCATGAGCGGCAACATTGAAGAGATTCTGGCCCCTTTGAGGCTCTTGGTCAAAGAACAGGTACCACTGGTTGTCTCGCAGTGTCCACCGACGGGGACCAGGTCGGGTTGTTTGGGGACAGATGTCTTTAGTGCCTCTGACTGGTTCACATGCAGCTCGTTAGCTCGGCAGGCTAGCCGGTTAACCTGGCTGTCAGTGAAAGAGGGCAGCCATTGCTCGCGAGCTAACGCTAGCTGTGTGTCATGTCTGCACCCTTTGCCACGTCTCAGTGTGCTGCTGCTGTTGCAGACATTTGTGAGCAGGGTGGGGTTCAGAGAAAAGGCTAAATAAATGCTACTGCCAGAAAAATCCACCCAAAATGGCCGATTTGCTTTGTAAACCGTCTCAGGCCTGAGTTGAAATGTAGGTTGAAGGTTTTTCTTGAAGCCACCTCTCTGTTTGTTTCAGGGGGAGCTGGTGCGCCAAATGAAGCAGGATGGGGTTCCTGATGTGGATGTCACTAAAGCTGTGGCTGAACTGAAAGCAAGGAAGAGAACCCTGGAGGCCAAGGTGAGTGGCTTAACTGTGGATTTTAATGAAATATATTAAATTTATTTTGTATGGCCCAAAGTCACAAATTACAAATTTGCCTCAGAGGGCTTTACAATCTGTACACATGCAACATCCTCTGTCCCGGGACCCTCACATCAGAACAGGAAAAACTCCCCTAAAAAAACTCCTTTTAACAGGGAGAAAAAGGGAAGTCATTTGTCATGTGTATAGAATGAACAACATAACAGCGTTATAAAACATTCAATGCAAATGACAGAAATTATTCATATAATGAGAGTAGTAGTCAAACTGGTTTAGTTTGTTTTAGTGAATCAAAAGCTAAGACACAAGAACTACGATTGCAGATGTGTATTCACTGCTACACGTGTCATCTCTCTCTGAATAACCTGGCTGTGCTACAAAGATTGATGCAGTTTAATTAAAATTTGGGAAGTGTCCCAACGCTTTTGTTCCCTTATAAACCCACTATGTTGACAAGCAGACTGGGATATGGGTTCTGGCTCAAGTTACAGGTGTTTGCCATCATGGTGGATTTGATTTAGAGCATATGTTTTAATTTGAACATTCTGTTATCAAACCTGGAATTTATTTAAAATATAAATATAACATAAGGATCTAAGCACACAAGTCTACTTACTCACACTTAGAGCTTTCAACCACACGTCCTCAGAGATCAGGTGTTACCATGACAGCCTGTGTAAGACCACCACATAACGCGTTACCAAAGCTCTAAACATATAACACACAGAGTTGGCTCAGGCGTCACATATTGATACCTGAGCCAACTCCATTTGCTTAATGAAAACTGTGAGGTGTGGTCAAAAGCGCCAAAAGCTAGTGGCGTTGTTCCCAAAGATAGAGAATGGATTTCCATGTTCAGATCCTGGTCTTCAAATTCAACTCTTAAACTCACAGCATTATGACCCGTGTGAGCGTGTCCTCACAGCAGGTGCCCTGAAGGGATTTTGTCTGCTGATTATGAATTTGTTCATGTCAACACAAGATGGGTAAGAAATGAACCAAACATCATTACAAACTATATTTTCTTCTCTACGGGTGTTTTGGTCATCGTTAATGTTCATTAAGTGAGAATAATGTTAGAAACTGCTGCCTGGTGGTTCCTACAGTCGGCTCCAAAGTGTTAAACTGTGGGTTTTTGGCAACAGGCGCATATTGATTCTGCAATTTAATGCATGGTAGCTGTCGCTATAGCAGCATTGCCATAGCCCGGTTGCAGATACATTGATTAGATTGAGTTAAAGAAAATGTAACCCTAACTTAAACACGTCTTCCGTTTTGTTTCTTCTTTATTTGTCGAGGACATCAGGACAAATTTGCTGACTACACGTTTTAATATGTCAATAATGGGGAAACATTTTAATTTGCATTGCAGGAGCTGTCATTACAACCCAAAGATGACATTGTTGACAGAACAAAGATGGAGGATACCCTCAAGAGGCGATTCTTTTACGACCAGGCCTTTGCCATCTATGGAGGTAAGACTTTGAAAGCTAATGTTAAATTAAATAAAGGTTTCAGATGGTGCTTTTATAATCGTACACATAGTCTTTAAGCATTCTGTTACCATGCAGTAATGCTCCTCAGGTGTGAGCGGCCTGTATGACTTCGGCCCTGTGGGCTGTGCCCTGAAGAACAACATCCTGCAGACCTGGAGGCATCACTTCATCCAGGAGGAGCAGATTCTGGAAATAGACTGCACCATGCTGACCCCTGAGTCTGTCCTCAAGTATGTCTCTCTCTCTCTCTCTCTCTCTCTCTCTCTCTCTTTCTCTCTCTCTCTCTCTCTCTCTGGGTGTTAAACAGTCTTTTGTTAGCTCTTATGTTTAATTAATGATAATGTTAGAAACTGCTGAAGAAAGTGTCACGTGATTCCCAGAGTGCTGAACTGTGGCTTTTTTTTTTTAACGATGAAAGCTGCCACAATAGCAGCCTCCCATAGCCTGGTTGCAGATATATTTATTGGATGGAATTAAACATTAATAACTCTTATTATAACACATATTTTTATAAGTCAGAACTTTTATTTGTTCACCTATTTAGGACATCAGGACATGTGGACAAATTTGCTGACTACATGGTGAAAGATGTCAAGAACGGTGAATGCTTCAGGGCTGACCACCTCCTCAAAGGTAAGCCTTTTGTACTTCTGCCTGTGTATATTTAGAGATTTAGCTTCCACTATAGTGTAAACTAAAGATTAGTCATCCTAAAAACAACCCCAGCAGAGGTCTTTGGAAGCGTTTCATGTGGATTATTCATGAGACTCTGCAGACGGTGGGATTGATGCGGTCCAAACTTGTGTTGTCAGTAGCTTCTGCTGGCTGACCGAGCTCTGAGTATCATGTTGTGCCTGAGGGGGAATGGAAGTGGCTGGACCAGCAGAAATCACACGGGGCTTTCAAGCAATGCAAGCTGCTAGAATCACAGAGGCTGGAGCTGTGCCAAAAAGCCGGCGGAAAAAATTGATATATAAGGAGAACATGTCAGTTCCTGCTAGACTTGGAGGCTAATTGGCTCAGACTTGAAAATGTTATGCAATGAAAATATGTCAAGTCGTGTTATGTATTATCTGAGATATGTCATGAGACATTTTTACATCTCAAACCTAGTCTAAAACTATGTGCGTGTCATCCTGCTGATTTTAGTTTTGAGCTCATTTTCACAGTGTAGGTCGAATAAAGTCAATTAAAGTCAAGGTTAATTTATTTTAGTTTTTGTTTAATCTGTTTGTGGAAGCATTGTTTTCATGTTTCTGTGTCCTGCAGCCCACCTCCAGAAGCTGATGTCTGATAAGAAGTGTACGGCAGAGAAGAAGGCTGAGATGGAGGAAGCCACCACTCAGGTCCGTGTTCACTGAGACCAAATGCTCTTTTGAGGGATCATTTTGGAAAAGCTGTTTCTGACAGGGTTTTAAATAATTCACTGTCTCTATCATTATTTTCAGATGGACAACTACACCCAGCAGGAGCTGACAGACCTCTTTGTGAAATACAACGTCAAGTCACCCACCACAGCAAACAACCTCACACCTCCCATCTCCTTCAACCTGATGTTTCAGACGTCCATCGGACCGGGGGGGAACATGCCGGGGTAAAATGAAACAAAATACCGCGGGACAATTTTCCTCGATGTTGTATTTGTGTCATGTTGATTTTGATTTTCAATGTAAATCTGCAGCTATCTGAGGCCTGAAACCGCTCAGGGAATCTTCCTCAACTTCAAACGTCTGTTAGAGTTCAACCAGGGAAAGCTGCCCTTTGCTGCTGCTCAAATAGGAAACGCCTTCAGGAACGAGATCTCTCCTCGCTCTGGACTCATCCGTGTTAGGTGAGCGATCCGCTCTGTCCCCTATTGTTCGCTCAAGTATTTTGTGTCTGTACTTGAAGAGATGACTCATGACATACAACGGGAATAAAATTGCTTCACATTTCCATGCAGAGAGTTCACCATGGCTGAGATCGAGCACTTTGTGGATCCAAATGAGAAGAGCCACCCTAAGTTCTCCAATGTGGCCGACCTGGACATCACGTTATACTCCTCCAAGGCTCAGACCAGCGGCCAGTCTGCACACATCATGAAGCTGGGTGACGCTGTGGAGCAGGTTAGAATAACCAAAGAAGGATACTATGATACAATTTTAGAGATTACTTTTTGTAGGGCTGTACCAAATAGTTTGAAGCTTCATCTGTAATGTTGACTTCCAAATTCTAATTCAGCATTTGAATGCAACACAGATTGTGGACACCGACTGTGCTTGTGCTGTCCACCGTCTCTTCCACACGCACACACACACACACACACACACACACACACACACACACACACACACACACACACACTGCAAGTGCCGTGGTGGTCAGTTCGGACGATTGTGATAATGCATTAAGTTGGAGGTTTGTGGGGTTGACCCACGCATTATTACTGTTTGGATTGTTTCAACATTTCCAACAACTCCAGAGCTTTGTGAAGGCCAGAACTCAAAATTCTGTGAAAAAAAGATGATGATGATGATAATTAAAAAAATTCCCAACATGTTTACAAAATATTCTGCCTTAATCCATATTTGTAGCCATTTGGCTTTTCAAGAAACTACATTTTCACTGCGGTCAAAAAAGACATTTGGTACAGCCCTAAGTATGTGTGCTTTCAGGAGGTATTCACCCCCAAAAAAACTTGCTTTCTTACTTAATATGGATGTGTGACCAAGCTTGTAGAGGTATTCATCATTTAATTTCACTCATGATTTTCAAATACTGAAATCCCAGATAAGATATAATCTTGTATCATAATGTTGATATATATTGCCCAGCTGTGGTATTATAACACTGGTTAATACATGTTGCAAATAACGTATTAGACCAAAAACAATCATAACTCAAGATTCACTATTTTGCTATTTAGTGGATCTTGAATATATATTAGTTTTTGTCAAACTGTTTCAAAAGGACAAAAATAAACTCTCATTCATTCTTCTCTCATTTAAGGGAGTGATCAATAACTCCGTCCTGGGATATTTCATCGGGAGGATCTACCTCTACCTTACCAGAGTTGGTATCTCCAAAGACAAGCTGCGTTTCCGACAGCACATGGACAACGAGATGGCTCACTACGCCTGCGACTGCTGGGACGCTGAAGCCAAAACCTCATATGTACGTTCCACGGCACCGTTTCCTTGTGGCTCATGAGGGAGTCCACGCACTTTTGCTTAAAGTAAACGTTTGTCCCTTGCAGGGCTGGATCGAAATCGTGGGGTGTGCTGACCGGTCTTGCTTTGATCTGCAATGCCATGCGCGAGCCACCAAGGTCCCTTTGGTCGCTGAAAAGCCTCTAAAAGAACCCATATCCTAAAACTGCAGCAGCGCTAGACACTGCAAAAGAAAACATTTGTTCCATCAATCAACAAAGAACATTTTAAGCTCGGTATCTTGTTGTTCTCCTTAACTTCTCCACACAAAGTTGTAAATGTCGTCCAGTTCGAGCCCAACAAAGGAGCCATCGGGAAGGCGTATAAGAAGGATGCTAAGATAGCCATGGAGTATCTGTCTACGTGTGACGAGGGCTTCATCACAGAACAGGAGCAGCTGCTCAATGAGACTGGGTGAGTGCTGTTAACCGCAGTCACACAGGATGTATGGGTGCTGATGAAAGGTTGGGGTTTTTCATTTGCAGCATATTATATAATCTTTTACTCCACAGAGAGTTCACCATCGAGTCAGAAGGCAAGTCCTTCAAACTCACAAAGGACATGGTCGGTGTGAAGCGATTCCAGAAGACTCTGCATGGTGAGATTCATTCATTTCACTGTTTAGTTTAATGTTGAATTTCTCGTGTTTTTTGTCTCTTAACACCTCGGGACCAAGTTTTGAAATGAAGAGTTATGTTGGGATACGTTGGAGCTACGGCTTCAATAACACACATCCGTCTTTGTCGTCCACAGTGGAAGAAGTTGTTCCCAATGTAATCGAGCCCTCCTTTGGCATCGGTCGGATCATGTACACCATCTTTGAGCACACGTTCCATGTCAGAGAAGGTGATGAACAAAGAACGGTATGTCGATAGTCTGGATCATGAACATACGTGATGTCCTCTATGATCTAGCATTGTTTAGTATGCTGTCACGCAGAGTGTTGTCCTGTAACAAACTACAGCAGGTACAGAAGCTGTCCAGTATGAATCCCCGAAATATTATGAACTACTTTTTAAGAACTCTTAAAAGATCTTCTTTCAGGCTCTGCTCTTGTTCATAACTTCAAGTGACCACTTTGGCACATAACACTTTAATGCTTTGTGTTATATTTAGTCTCTGTATGGATGTCCCGTCTGTAACTTTGGGTTGTGTTGCTGTTGTGTTTTAACTAGGTCTATCTTTAGAATGAGACCCCGTGTCTCACTTACCTGTATACATAAAGGTTGAATAAAAACATTTACCATCAACACTGATTTGACATCCACATAAAAGGTGGCGAATTTAATCCTTTTTTAATACGTCACATAGCAGCAGCTGCCTCATTGTCCAAGTCCTACCGAGCAAAAGATGAGCGTTTTATGATTTGATGATTGTTTTTGTGATAAATGTGTTGTTAAAAGCTTGTTTCCTTCATTTACTGAAGTCTTTGTTTTCCTTTCCCTTCAGTTCTTTAGCTTCCCAGCTACCGTAGCTCCATACAAATGTTCTGTCCTGCCTCTGAGTCAAAACCAGGAATTTGTGCCCTTCGTGAAGGAGTTATGTAAGTGGCCACATAATGATAACGTATATGTTCCATCTCTGCCTGTTAGCACGTGCTGCTGCTGCTGTTTTAACTTATTAACGTAACTTTATTTTTCTCTCCTTCTCCCTCTTAGCTGAGGCGATGACCAAACACGGTGTGTCTCACAAGGTGGACGACTCTGCCGGATCCATCGGGAGGCGTTACGCCAGGACGGACGAGATCGGAGTGGCGTTTGGCATCACCATCGACTTCGACACCGTGAACAAGACGCCTCACACGGCCACGCTGAGAGACCGCGACTGCATGAGGCAGATCAGGGCCGAGGTACGGCACAAATTCACTTGTTTTGGGGGCGTTTTTTAGGTTCAAGGGATACCGTCATTACCTTGATGAACACACACATTTTGTTTTTTTTACCAAAATTACAAACCAGACCTACTTGCCACAACACCCGAACATTTTTGTCACATCCACACGGGTCATATGGTCTATGGTTGGTATGTAATATTGCTGGTATGATGTCAGTGGCCCAATCCCCAATGTAACCCTAAAACCCTGAACCCTCAGGGACTTCACTAACGTCACCTGGTAAATGCGTGAGTGTGAGTGTGAGAGACTGCAGGGCTTGAAATGTGGACTTTGTGCGAATGCGCCTTGAGGTCCGTGAGTGTGGACATCAGGATTGGGCCAATATGATTATCAAAAGATCATTTTCACTGTCAGTTTTGCTGAGGACAGCTCATGCCGTGCAGAAAAAAAATAGGCAACACACCAAAGATATGTTCCCTTACATTACCAATGGAGTGAAAAGAGATAGAAGCATGTTTTGAGTGGAGTATCCCGTTTCAACTTTAAAATACTGTGATGTAATACTCTCACTGTAAAAAAAAAAAAAAAAAAAACTAAAACTGTGATATATATTTTAGGCCTAACTCAAATCAATACAGTTGTCTACACAGGCTGCTAAACTTTATGCACATAACCACAACCTAAACCACCTTTTCAGATTTGAAATGTCTTGTATTTTTCATGTGTGTGAACACCGCTCAGCATCGTGGCTGCAGAGCGCTTCCTTTTGCTACACATCATGTGTAGACGAGATGTACTGTATCCTCTGTCTACATGGTGCGTCCAATTTGTGTCATGGGTGTCAAACGTAGAAGTATTACACAATGTAGCTGGGTGTGTTGCCCTTTAAGGCCTGCCTCAGGTGTTGACCTTCAACCACATTATTTGACCTTTTATAAATTAATAGCATTTCCTTGTAAGGAGCTTGACACCGCTTCAAAAAGAGAGTTCATTAAAATTAGCAGCATCCAGCTGTAATTACACACACACACACACACACACACACACACACACACACACACACACACACACACACACACACACACAGAGCCAGCCACACACCATTTAACACAATTACATTTCTTTCTCCCCTCAGGTCAGTAAGTTGCCTGTGATTGTTCGGGATTTGGCCAACGCCACATTGACCTGGGCAGAAGTGGAGAGCAAGTACCCCATCTTTGAAGGACAGGAGACCAGCAAGAAGGAAACAGCTGAAGAGTAAAGCTCACTTGTCTGCCAGTCACGCCATGAAAATCCACAGACTTGTTGCATATGCATCAGCAGGAAGACTATTGCAACTGTATTGTGATAAGCTATAGTGGTGCACCGAGCCCTCCTTGTGTTCTACGCCACTGCAATCACTAAAATGGCATGTATTCATCATATCTAGCGGTTGTGGAAAGCTTACAGGACGGTTTCATCCATGTCTAACCGCGTCGATGTTTTTAAAAGGGAGAAAATGTAATCAGGTTGTCGTCGTCGGTGGAAGGAGGCTTTCACCATTCCAGTTTTCTGGCAGATAGGATTGAGATATTTAACAATTTCAATTAAAATAACCAGCACTTACTGGACACGGGCACTGGACTGTTGTGTTTTCTATCAAGTTTCAGACTCTGTGACTAGTAACAAGAGTATCAAGTCACAAACACAGTAGCTCAGCTGCGAGATTGAATAAAATGAGATGGCTCTAGAAGTTTTGAAACATAATGAAAGTGTTAATTTTTCAGCTTTCGGCCTTCATCATGGTCACAACGAGAGTTATTATTACCGCAAGTTTTGCTGGATTTTAAACTTCATGCACCTTGTCAGTAGGTGAAGTATCAAAAACACGCTCTACATATGCCCATAAGTGTTTTAAATAATGACGTTTGATAACCTGCTAATGGGCTGTATTTGACCTGAAGTCTGAATTTATTTTTCAACGCGGCACCAGTTGAGATGTAGTAGCCTTCTGGTTGTTCAACTTCTTCCAAATATTCATCTTGAGCAGCTTCGCCATCACTGGTGAGGAATAGAGGATGAGGGGACTCGGTTCAGGTCCTCCATGTTCCTCCAGAGTCTTGGTATGATTGGAGAGCAGGAAAGCAGATTTAATACAAACCTCACGTAAACCCTCAGATACCGTTGAATCCCCACAAATAATCTATCCTGTGATATCTGCTCTGCCTGACTCCTTTACCAGATTTGACTCTTTGTAAAGACGAGGAATCCCACGAGATAAATCCCAGACACTTCGCATATCCACAGGGCTCAAATCTCATCATCTCGGCCGTGTTAAAACCCGACCCGAGTTTACAGAGGAATGACAAGACGGGACCGTTACTGTTTCAATCTTTTTTAATACCCGTCATTGATACAAAGATTTCCTGACATTTGATTGATGATGGCTGGTTCCTCAAGGTCTTTTAAGTCCGTTATTCTGCCCCAGTGAGCCAGCGGGCACAATAACAGGACCCTGAAAGTGAAGCAGCCATCATTAAATGTTTTATTTACACCGGTGTCTTTCCTACTGTAACCTTTACAAAATGTCCAAAATCTGGCTCCACACATTTTCTGATCTACTGTAGTAAAGGTGATTGGATTCAGAAATGCATAATTTATTTTTGAAAACAATGAAATATAAAATAAGCGAGAAGGTGGAATCAGTAGCAACAGAAGAAGAAGCAAACAAATATAAATTAAACATCTAGTCCTCTTTAACTTTCAACATAAAATTCCCGTAAGAAGACGTTTTCAGCATTATGGTGATGAAAAGATGTCAAATTTTATTTATATCTTATTGTGATTATGAATGCATATTTTGAGGTAGGGATTAACTGCTGAATTAAATACACTGGGCGTATGTTACATAATCTTTCTAAATGTGTCCACATTTCACAGGGTTCTTTGAAAAAAGCTTCTTGCCAGTTGATTTGCTCCACAAGGTGGCATCACAGGCAAACTTATGATCTTCAGATACAAATCCCACAGTTCCAAATGTTTAATTACGTTCACAATAATTTTGCACATCATTTATGTTATTTTTGAACACATTTTGACAGGTAAAGAATAGCTGGGCTTGATATGGTTTGAACCTGCAAAACATCTGGACTATCTACAGATATTAGTCCATTGAGGAGGAAAACGAGGGACCTTTATGTATCTTTTGTTGTGTCTGTCTTTTATTTAGTGTCCAAGCCTTTTGAATTGATATTCCAGATATTAAACTGGTGTAATCTTGTTACATTTTGTTGTTTTGAAAATAATCTAATATCAAGGAATGTCTACAACACATTGCTTCGCATCATAAGTTACGATCATGGACGCATTCTGAGAGATGGGACTCCGGGCACAGACCTGCACAAGACTTTTCTCTACCTGATTTGTTTGTGTCTCTTTGAGTTACATTTAGTAACTAAAGGCAAGCGGGGCCCCTGACACTTTTGTGCCTTCAGTAATTCATTAATTTACAAGATTTACCTTGTCATTGTTTATGTGGGGTGGACCTGGAAGGCTCAACGTCTTTAGGGAAACAATGTGACAAAAGGCCCGTGCAGAAAGAGGATCTTGAGATTCCACTTCCTTCCTGAACTACACCCACGCTCATAAAACATTCAAGGACTTCGCAGTCTGACAGCACACGAGATGTAAGTTACTTGAAAGCGGTGGAAAAAGATCATCTGTGTCTTATCAAAGCTAATATCAAGCCCGTATTCATTTTAATTATTCATCAACCGAAGTACGTTGCTCGAGGCAAGGGAGAAATGTCAGAGGCCAGCAATGTTTGATGTCAATGATCAATAAGTGAATGCTCCAGTGTTACGCCTTGTGTCTTAAAGTATCGGTTCATCATGGGTGGGGTTTTACTTCATCCCTTTGCCATCCACGCCCTTTACCAATAAGAGGGCGAGGAAGTGTTTGTGCCCTGCAGCTGGGACTTTTCAAAGAGCGATTATGTTGATGTCCCCAGCAGGCTCATAAGTGCTGCCCTCAGTCATTCTGAATTGACTGTTGTTGCCCGGTACTTCATGACATCATTAAACTGAATGTTTTTTAAAACATAACCAACCTTGATATTACATTGCAAATAAAAGATCAACCAACTGAGAGAGTGAACATCGTCATCTCATACTTGTGAAAGAAGAAAAGTACCCACAGATTCAAGCCATTGTTGTAAAACGTTCTAATATGTAATGCTTTATGAAGAGTTTATACGTTGTAACTAATTACTTTATTAATGCATTTAACAATGCTTTATAGATCAACTGGCAATTTATGGGTTGTCAGGTTGGATATATCTTCTGAAGCAGGTTTTAATCCCCTTGCAGGACAGTAATTGATTTTCTGCCACTAGGGGGCAGTGAAATGAAGCTGTGAACACAAAACGGACATATCGCCTTTTATGTTGATAATGAAAACATGTTAGCCAACTGTTGCCTATATGCACATCTGACAGATATGAAGCAACATCATCATTTATTTGGAGTAGTGTTTCTGACCATCTGATGAATGTAATGCAATGTGCGATATTCACTCTCTTTTAGCTCTGTTTTGGTCTCCACCAACTCCTGAGGGAAATATCCGTCTCTTTAAACACTCCACTTTGTTCACAAGCTAGTCGCTAACTTTGTGTGATGTTTATTGCTTGGCAGGAAGTGTACAGTTGGTTTTTAGCCTTTTTGCTATGGCCAGAAACATGCATTGAGAATTAAAGTAAAGTTGTGAGGCAGAAATCCAAAACAATGACGCTAAAAAACAACAACCTTGCGCTGAGTGGAACTGCAGAGTTTGGTGATAATTCTCTGTGGGTTTGTCACGTAAAAAATATTGATTATTGCAGGTTAAAATACATCAATGAATGAACCATCAATCTTTCACTTGTAAGAGACTCATGTTTGCTGTAAAACTCTGAATTTAATTTCTCTCAAATCTCATTCTTGTGTTACTTTGAGGAATTATTCGTTCAGTCTATTTCAAGTAACCACTCTGTACTTACAAGCTCGGTGTCATCACATTTCAAGTGGCGGACACCGTAACCTGACACAGATTGTCAAGTGCTGAGAAGTGATTGTGATTGTGCAAAGTGTTACAGAGACCTGTGTTGTGGTGTCAATTGTACGCATACATTACTGTAAACATCAGGGCCTCTGCGCTGACCCACATGGAGAGCGTCATGTCGGCCGGCAGATTACGTGCTAATTATGAGAAGCATCAACAGATGACAGCCTGCACTTACCGCTGTTTTCCTCCTGTCCGTACGCCATCATGCTCTACACTTGTCTCTCAGGTGGGGTCATGTAGGGCCGTGTGGGCCTCAGCTCCATTAAAGTGACAGCGAAGGTGAAGAGGGACGGACACTCAGACGCGTCACTGCTGGCAACGCATCAGAAAACCACTTCATCTCCCTTGTTGTTATTCCACGGTCCACTGAGGCTGAAATATCTTGAATAATGTTTGTTTGTCAGTGCGCGTGGAGGCTGTAGGTCTGCGGTGCACAGGTGGATATCAGTTCACGAGATGGGCAACGGGCTACACGATGTAAACAATAGATTGAAAGGGCAATTGACCAATTTTACACATATTGTATAAAGCCTTCAGTGGCTCTGGAGGAGCTTTGTCAAGTCTGAGAAAATAACACTGATGATGTCAAAGTGATGTCATCAGGGTTATCTCAGCATGGGCTTTGAGAGTATTTATGTTTCACCAAATCCTGTGTTATGGAGTAAGAAATAAATGGTAATTTATCAGTCACGCTCTAACTCTGGGGGGTGGGGAGGGGGGTGTCATCACTAATAATAACAAAAACAGAAAACAATGACACAAAGTCATTAAGAATATATTGATTGACAAAGTCATGAAAGATTGGAATTGTTAATAAATGTGAGATATGACAAGGCTATAAATCTGTGGTCTGCGGGGACTTCAGTTGGAAGGAGGAAGGAGAGCTAAAAAGACAAAGCTTGTGTCATACTGAAAGACAAAAACCTGGCAACCCCAAAGTTATTCATACTAATTAATACATTATTTCTTAATTAAGTCATTAGTTACAACTTAGGTGTCTTATTGAAAAGTGATAGCAATAAGTATCTTGTGAGTCCCCCGACATTATGGAAATACAATTAAAATTCACTGGAGTAGCTCTGTAAATTTAACAATTTAATCTAATAAAACAAAATATTTTACATACTGACAATATCATAAAAGATATGTTTCATCCATAAAAATCGACCCATCATGTGCTTATATATAGACCTGCTTGTAGATGTGTTGCACAGGGCCGTATGGCCACCATCGAGGACACCAAGGTCATGTCCTCTGTATTGTTTCAGAGAATCAGAACATTTTAAAGCTGGATTCAGATTTTTTTGTGTGGTCATAATTCTTCAAGAGGGCCTAAAAATGTTTTATCAAAAACAATCCTGGCATTTTGAGGAAGGCTTTAAAATAACATTAAGTCGGTCATACAGGGAGATGAAATTTACCAAAAGACATTTGAGCAGTTAAGTGAATATAGAAGATGTAAAAAAAGATGAATAATGTACTCTATTTGTAGGGTGGGTGGGGTTGGTGGACTCTTGACCTCACTATTTCTAAAATCCTGTTTGTCAGAAAATGTGTATCCAGTGCCAAATATTAACAATTCAAACGTTTAGAAGCATCTTTTTAAAACACATTCTCTTGTAAAATGTGAACTCAGTCCCTGTAAATCCGCCCTGAGTCTATAAAAGCTGGTGAACACCACCAAAGTGAGTGGTGGGCGGACTGAGAGCTTTTTCTTTTTTTCCCCCCCAGCCTGGAACTGAGCAGGATAATAGAAAACACTGAAGGCGTGTTGTTGTAGTGAGCCTGCATGGCGCTGTGGCAGCAGGACGACGGTCGCCATCTCTGGGTAAACACTGTAACCGTATCACGCAGTTGATATCATAGCGTGTGGATTGGAGCGGACAGCAGCAGCAGCAGGCTGGGTGCTGGGTGCTGGGTGCTGGGTGCTGGGTGCGGGGTGCGGGGTGCTGGGTGCGGGGTGCTGGGTGCTGTGCTGCCTGCAACAGCGGACGCACACGACTTCAATGCAGGACTGACGCTTTGTTTGTCTCCTGCGCATCGGACTGTCACCTCGGATGTTTGGACGCGTCTTCTCGCTGACATTTCGTCTTGTCCGTAAGCTCCAGGGGAGAGAGAGAGAGAGAGAGGGAGAGAGAGAGAGGAGAGAGAGAGGAGGGGGAGAAAGGGAGGGAAATGGGACTGCATGCTTCGAATAAAATGGGATGTTAATGCTGCAAACAGCGGACGCTTTAGCCCGCGCACAGCCAGGGGACTGTCGTGCGCTTGGTAATGTTTGCCAAGGAATAAAACGGTGTAGCCGAAAGGTGCATACCATCTCGTTTCCATGGACAACACGTCCATAATAACACAGGTTGCAAATCCGAAAGAGGAGGAGAGCATTTCTTCAAGTCCAGATAAAGGTAAGGCGCACTGAAATTGCAAAATGCCACACACGCACGCACGCACACAAACACACGCACACACGCGCGTGCGATTTTAATTTGGATTTCCAGCTGTAGAATATTTACGTTGCTCGGTTGCCAAATCTGATCTGCAGCCCTCGGTGCAGAGAGGATACTGGGTTCAACAGCAAGGCGGAGAGTATCGACGGAAAACCTCCATTGTTCAGCTGAAGCAGAGACATCCAGAGCCCACATCGGCTGTAGATGTCATGTGTGGAGTGCACTGTAACTTTAGTGGGCTTCATTCGAGCTAAACCGAACCTCAAATGAAATGTTAAACATTGTGAGACTTAGAACGTGATGATATACAGTATGTGTTCAGAGTGAGCTGGCTTTACTACAGGGGGCGGGTACTCTACTCCTTTGCACTGGCGACATCCCTGTATGCATCACTGGCTCTGTAAAATGCCTGGTATACTACCAATAACACCACCAGTGATCAGAGGTCAACAGTTTGGCTACGGTGCATGAATAAAAACGCCAATATAAGTACTTATATTTACACATTTATTCGCCTAAAAGCCAGTAATCACATTGGATACACAAATATATTTAGCTTTCTCTATTTTTTTCCTGTCTATCTTAGAATAAACTGAACCTCACTGAAGCGATGAGAATGTTGAAAGGTTGAGCCTGTTGAGTACAGCGCGTCATAATAATAAAACCAATAATCGTCACGTAACCGGCCGAGGACGTACTTTAACAAGGTCAGAAATATCCACTTCCAGATGTGTAAAAAAAAAAAAAAAAAAAAAAGCGCCTAAAAACAACAGCTCAACAGCTGCTCTACAGATTACAGCGGCTGCACGAAAACACATTTTCTCTCTGTTGTTTTGCACAAGAGTCGCCACTTCACCATGTGGCGATGCCATCAATGACAAATCCCCCTCATGAGTCGGGAGCTTTCCAGTTTTCATTAACTCTGAGACGAGGGTTTTCTCTAGTCTGTGCAGGACAGTCACACATTTTTTTCGATTTGAGTCCAGCACACAAGAAAATCTGGCTTTTGGAGCACTGTGTAACCACACGTGGGATACACAGGTGTCCACGGGAGATTGGAGCAGGAGGGCACGGTTGTTCGGAGCTCGGGGCCCTAACATTCCCCCACCAGCACCCATCCCGCTGAGCCACAGGGTGCCTGGAGGCCAGAGGGACCACAGCTTCCTGCTACACTCAGTGCTCTGTTGAAGGAAAGGTCACCTTCCTGTATCACCTCTGCTGAGCAACACTGACATACATGAACCCCTCTGAGTCTCCTGGCTGGCGGTCATAAAATGAAGATCTGGACACAATTATAATTCTAGATCAGAATTGAGGCTCAGGCGTAACCTTAAAGCTTCATTTTCTTGCCTGAAGCTACTCTAAGACTGACCTGCGTAATCACGGCAGCCAGATCAATTATGATTTATGCACCGCAGCCCGTTTCCAATATTTCTTCTTCCTCATCAGCTTCCTCTAATCATGGGGTGCCGCCTCGATAATTAAAACCTTCATAAACAAATCAATGAAAACGATCACTAACAACAAACACACGGCTTCGCTGCTGACTTAAGTGATGAAGCATCATCCAGGAAATTTGTTGGAAGAAAACTAAAACTGCTGCTTTTAGCACATTTTTAATCACTCGCACAGAGTTCCCACACTTTCTTGTCTGCAAAATCCTGCTTGTCTTGAACAGTAAATCCCAGATGACATGTGGAATCCGACAATTAATCTGGCGGGATAAAATCCAGGGTCAGCCGCTGACCAGAGAGGACACGACACACACACACTGAAATGGCTGCTGTCACACATGCACGCACGCACGCACGCACGCACGCACGCACGCACTCACACGCGCACACACCCACGCGCGCGCGCACGCACGCACGCACACACACAGTAGCACCAGGGAGCTTCCTGAATGGAGTCCCTGCCCGTCACCACAGGCTCTGTCAAAGCAGACAACAAACAGCGCTTGTTGTCCAGGACAGTTACTCTGTGACCTGCTCGGGCTGCGCTGAAGCCACTAATGATCACACACACACACACACACACACACACACACGCACACACACACACACACACACACACACACACACACACACACTCACATGCTGAATATTTCAGAGCACGGCAGGCTATTTTCAGACTCCTATCAGTTTCATTCCAAGCAAAGACGTAGTAATTCATTAGAGCCAATTTTTTTTTTTACATTTGGTCAGGTGGAGAATATATCTTTATGCATTATGGATTATGTTAAATGAGGCGAGGGTTGGGATCATAATGTGGGTGGTTTCTTTCTTCAGACAGGGCATGTGGATTGGCACAAAGTCAACCGTGTCATACTGTTGGTGGATACGAGGCTATTTTCTGCCTGTGTTGGAGGTGAACTTTGTCAGATAGATAATTGTGGACACATTCAGACCATTTCTTGTATCATAATTTAGTCTTTTCTTAGATCAAACAGCAATGTTGTCCTACTTTAAGGCCAGATATTTCACAGGAACCTGCACATAAGCTCAGAGGAGGCGGAGAAAACCCAAATGAGGCTTTTCATTTGGCAGACCTTTACTTTTCAGGATCTGATGCAATGCAATGCAACGACTGGACTCACAACGCACAGGGAGTCACGGGGCGGCCAGCCTCTGTCTCAGTCCGCTCATCTTTGAGGCTTTGCTTTGATAACTTCACAGTCCGACAGGTATCACTGGATGAACTGTTTAACTTAATCAGATTAGGTCAAATCTGAGTTTAGCTCTTCCCTGCTGCACTGTGAGTGATGGCAGACACTTGGAATAAAACAGATTTTGACAGATGTGTTTAGGTGTTTGAGTCCTGGTTGATGCCTAATACTTTTTTGCAAATATTGGCTACTCATACACCAGTCCTCACATACAAACTGTTAATAGACAGCTGATAGCAATGACATACATTGTCTTTGTTATTCCAACTAAATTCAGACTGCAACATAATACTAAAATTACAAAGTTTAGTAAAAATAAAAGATAAACCTCCACTAGATTAAAATTCTTCTTTTTTTCATATATGTTTTTTAGCAAAGATTACTCAGGTAAGAGTAAATTGTTGGGGACTGTTTTTAGCCGTGGGTTAATACACATTTGGTAATTTAGTGAGTTAGTGTTAACAGCATCATGATGGTGTATGTGGATTGAAAAAAAAATAAAGTTTAAATGTTTATAATAATGATAAAATATATCCAAAGAACAATAGAGCTCTATGGCACATATAAACAAGCTATATGCATTCTTTGGGTACACAAACAACTATTTTTAGTTTGTCTTTTAATGTTGGTCTTTTCATGGGCTTTGTTTTCGATCTTCTTAGATGTACTCTAGTGTTGCACAGCAATGTTTTTGTCAGTTTTGCCTCTTTCACAAGACTTAATGGTTCTCCTGGAGTTCTTGTAAAAATCTGTTTTTACTTTTTCTTTTTTTTTATAAATTAGTTCTGGGGAAAAACAACAAACACAAACTATAATTATTTTGATTGTATGCATGTTTTTTCTGGCTGAGGCTGAGTAATATGCATTCTCCTGAAGAGACATAATTGGCCATTCCCCCATGTCATTACTCCAATGGCAGATCAAGGCTACAGCAAGACAGTGTCACAGAGCTCATTAACGTCCAGCCTTCTAAAAACAGGGGTCAAGGTACTCTGTCTGGCTTATGTGAATGTCTTTAATGGTGATGAGATATATCATTTCAGAAGAAGCATAGACGAGGAGGAGCAGCAGGCACCGGGATTTATGTATGGCATGTTAAAATGATTCCCCCAAAGGCTTGTTGGTTAGAACATCTTTGCATTGCCAGAAAGAACATTTGAAAAGAAAATACTGAAGCTGTAATTATATATATTAATCTGGAGAAAAACCTGTGATTTCATGCGCGCTTGGCTTTTGAGGTTGTTTCTGGAACGCGCTGCTGTACATTAAGAACGTGTTTATGATGTGTGGACCACACCTGCAGGGGTGTGTGCAGCACAGTTGGGGAGCTACTGTGAGTTTTGGCTTCCCCAGAGTACCTGGCACAACCTGCCACTCCGCTGTGGACAGCACTCTGCTGTCATGGCCGGACTCTGGAGACGAGGATTACGATCTTTTACTCGGCCATAGGTGGCGTAGATTTCTTAGATATGTTTTGAGCATACAGTATGTCATTCACAAGCCTTCTTCAGAAACACATTGGATTGCTATGTGCGTACAGTGAAGTCAATATTGAGTGCACCATTTTGACTTGGAGAAAGAGGGAGAGAAAAGCTGGACTCTGAAGTGCAGGTCCCCTGTTACAGATTTATGAGTCTATTTCAGCCAATGCTGCTCAGAAAAGCTGATTATCTCCACCTCCAGGGAAGTGTTGGAGTGTTGGACACATCTTTATTACTTTAGTCCAATACCATACTGGGCAGCTGATTGGGAAGAGTTGAATGTTTCTCTCCCATGGCTAAGCCCCTTGACTGGTAAGCGTGTTAACTGCGTGGGACCGGCCTCAGTGTGTGGATGAACATGCCTGAAGTGGAAGTTGTGGGATTGTATTAATTTATGTCTTTTGCATTCATTCAGTCCCTCAACGAGAGGCAATGAAATGTTTTTACAGCTGTAAGTAGCAAATACATGTATTGTTGTAGTAAGTTTGTGTTGTTTTGTTGCTCCACACAGAGCCTGTTTGTTATTGTAAGTAACCGCAATGGACTCGCCAACACTGGATTTCCCATTATGTTTGAGCTCATAGACAGTCATTCATCAATAGTGGCTCCCTTAGGTGGTTGTTGATGTATCAGTCTCTCATTTCAGGTTGAAAACAATGCCTAAAAATCATAGTTTATGTTCACATCTCCCTGCTGATTACTTTTTTCTGTCAGTATTTTTTACAAAGGTGTTTTCTTTAAGTACTGTCAAGAGAAAAAGCCATAATGATGAATTTATAAACTTTTATTTACAACGTATTTGCTAAGCATTATTAAAAACTGCTTTTTTTTTGCGAAGAGTTAGATGATAAAATTGATACCACTCATTTAGCTATAAGCTTTAGCCAGGGGACGGCTAGCTTATCTTAGCCAACGCCTTAAAACACGGTAAAACGCTAGCTTAGCTCTGTCCAAGGTTAAAAAAATCTACCGACCACCTCTAACGCTCAGTAAATAATATGTTATCACATCTCATTTGTTTAATCTGTACAGAAACTGAAGTGTATGTATTAAAAACAACAATGGAGTAAAGCAAGTTGTTTTCCCCTGCTTTCATTGTTTATTCTAAGCTAGCCCTCTGCTCAGACCCGTCATAGGACCAGTCAAACAGATATTTCCTTATTAAAAAGGATAAAATGATAAAAGTACACTGATATTAGGTCAATCTTTAATGTAACCTAATTTTGAAGAATGACATTTCTTAAAAATGAACCCACTATTGGGCTATCTAGAAGCTAGCCAAGTAGCAGCCCCATAAGCTCTATATCTATAATTCCTCTCTTGGGCATTTCCTTCATGGTGGCCTTTGAACTTATTATAAAAATGTCAATTATTTTTGATAGTGTTATAATGACCAGCAGAGAATGTATTAGGACGATTTATGTCAGATTTCACAATAAAAAATCAGGTTGGAAAAAAAGAAGAAGCAAATTGGCCCTTAATTACGAGGCGTTCTGTAAAGATCTATGGATTGTGAGACACAGTGAAGGAGATGCAATCGCACTGCAATCCGTCCCCGGAGAGGCCACAGGGGAAAATAGTGTGGGTTGACGCTTTCTTCACTCCTACACTGGCTGACTGTGAATACTTAAACCATCACTCTGAATGCAGTTTTAACTGGAAAAAAGGGAAAAGAGTTCACATGGCTGCTGCTCTGAAGTCTCTGCACTGGCGTCAAGTTTAAAATAGAGCTTTAACATAATTTTACTTGTTCATAAATCTGGTTACAGACTATATTGTTGATATGCTGCCAGTTTGTGTGTTCAGTAGAGCCGTTAGATCCACAGGACTGTGATCCAGCTCCATTGTTGTTATATACTGTATATATATATATATATATATATATATATATATTTGTGATTGGCCAGTTGTATGTGTATGTACGTGTGACTTCTGCACATCAGAAACAAAAACAAATTCTACTCTCAGTGAAGTATTTTGTTATTCCGTTAGTTGGTTTTGCTGCACACACCATACAGTTTGGGTTTTTCTGGGTCTCTTTTTATGTGTGCTTTGGACTGTATGTCTGACTGCATTGTGGGAACGTTTTATGTCTGAATGTTGCCTCAAGTGTAGCTCATACACTGTGGTTGTTTGTTTTGGAGCAACCTCTACTTCAAAATGTCCAGCCCTGGCTTTGAAGAGACTATTAGTAGGATTTCTAGTAGATTCTTTATAAAATGACATTCTTCCCAGTAGATCTCCATCCTGAGCACTGATGGGTTGTGATTGCACTCATACATAATGTTGTTTATATTGATTTGAATGATAAAATATACATTTTAGTGCAGGATAACAGAAGACCTCCATTCTTACTCAGCGTCTTGTATCTGTTTTCAGTTTTTAGCTTAATTGACTGCAGCTGTCAGTGGCTTTCAGCTCCTCAAACTCCGCCTAAATGAATACAGAAGACAAAAAGCTGACATTCTTCTGCTGCATGCTTGTCGTGTCTCGATTTAAACGCACAGCATTGTTGCGGGATGACATCACTCATGCCTTTCCTGTATATCTTGACACTTTGGCATTCAATGGCCATGAGTCAGTGAAGACCATTATTAATGCTCCAAAAGCCACCGCCTGCCTCACGGCCACAGAAGCCCTGGATGCTGCTGCTCTAAAGCCTGTTTTTAACGGGGCTGTTGAGCGTGGATTCGGACAGGCCACAAGCTAGGATTAATTGAGCATCTAGCCAGCCAAACAGACGTTGTCAAAACAGATCAATACAATCAGAGAAAGGTAGGGGTCAAGGAGGAAAGAGTGTGTGTGTGTGTGTGTGTGTGTGTGTGTGTGTGTGTGTGTGTGTGTGTGTGTGTGTGTGTGTGTGTGTGGTGGCGGTGGTGGGGGGGGTCAAGACGAGAGAGCAGGAGAAAGTGCTCAAATAGCATCTGTGTGTCTCTTGGGTAGCAGGCAGGTACCCAGTCTGGCTCTGACAAGGTGATGGCCTTTCTGCATATTTTGGCCTCTTCTGGCTGGCATTCATCACCAGTAATTGGCTATCTAAAAGGGAGATCATGTTTTGTCCATAATGATTTTCTGTCACCCTTCCTGAATTATGCTGCGTGCCACTTTGTCAGATGTTTGACAGGAGAGCATAAAAGGCTTATGCATTTTTAAATCGACGAGCAACAGAGAAGCAAATAAACAAGTATGGAGGCCGCAAAAGAAACAAAAAGGGATTATTTTTCTGCCTCTCCAGAGGTAAAGTTGAATACTGTTTAGCTGTGAATCTCAAGGGGCACTATGTAGGACATGCTGTGTGTGTAAATGTAGAAATATACGCCTCTCAGAGAGCAGAGGCAGCAACAACACACAAGCAGAGCACACACATGCTCCCCAACACACACACAAAAATACATGACCTACTTGTTAGCTTTCTTTCCATTCATAGCGAGCACCATTTTAATGAATCTGATTTGATGAATAACAAACAATTTGTTGTTCTGATGCGTTGGTGCTTGCGTATTTAAGAACATAACTTAAAGGGACATTCCACTGAATTTACACAACATGGTTAGTTTACTCTTCATATGGGGTTTAAAAGAGGTGCTCATTTACCAGACAGGGAGGGTTTACCAATAGGCCGTGTATAAGAAGTGGACGTAGTCCCCTTGATGTCACTCGTTGGTTTGTGGACGAACGTATTAAAGCCTTTGAAGAGTTTGGCATGTTGACCGTTGTTATCTTCTTTTTGCTTTATCTTGTAAATTCCCATATTTTATGGCGGATCAATAGTAAACTGTTGGAGTTCCCCTTTAAATTCCACCCTAACAGCTCACTAGAACAACTTTCAGGATAAATTTTACAGCTGCACAGACAGCATCTCTGGGGTCACCAGGTGTACAAGAAGCATCTATACTCAAGAGAAGCCTGAAGACAGGCCTTTAATTTCATCTGACATTAAATCTTATAGCGTTTTTTACTTAACCGACAGGCAAGGAGGATTTCCCATCAGTCACTTAGCCTCTGGCATTGTGCGCACAGTTGTAGATGAGAATATAGGAATATATATAAATAATAAACTGCCGCAGCCCCAAACAACGTGGGCTGTGTTGCTGCCGGTTGCGTAACTGCAGCAGAACAGTCAGATCTCCCTCATTATTTCTCCCTGAGCTCTCAGTGGGTTAATTCCCCCGCGGTTGTCATCTCCTTCATTACGGCGAGCGCTCGAGAAGCAGCAGCCCACCCCCCCCGTCCCCCCCGGGGGGCTTCAGGCAGGCTGGCACCGCCACCACAGCGCCCACGCCGCTGTACCACTGAGGCAGGAAAGCAAGAGCAGAACCAGCCCACATCTTTGTGTCAGAGTTCACGACAGCAGCTGGGAGAATTAACACCCTGCAGTACGACATACATGGGTGCCATCCAACTGGTTTAGGTGTTTAAATCTCAGCAAACCATGTCTTAACTTCAAATGCAACTGGGTTATGGAATGAATGTCAGTTACATAAGGTCATGTAGGATGCACACATATATATCTATATATCTATATATATATAAATCCTCCCAGATAAATATGGAAATAAAGCCAGAGGGGCAGCTGAGGGTCAGTGAGTGTGACTAAAGGCATCTGCTAGAACTGAGTGTACAGCACCTCCACGGTCTGTAACACTCCAGCCTCAGCTGTCTATGTGGTGAAGTAAGGAGGCTTAATGGGAGTTTATTTTATCATACTGTGCTATTACTGCCTTGATGGCCTCACATATAACCCACCAACCCTTGGACCTCAGCAGGGTGAACACACACAGGATGAAGTGTCAGGCTCAGCTCATCTGATGCCACCTAACTCCACTCAGCTGTCTGGATTCACTGTGTGTGTCCCTGTGTGTGTGTGTGTGTGTGTGTGTGCGGGCAGCAGACACGTGTTCAAGTATATTGTGAAGCAGAGGATCTTTGGTGTAAATATTATTTTCGAAGCCGATCTTTTGGAATTATGATCGCCTCTTTTGGTGTGATTTTCTCTTTTGTGGAAACAATCAATTATCTGTGCTTTGGGAAGATCAGAAGAATCGAGTTTGTGTAAATGGTCGACTCTTAGTTGCTGGATTTGAGGCTCATGGGTGTCCACATGTCCAAATTTAAAACTATTATCTATCCTAGAACCATTCTGCTATAGCAAGGGTAATAAAACAATACAATATTTGCCCCAATTCAGGATTTTTAAGTTAACACCTTTTATGAAAATCTTTCACCATTTTTGTACATTTAAAAAAGGGATAAATAAAAATATTAAATAGATGAGTGAAAGTAGTTGCAGTCCCTGTCTAAACTTAAGGATAAGATAAAAGTTTCTTTCTTAGCGTCATCCCTTTGGAGGTATAGTGTATTACTGCAGGGATTCCTTCCACACTGTTATTTTGCTGAAACGTAGCCCAACAAGGAGTTCCCCTGTGCTTCTTCATCAGGTGCTCTCTCTGCCTCTGAATGTTGTCAACTCAAGACATTAGATCCCAGGCTCCAGGCTAGTGGTGGATTACCTGTCAGTGTATGTGTGTAGAGCACTGTTCTTCATTTTGGCTGGAGCCGAATAAGTATTTTACGTCACATGTTGTTATATAAGCCATAGACAACTGGTACCACAACACCCCACACGCAAAATCTCAGTGAGCGGAGGTGGGAAATAATCTGAAAAAGCATGCCCACTGTTTGAGGCGATGGACGGGTCTCCCTGCCACTATGTCACGAAGGCTTTTCTTCCCATTATACAGTAGCTTTGTGTAGCAGAGATAGCATTGAAATCCCTGTGGCAGCTGTTTTATTCTGGTGTATGTGAAGTACCCGGCTGTGCCACTTAAAACCAACCTGTTTTCCATCTTAATTATTTAAGCTGCACATTCACATGGATCGTTCTCACATTTACCTTCGTGCCCCCCAGGTACGATACACTTTACCTGCCTGGCTAGTCAACTAACTGCTGCTGAAGTGCAGTTCAAGGTCTGTCGCACAGGCGCTACCAATACCAGTGTATTATAGAATGTTATTTTGCACACAGAGATTCATTCTGGCATTTCAGGTGTGCTCATGGTCGGACCAAAGGATAGGAAAAATGCAGCTCAAAATGCATCAAGTTCAAGTTATATGATTATTAATCAACTTTTTTTTGCCAAATCTTATGATTTACCCGCGACCTGGTAGCAGACATTACCAGATCCACGGCTCGGCGGTTTAAAACCTGTGTGATCATCCAACCGCTAGTGTTTATTGCTGGATCTGACTTTGTTTGTTGTAGCAATGTGGTTTTATTTCCAGATCTCAGCAATTAACTTGGCGAGCACAATGTTGATCGTTTTGAATATCATTTCCATTAGTTCTGAAAATAAGAGCCAAGTTGTAATACACCTGAATTAACCTTTTACTTTTTGCCCTGCTAAATTACTTAGCCAGAAGCATTTGGATCAAGAGTGATGAATGTTGTGACATAAACCTTTTAGACGTCATCTAGCAGCTAAACTTAAACCTACTGTCGTATTTCTAATGTGGCATGTTGTGTTTTGACTGGGTGCATACTTTATGTGCTTTTAAAGCTACAGTAAAAAGAGGCCACCTCAAAAGTCTTGAGCTAAGCCGGGGATCATATTCCCTCTCGGAGCTTGGCATTAGTCCACGCTGTGGGTCACGGGGTGATTATCTCTTCCTGTCAGGAATGCTGAGAATTTCCTGCGTTTTCTCCCTCTTCCGGCCTTGTTAGTGGTTGTGCCTGAACATGTGACAGAGAGCCGGGGCCCTGGCTGGCTCTGATTGACTGGAGAGCCTTTTATCGTTGTTACCTAACGTTTAGCAGGAGCACTGACACGGGCACTGCCATAAAGGGATGTTTTTTTACAGCACTCACATCAAGGGAATATGCTGATCGAATGAAGTGTATTCAGTGGGTAAATAATTCTGCACCTGCTCTGAGGAGGCGTTGGCCTCATATCTCTCTCTCCAGAGAGCTTTTGTTAGATACAGTAAAAGCACTTGCACGCAACATTTTTTACTTCGATTTTAGTGAGGTGGATCCCTTATTAGCAGAACCGCTGACTATCGGCTCATTTCTAGGTGCTTTAGTGTCTCTTATGACTGATTTGACTTCTTGCTGTGTTAATGCAGGTCAAGGCTCTTGTATTTTTAATGGCAAATGTTGCACTTTAACCTTTTGCTGTTATTCTCAGAGCATTACTCTGCAAGGCGAGCCGACTCCAGTCACATTCCTGAGCAAGGACATTGAAAGAAAAAAGTTTGCGTCAATCTGTGAAGTATGCGGCTTGTTGATAACTGTGCACGTGGCCCTTTGACGAAACATGTGAACATATGCTGCATGTGTGTGTGTGTGTGTGCGTGTGTTTGCTCAGTGTCCAGCAGCAGTCAACTCTCAGCTATGTTGTTTGTGTCAGAAGGAGAAAAGAAAGCTCTGTTTGTGTAGGGTGGTGGTGCAGGAGGGGGTGGAGTAAGAATCAGACTCAAGTATAGGCTGCCTCGCCTCGGTGACTCTCCCCACCCATTCTACGCCCTTTTCTCCCATTCCAAGATCCCTCTTCCTCTCCCTCTCCCACCTGCTTTTCTCGGAGAGGTTTCAGGGGGCAGCAGACTAGGGCGGGAAAATGTAGCTGGTCTCAAAATGGAGGAGCGAACAATGACATCATGGGGTTTGAGGCCAACTTTAAGGGGAGGACTCAGGGTCCCTCCAAACTGGAAACTTACTGAGTTAAATAGTCCAATTACAGCCCTTTATTTTACGACTAGATAGTTTGTTTTATTTGCCCAGGTTTTGAGTACTTAAGATTTCCTTTGCCACCACCAAGGCAAATTAAGTGAACGCAATTTTGTTTGTGGAGCTCACCTCATTAAAAATGAAACTTTTAAAATGCAAAAAGAAAATGTAATGTAGTTTTTTGCACCACTTTCTAATAATGCTTTCATTAATGGCTCGTAGTCAACTATAAACTATATTATTTATTAACCATAAACAAAGCCATTAGATACAGCTTATAATCCTTTCGTAAAAAGTGCCTATTTAAAAAATGGTGACATTACTCAACACTGTGAGCACCACAAAGGATATTCCACTAATTTAAAAGTAAAACAAATCTGCTTTGCTAGTTCACACTATAGCCTTTTTGGGTGAACCAACCCTTTCAATTTTCTGGTTAATTTTCTTTAAAGGTCGTGCCACAGTTTAAAGTATGGCATATGTATTTAATTCCTCCACATTAAGTCCCGACTTAACGAGACTTCCTCAACTGTGTGTGTGTGTGTGTGTGTGTGTGTGTGTGTGTCTGTGATTGGTGACCTCGCTCTTATGGGGTTAATGCTTTCAGTGTGTTGTTTTGCCTTTTCTCGAATCAGATGAATTCCTCTTGTGTTCACCCATTGATGCTTTATCTGTATATAACAGGAAACATTCAAGTTTACTTTAAAATCTGCGGACGTACCATACAGAAATATCGTGTTTATTTCTAGTCGGTTTACTTTTATCTGTTTGCTGTGCCAGCAGTGAGTGCATCAAGTCTACAAGGACAGAACATCTCCTTCAATCACAATGCAGGTTTTTAGTAACACAGCATGTTGCCTTCCTGTTCCGACCATATAGCTGTGTTTGTTTAGCGAAGTGTCGCTTCACGGGAACATCTATCGGGGAAGAGCAAGAGCCATGGCAAGCTTCGGAACTACAAAGACGGGAGAAAACAAAGAAGACGAACTGCCCGTGGTCTGTCAGATCCAGAGCAACCCAAGGAAAGATCCAGGAGCCAATCTGAAGGCTCTTAGAACACGAGCCGTCTGCAAACCGCCTCAGCATGCATGGCTAACTGGGCCGCCTGTGTCACACGGCTGTATGAACACGTTAACGAGACGCAGGGACGCTGTGTGATGGCCGCTTCGAGGCACGGGAATTATGATTCCAGCTAAAGTCAGCCACTTCAAAGTCCTGAACAGATTTGGGATTTCCATGCCTAGAAATTACCTTTAAAGCAATTAAACCTGCAGAATTTCTACTTCAGGAACACCTCAGGATAATTGCACTGTCAGATTTTAGCCTTTGTACTGGAGCTGCCCAAATCTCTATTTTTATCCACTCGTCTTCATAGACAGAAAATATTCATAATACAATAGTGTAAAAGTAGGCCATGAGCTTCAGAGACAGTGAAGGAGGAGTGATGTAACCAGGGACCTATATGTGTATGTTGTTTTCTC
Organism: Ophiodon elongatus; assembly: GCA_016806645.1. Lineage (NCBI taxonomy): Eukaryota > Metazoa > Chordata > Actinopteri > Perciformes > Hexagrammidae > Ophiodon > Ophiodon elongatus. Next base: position 1,257,996 of record JACSYO010000632.1, on the reverse strand, counting down.
CCCGGAGCTTTGCAGCCCTCTGCCACTGATCGACTCTTCTTCCCAAGCATATGGATCTAGTTTTGGTTTAAATTTACTGTCAGATATTGTTAAATAATAGAAATAGTTTTGCATCCAAGCTGTGTAAGATATAGATCTCCCGTATGTGTACAGAGGTTTTCAGTCTTTACATTCAGGGTCTCTTTAATCAACATTTTCTTTCTTGTATTGTCATATAGTCTGCCTCTTTCGCTCATATATATGATATTAATCTGTCTGTCTGGCTCTCTCCGTCTTTCTTGATGTTAATTAACTGGACTACCTTCCCAGAGGGCACTCTGAAGCCTATTTTTGTCCCTGTGCTCCCTCGCTGTGTTGTACAACATACATCTCAGCCCCTTCTGTCACAATAATGTGATGATGCATGTGAAATGCAGTCTGTCTGCATTTTTTTCAGAGGTTGCTATGCAATAACATAAATGCTTTAAAATAGGATACCTACTCTCAACAGGTGACATTGCTGTGAAATGTCACTAAAGCAGCACTTGATTCAAAGTCAGGAGATCCATTTTATGTCTCACATAGTGATATATACATATATATCCACTTTTTTGTGTTACACTATATAATATATATAATAATATATACTATAATATATATATATAGTATAACACAAAAGGGGATATTTGTCTACTCATTTAGCAGATATTACTGAGATATAAATAAAATGTCAAACAACATGCAGGACTTTTCCATACTATTGCTGGAATACTTCCTCCTTCTCTGGCTGTCATATAGGAATAACCTGGCTCTTTCTTCCATTATCTCTTCCAGTCTCCCAGTCCAACAGCAGCCTAAAGAAGCATCGCAGCCGGAGCATTTTCAGCCCCTTCTTCTGCTGCTTCCGCAACTACAATGACTACCACGTTGAGCCACCGCCCGCCAACAACAAGACACTTTCTCTGCCCCCGCCGCCCGAGGAGAACGGCAGTCCTCCCAAGGTGAAGCTCATTTTTTTATCTTCACATCATTGTCGGCCCGATTCCCAAATTGCATTCAATTTGCATCCGCGTGACTGAAAAGAAAACCTTGTGGGAATTAGTTGATATTTTATAACAGGAATCCTGGTTTCGCGTGGAGGGGTTCAGTAACGAGAAACATTTGTTTGGTTTTGTTACAGGGAGCTTGTTAGGGTTTGCCTTTTCCTGCAGAGAGCCGAGGCGCTGTGCTGCCTCGCTGAGCTCCCTCCACAAATTTTTCCAGCTGCTTCAAACCCGCTGAACCCAGAGGTTGTTTACCATCCACTGCTTGAAAATACGGGCTCGCTTCCCATCTCGCATTCTTCGATATCTGCCTACGCACACATCCGCACACACAAAATAACACACATACACACAGTCGCTCGCTCTCTCTGGCCAGTTTTACCACATAGCCATGACAACACATGTACGCACACACACACACACACATGCACACACACTGCTTTAATCCCCATAAAGTGGGCCTTGTGTGTGTCCGGTGTGATGGATTGCCTGGCACCCACGCCTCCCCCTCTCCTCACACACACTCTGACCAGTGTAGTGGGGATGTGTGAAGCGAAGGCTCTGGCCACGGGAAAAGGCGCCAAAACCCCCGAGCTCCTCCGCAAACACAGTGTTCTGCTGCCAAGGCAGGTACGCTGGGCTATAAATGGAGCAACGTCATATCACATTTCCACTCCTGTTTACCTGTAAATGTCTCTCATTCAGGGGAGGAATGTGTGGCCCTTTACAGATACTATACATGTGGTCAGTGCTGACCCGCTCCGGACCCCCAACCTAACAAATGAGTCCCCCATTAATTTAGAGTGAACCTCGCGAACCTCGCCATAAAAAGCCTTGTTATAGCGCCGGGCTGATTTTTGGAGTCCCTCCCAGCAGCGTACTGTTGCTGGATTTCTGGCCAGACATGTTTGTTACTATGGCAGCGCTGTTTGTTTTTGAGCAAGTTGCTCTCACTATCACAGGGTGTACTATTCGTCCCTTTTCTCCTTCTTTCTCCCTCTTTTTCCCTCTGCACATTTGTTGATTACAATATAGATGTAGTCAGTTTCATTCTCGCAAAGATTTTTCACTATTTTGCTTTTGCTTTTTTTCTGTTTTACCTCTCTCTCTCTCTCTCTCTCTCTCTCTCTCTCTCTCTCTCTCTCTCTCTCTCTCTCTCTCTCTCTCTCTCTCTCTCTCTCTTTCTCTCTCTCTCTCTGTGTTTATTTTATCCAGTGTGACCAGGTCCAGGTCATCCCCATCCCCAGTGTATGTATTATTATCTTTCATTTTCCTTCATCACGCTCCATCACAGTAACCGCTTCCCTGCCGTGCTGTGCTTCATCATTCTAGCTGCATGTGGATGTTGGCACAAAGGTGATTTTTCTTTCGCACTGTCCCATCCTGACAATCGTGTAGCTTTCAAGGCTTTGCTTTGTGCTGCTTACCCTCGAAGTAATCCAAATCCATTTATTATCATATGATTTATTTCAGGCTTTGTTCTTTTGTCCATTTCTCCCGTGTTCCTCCAATCACTGGAACAGAACATGAAATTGATTTCCTTATTAGATCAGATTCATTGAATCTTACACTAGACCTTTACAGCTGCACTTTCGATCAACGAATGGATGACTCGCCCTGAAAACACTTGATTAAATTAGTTATTTGTCTGTATTGAGAAAAATTACGTTGGGATTATGCACTCAGTGGTCAATGAACTACTGTCTGTCCATTAGAAGGGGGGGATTGGTTTCAATGGCTTGTACTCCGTCAGAAATTAATATGCTTTGTTTGTGCTGAAGCAGCAATTTATTTAGTTATTTTGGAATCTACGCTGTGCCTGTGGTTTACTGTAATTTAGGATATTCACACTCGCAGCATCCCACATCGCAGGCAAGCTTTTAAACTACACCACACCTCCCTTCAATGGCAGGAAGGGCATGTGGTGATAAGGTCTGCTCTTTGTATTCCCGGCAGGGTCTGGGCGAGGACTCTGAGAGGCGACTTAAATAACTCGAGCTGACCTGGACAAGTTGTCTGCGTCGCTCTTTACTGAAACTCAAAGTTTAAAACAACATAGGAACTAGACAAACAAGACATCTCTGAAACTTCTTGCTACTTTCTTTACATTGTAGCAATGTACATTGTAGATGCATGTAATCATAGTCATTGATAAAAGGAGTAAATGCAGAATAGAATGTTACAGCCGCACCACAATCACCACAATCATACACTGTAGCACACTTTGATTATTCAATATTCTTATAATTCTGCCCATATAATCCCCAAATCAAAAATATATTTTAAAAAGTACTGTGCATTTAATATCACTTTAATTACTTCATACCTCCTATGGGATACAAATGCATCCCATATTCTTTTGAGATTCTAGTTTTGAGCACGAAAAAGAAAACAAACTGGAGTTGAAACGCATTGTTGGGCGTTATTAGTTTGGGATAGCGCCCCCTGGCTGTGGCTTCAGGTGAGGAGCTTCTTTATCTCTGTGCAGCTCCATAGTGAAAATGTCAAGGTCCCGGTCAATCACTCTTTCTTTGCTCAACCTGCATGTAATCACATTCATCACGGCCTGACAGGATGTCATTCAGTGTCCTTGCTCACAGGGAATTCCTCCCATGATACATCAGCATGCAGTCCCGTGATAAGACATGATAAATACAGACAGCACGAAAACACAGACACATGCAGAGAACGGGTAGCATATTGAACAGCAGCACAAGTGTGTATGTGTGAGATTGACAGAGTCCTTGCTCCTCACCTCTATATAGATGTGTGTGTGTGTGTGAGTGTGCCCCCTATGGCCTCACCATCTGCCCTGTGCCTGTCTGTAACCCCAGGCCTGCTTGGCAGAGGACACAAGCATTTCTCCTTTTCCCCCTGACCCTGAAGGCATCACAGTCACCGAGCTCAGTCAACATGAGGTAATACAGAGAATATCAGCAGGGAGTCGTACAGTCAAACCGCACAGAGAGGCACAACAAGAGCAGGGAAAGTTGTCATAATATTACCAGATGGACAAGCAGTTTTGATATGAGATGTCAAGGAAAAACATTCCCACCATGCAGCTTCTCGCATAGGAGTATCTCAGGTTTACTCAAGTCTTATTATCGATTTAAATGAAATAAATTAAGGGTTTGGGGTGTCGGTTGAATTATGCAATCAATTTGAATCCGTGACCTTGGGGGTCTGAGAATTTGTGATGGACCTTTTCTTGGCTAAATGATTTAACAGATTATTGAGAATTAATAATGTCAATACTCAATAACTAATGAAAATAATGATTAGAAGAAGCCCTATTTGATATTAAATAATACAATACTTTCGCACTCACACAAGACTGTATAAAATCCAGATAATGAAAAGAGAGGACTATTAGTAAGGCTGCGACTAATTACGCCATCTCAGCAAATCCTCATAATTGAGAAAATGGAATTAAGGAGACTTTTAGCACTTTTGATGAAAGAACATGTTGAAGATTGACAATTTGATTGAATAGTCATCTTTAAATACTAGAAAGCTGTTTTGCAATTTTACAATGACAAACACCCCAGATAAATATCAAAGTAACACCTCCCTGCAGGTCATTTATGCTGTGAAGTGTTTCTTTAGTGTCACCCAAATCGGTGTGATAATCACCAACACTCTAATTGAGTCATCATCCATCATCAGTGTGTGTAAGTATAATTTGCAGCCTGTTCCCTCTTATGAACCGCTGTATCTACACAATAATGTATACGGTGTGTATTGTCTCTGCAGCCTCCAGCCAAGTTCCTCCTTCCAGAGGTCAGTATAGAAGACTACGGCAAGAACTGTGTGGTGATCGACCTGGATGAAACCCTCGTACACAGCTCCTTCAAGGTAATTTTCCACACCCACACACACAAATCCTCAAGTACACATGGGAGTATAGATACTCGTGGTTTCAGTCGTGGCATGCTGTTATTTCCCAGCCTGAGAGGGATAATAGGATTAAACCAAAATAAATCTGGAAGATGACATTCTTTGCTGTGAATATGGGCACGATGGCCTGATGACAATTAGTACGAGGTGGCACTGAGCTAGTACACATAAGCTCTGGAAAATATGCCTGTTAGGGTATTATGGCTTTTATACACCAGTAAGAACAAGAGAAGGCCTAGCTGTTACTATAACAAGGTGTTGGCATGGCAACCAATTCATCCTCTGCATCATGCAGTTCATCAGCATGACCAGTTGTTTGGCAGGAAATATCATCTCTCTCTTGTGAAAAAACATGTACTGTATCGACATAATGTCAGCTTTTTATGAGCTAACATCCTTCACCGCCAACTCATTCCCTGGGAGTCAACCGCCTACATATTAGCTCAATGCTAATGTCAGAACGTAGATGCTCAAATCGACAATGCTAACTTGCTGATATAATGTTTAGCATGGTCACCATCTTAGTTTATGGTGTTAGCATGCTAAAATATGCTAGTTATCCAATAGTTGTTGATACAATGTGGTGGACCAGCAGAGCAACAATGCCAAGAGCTACACTGCTAGCATTGCAAACATTTTTGCTTGCTAGTTTTTATGTCAACACTTCTTCATTTGACAATGTACAGTCACGTAGAAGGTAACTGAAGGTCGTGATTGTAAGTCAAACCCATGATGTTTCAATAACAGCACATACATTTTACTGAATGTGATTTAGTTGTTTTTGGTCCCTTCAGACTGTAACATATGATTGTGTTCATCATGTTGGTTAAATATCTTAAATAATTTGCAAGTATAAGACCAAGACGGGCAAATATTTTTAGCAATGGAGAATTCTTGATATTTATACCATGAAAGATGACAAATGATATGGCCACATACGTAGACTCCTGTGTCCTCCCTCTGACACACCTGGCACTCCCAGAGACCCACTTCAGCACAGCTCTGCCTCGGCCTCAGCTGATCCTATTACGTCTGTGTCTACTGTATCTGTGCCTGTGTGTCTTTTGTCCTCAGCATGAGAAAGCCAGAGAGTTGTGCAGGAAAATAGCTCAAAGTGATCACGCTGAAGAATCTTTTGTGTTTGCTCTAGTTTTATTCAGCTGTGAAAGGAAACAGTTTGTTCATTCAAGTAACTGCAGAGAAAACGCTTTCAGTACATTTTTATATGACTGGGAATTAATTTGCTGTGGAAAGTAAAAGGAGGAGAAAAATGTTCACACACTGCGCTGGACCCACCCATTACAGTCACAAGCCAGTATGGGGCCACACACACGCACACGAGGGCGTGTCCAATACAGAGTGCTGTTGCCCTGAATGACCGCGGGATGAATTTCCTAGAAATCCTGGATCTGTTCTAATAGTCTAAAGTGTTTTATTTTCCTCCCCTGACAAAACAAGTCAGAAACTCACACAAAAACTCCTTTTTTCCCTCCTTTTGAGAGAACTCAGTTGCACACTGTACACTCAGTCCGTCAAAATGCATTTAGCTCAGAGATCAGTATGCGGTATGAAATAGATTCAGGCAAAGCAATATATGAAAATCAATTGGGAGAGGAAGAGAGTGTAACAGAAAAAGCCTGCAGGATTTCCTGAAGAATATTTATTTCTAGACATGAAGTTAGGAAGTAATTTTAGATCAAAATGTAAAGCACTTTAATTCAAAAAATGTATAAGTACCCATTGGATATAGATAATTAGTGCAGAAAAACAATCAGAACTGACAGGCATTTCACATCGTGCACAGATGGACAAAGACTAAAAAAGAAACGTTGCATAACACATCACATACTGTATGCTTTATCCTGTATTTTATGGATGAAAAGATAATTCTTGAGCCTGCTCCAGGATTAGATCCAGTGTGTGTTGAATGTGTAAAGATGGCTTATAGGATATATGATAATAATAGTAAAGCTTATTTATATAACACTTCTCAAAACCAATGCTACCTTGCAGGAGAAAAGAAGTACAAAGCACTGAAATAAAATAAAAAGTGTTCTCATTCCAATATCACGGGCATTAATCTGAGGCTATAGGAGCCTCCACTGTTTCGCAGAGGCTGTCCATAAGATGTTGGCACTGATGTGGGTGATAAGGCCTGGCTTGCATTCGGCGTTCTACTTCGTCTTAGAGGTGTTGGATGGGGTTGAGGTTGAGGTCAGGCTCCGTGCAGACAAACACCGAACAGAAAACCATCAATGTGTTGCAACTGTTTCCAAAAAGTCAGATGCTCACTTTTATTATCATGCTGTAGCATTAAGATTAACTGAAACCAAAGGGCCAAATCATGAAAAAGCACACAATGTAAGACATAGTTAGTCCTCCTTAACCCTGCGAGGTTCTAAAACAATTTATCAGACTAAATACAAGCCTAAAATTATTTGTTGATAAGTCAATAAACAGAAAATGTATATTTATTTAAGCAAAAATGCAAAATTCACTGCTTCTAGTCTCTGACCTGTGAATATTTGTTTGTAGTATCTATATTGAACAAGATCGTGTGATGCATTTTCTGCTATTTTTTGGCATTTTGTGGATGGTAAAATTAATCAATTGAGAAATAAATCTGCATATTAATCAATAATGAAAATATTTGTTGACTCTAAAAGGCTTTTAATATAAGTTTTCTCCTTGCTCTGAATAAGAGTGTCTGTAGAATATAAATACTTGTGGCCATATGGTAAAAATGTAAGATGCACAGTGAGCAAAATAAGGAATCAGCCTTAAAAACTTAAATTATTAAAGGGCCACACAATGAAAAAATTGTTTTAAGAAGTGTTTTAGAAAAAGGTGATGTGATGAGAACGCAGGTGATTTCATATATAATGTATATGGACAAATCTGCTATAATGAGACATGGAAGTGTTTTTCCAAAGCAGGTTTGGACAGTAATACCACATGATTAAGTGTTACTTAATCATGTGGTATGTGTTTATGTAAAGGAATCATTTCATCAGTTGAAACAATCCAGAAGATGTTCCCTCCGTCAAGTCTGTTGAGGTCAACGCTGGTTCAGCAGAGATCCATAAAACAAATACTCTCTACCCATTTACTTCAACCCTCTCCCTCCATCGCTCTCACACATGCATCTTCTTCCATTACCCATATCTCTCGCCGTCTCGAATCCGGGCCCATTACAGAGCAGCTGTTGTGTGTTCAGTCTTCAGATGATGGAGCGATGCAGTAGAAGAGCAATAGGCAGATAACAAGTCTCTTCCTCCATCTGTGTGTGTCTCTCTCTCTCTCTCTCTCTCTCTCTCTCTCTCTCTCTCTTCTCGTTGTGAATGTTGGACCAATGCCTGTTACTGGTTTGGCTCATTACCAGTTCTGTTTTTAGACAATGGAGGCTGCAGTCTTTACGTTCTCTGGTGTAAGCATTAACCAGAGCTGAATATATTACTAAATTGATCCACAGAAGAAGAACTCACATCTGTCATCTGTCATCTGTCTGTGATCGGGAGCTTTGTTTGTGCATTGTATCACTCTTGCCTCACCAAACATCTCTCATACTGTAGGTCTATTGTTCCTCTGTCGCCATCATGTTCATATTAGACAGATTAAACAGGTGACATGTGGAAGGTCAAAATGCTGTCTTTAGTATTCCTACAGCATACACCACCCCTCTGCTGGGTGGCATTGAACCGAAGCATTACATTTACACATGCAGTCCAATCATTAGGGATGTTTGTAGGTTTATATTCAAGCATGGCGGGTTTAGAATTCATTAAGTAATATGTCAACCCTAAAAATCCTACTACACTTTCCCCCTTTAGCATTTATAAGCATTATACGTTAGACATTAGACATTTAACAAATTATTTGTAACACATAAATGTCAGTGTTGATTAATGTACCTAATATAATGTGTCCTATGAAGCCATATTTTATATTATTACAAATGTTTTACAATATTTTTCATCTGTTTCTACAGCAGCCTCCACTATGGATAAGGAGTTATATCTACTTACAGCTACATTATAGGCCTAGTGTGTTATAAGCATGTATTAAATATTCAGATACCATGTATAAATGCTAAATAGGGTGACTTAAAGGAAAGGGTTGCCAAAATCACAGTAACTAGACATAACTGAGTTAAGAAGAGAACAAAAATAAAAGGCATGTCAAATTGGCTGGAAATATAAAGCAGAGGTTAAAAAAACAACATCAAAGTGCAGTAGCTAAGCTAGCAGCTAGCTGTAGTTCAGCTAAAATGGAAAAATGTATTTCATAAATAAATAAAGCCGTAGCTAAATGTAGTGATAACGAAAGTAATGTTGAAGGTCATCGGTAATGCTAAAGGCTAAAGGCTAAGTAGCCTAGCTTAGATGCCCAGATTGTCCAAACATTGAGGACAGGATTTGATTTAATCGGATTATTACTTTTTTGTTTTTATGGGGAGGGGAGGTGGTAATCATCCTAAAATGATTTTAATATATCTGAATTTGTAAATCAGAATTATACATTTAAAAAGAGTATAACTTAATCAGTGTCGGATATAAGTCATCTTAAGCATTACTTTACAAAAGAATAATGATGTCGCAGATTTACCTGCATTTTTAAATATGAGCAGATGAATTACAGTCAATCCAGTTTATAAAATGATACTTCTAAATAATCCTCAATCCTTTTTTGTGTCTACAACAAACCAGGTGACAGCCGGAAAAGCTTTCTTTGTGCTGCTTAAAACTCAGAGAAACATTTCTTCCTCTGCTTCATGTCACCTTTTTTACTTTCTCTCCTTTTCCGACATGACACCGCCATGCCTCCCACCTAATCCTTTCATCCTCGTCTTCACGTCCTCCACTTGTCTTCCACCCACCCCCCCTACAGCATCTATCTTCCTCCACCTCCTGAACCTCTCCTCGCTCCCCTTTCTTGCCTTCAAAGATGACACAAGTCGGCACTCCTGTCCCGCGTTCACGTCTGTCATCTCGTTCAGCTCCCAGGTTTCTCCCGGGAGTCTGACTCCTGGTTTTTATTTAACACTGAGAAACCGAGTGCTGGAGCAGAGGGAACCACAGTATGCTTAAAGACTCCCTAGTTAGCATGGGGAACCTTATAGGAGTATTTTTACCTTTCTCTAGTTTTTATTTAAACAAAATTGTAGTTTAACTGCTTCCTTGTCAGATTGTGCCGTTTTGAGCACAGAAAACACAAAGTTTTTAATCCTTTCTTTGTCTCTTGTGTTCCTGCAGCCCATCAGCAATGCAGACTTCATTGTTCCAGTGGAGATTGATGGGACTGTTCATCAGGTACTGATATGGAGGACTTAAAGAAGTGGGCTTGAATAAAATATGAATAATATGTATTAATTCATAAGACCTTCCTCTGAAGCTGTGGCTCCATTTTCTTCCCTTTGGTATTTATTATTCTCTATTATCTCATGGCTACGTCAAAAGTGGGACAGCTTATACACTCCTCCTTGAATTTATTCAATTTTATTCTCTGTGTCTTTGCTCGCTGTAAATATAGATGTGCCGTGACGTGACTGTGTCACCTGGTAAACACATGTCACGAAGCGTGTTGAAGGTACTGTTGAGTGAGTAGCTGGAGAGATTCTTCTGATTATAAAGGTCTGTGTTTGAGAGAGAAAACACAGCAGAAAGGAAGAAACAAGCGCCGTTTACACTCGCATTGTGACTCGAATTGTTGTTCTTCTGTACAAAGGTTTATTTTCTGCGTCCTGTTTGAAGCAGAAGCTGCCAGACTGTAGCTGTGACCTGGTTCAAGTAATCCAGGATAGGCTTTCTGTATCTGTCTTGGCCTATGCTTGATTACTTGCACTTGGGATCAGCAACTAACCTCTGGAGACCTACGGAAGTGGACGAAGACGAGCATAAATGGCAAATATGGACACGTCTGTTGTTGTGAAGGGCTGGGTATTGTTTGAAAATGTTTAATCCTCACAGGCTAGTTCAGAGGCTTGCATGTATCTTACTTTATGAGTCTCTAATAGGCTTCAAATATGGATGTGTGTATGCACATTTTCTTTTTCAGAAAAACCAGGGTCATTTTTAAATTTGAAATAATTGTATTCATGATTTATGATGAATTATGTATTGTATATGAAACTGAGGTTGAGGTATTTTTTATGTATTTCATTTTTATTTATTGACTGCATTTTATTCTGAAGTTATCAAATGTAACAGTTAATTATAGAACCGTGATCCAAATTACCGGTGAAATCTGTGAGTTTTTTGGTGAAAAGGACAGAAGCCTCAACTAATAAGAAACAAAGAGTAAAATTGACAACGTGCAACATATAGCCCTAACTCACACTTATACATGGTTTGACTTGAATAAAACCTTTCTGACTTAAGGGTCAAGGGTCAAAGCCTATAACGTAATTAGTTAATAAACGTATTACACCAATAAAACTGGGACACAATAAAACTTTACACCAGTTCATGAGCGGCTAATCTAATCTTATCAGACATTTGACTCCAGGCCTCGATACTCGACAGTTGTGTTGGCGGCGTGTTTATTTTTGTGCGTTTTGTTTCAGGTGTATGTGCTGAAGAGGCCCCACGTGGACGAGTTCCTCCAGAAGATGGGCGAGCTCTTTGAATGCGTCCTCTTCACAGCGAGCTTAGCCAAGGTTTGCTCAAACGTTTCAACACTCGAGGTGACACTGATGTTTAAGACTGTGCTGACCTGATGGTTGTTTTTGGTTCCTTCAGTACGCCGACCCTGTGGCAGACCTGCTGGACCAGTGGGGGGTGTTTCGTGCCCGGCTCTTCAGGGAATCGTGTGTTTTCCACAGAGGAAACTACGTCAAAGACCTCAGCCGGCTGGGCCGAGAGCTCAGTAAAGTCATCATCATAGACAACTCGCCTGCCTCCTATATCTTCCACCCTGAGAATGCAGTAAGTCAGTCTTCTTGATGTTGAACAGTGAAACTGAAATGTGGTCCCATGGGGGACGCTGGAAGTGGAGGGACTTTATTAATAGGTTGGTTATTTGCAGACAACACTTAGCCTCACAATTCCTTGTGAATCAATCATATATGTAAAGCTGCCCGGATAAACAATATCGGCCGCTGAGTTGGGTCATTGATCCACTTAGTCAGGGGCAGACTGACGGGGCATGACGGCACTCAAGCTTAATTTATTAAGGTATTGTGAACGCTCAGGTTCAGGCGAGGTCCTAAAAGGATTACTGGACATGTGAATAAAACAAATGTTTGTTTAACAATAAATAAATGCATAAAAATGTGTCAAAATTAATATAGGGGTGGGGGGGGGGGCCTGGATGTTGAGTTTAGGTACATGAAAATAATGTAAATTGTTAGGGATTAACAAAAATGTTGAAATTAATATTCTGCCCGATACGGCATCTGATTATCTTTTTGTCATTATATTATTTTTTTTCAAGTGTGTTTATCACACTTGAGTTCATATCAACTTGTGTTTACGTGACCCCTAAACATGGATGATTTTAGGGTGAATCTACTTATGTAAATGTCGGCTACAATGAGATTTTATGTTTCAAAATTCTGACCAAACTGGGGTCAAAGTTAGTAACAAAGTTACTAATGATGGTAAATGATTATATCTGCCCGACGTTGTCAGCTTTAATCTGCACTGTTGTTTTGGAAGCAGTGTGCTACCAGAGGCAGTGTTCCCAGTTTTATTTCTCTCCTCTGTTGAGAAGTTGCTCAGTGGAGCTGCTGCCACTCTTCCTGCCTTTGATGCATTTCCGCCATTAATTATTTACACCAAACTCGCACCATCTCCTCGCCTATAATGCAGCACTTTTCTCCCTTCAAATGAATAAAATCTGTCTCTTCTGTTCCTTCTGTGTTCTCCCTCTCCACAGGTCCCAGTGCAGTCCTGGTTCGACGACATGACGGACACGGAGCTGCTGGACCTGATTCCTCTGTTTGAGGGCCTCAGTACGGAGGAGGACGTTTATAGTCTGTTACAGAGCCTGAGGAACAGGTAGCAGACGGCGGCTCCAGCTGGTCCTTCTTGCCTCGGCGACGCTGCACAGAGGCCTCACCTCGCTGCCACGGCGCCGCAGCCCGGCTCCTGTCCTCCGAGCGGCTCTAAATCTGAGCACTTCAGGCTATTGTTCTGGGCGTCATGAAATCAAGAGACAACAACTGTAGGGATTCTCACCATCTCTGGATCCTTGGACTCTTTGTACAGGACTCCTACTGACAAAAGATTATATCACTGTATGTACATACTATATGTTTCTAAGCAAGAAATACATAAAGTAATTTTTCTATCAGAGTGGAGGTTTTACTATTCTATCAAGTAATATTTTAGTTACCAAAAATAATCCAATAGACTGATTATTTTTGTTGAGAATGAGTGACATTTTGTTTCTTTGTGTTGAGCTGTGCTATGCAGGCTGTTGTATCTTGTCTGACCTTTCATTCAAACAACTGTGATTTATCTTCTCTTACAGGATGAAGTGCCTTCATTACTGTGCTGATTTTGTTGTGTCAGGTTATGGGGTGCACATTTCTATGCTGCATAATAACTCAAATCTCAAAATACATATTAATTAAATTAAAGTTGGAAATAAGTCTGAATTGTCTGAGAAATCTGAGAACAGAACAGAAAATAATTATTTCTAGAAATGTATCCAACTAGCCTGTTTGACCTGGATAATTCTTTGCTTTTGAGTTTAGTAACATTGAATTGTTAAATTTACCAAAGATTTCTACAATTCAATGTGATTTGTGACTGAATGGCGTCATTTGATCCTTGACAGTGAGTGTAAATTGATAATCCTTAGAGATATTGAAACCCCACTTTATTATGGAAAAAAGAAAACGTTGTGATGACATCGCCGTCCACCAATAAATGTTAAACTTTTGAGGAAGATATAATAATTAGCTTAGTAAACATGAAATTCTATTTATTGGGGAAAAAGGGGGTTGGGTGCATTGTAAAGACTGCTGTTGAAATCGTACTGTACAACATTATTAAAGTTGCAAATTTGCACACTGTCAGTTTGTACCAACGTATAATGACTTTAACAGACCATAAAGCTGCTATATTTGTTTTTTAATGAAAATGTCCAAATAAACCATCTGTACACTACCTGTTGAGCACCAAACAGTAGACGGAAAAGTGTATCCACTAGCTGGTGAATGTAATAAAGCATTAAGAAGCTTAAGAGCCAGATATTTCCCTCAGGAGTTAGTGGAGGCCCAAAACGGAGCTAAACTATAACTTCATTTTTGTTCTTCTATTGGAAAAATATGTGTAGCGTGTAGGAAACTGGTACTTTTTTATACCTCTGTGCCGGCAAACTGCAACATGAGTGCTTGACAAAGGCATACAACGGATGTCATTACCTCAGTCGAGGTTCCAAGCCTATACTAGAAGGAGGAGTTAAAAAATTGCAGACCACTTGATGGTTAGAGAGAACCGTTACTCGCCCAACATGGGACATCCTGCACAGCCCGCCATTGACCGTCATTTTTTTTCTTCACTCAACCCAGACTTTAAAAAAATGGCAGCCCTCAAAACCACGCCTTGATGAACTGATGAAGTACAGATGTTGCTGTGTTTGGGAAGACCGCTAAGAATCCCGCCTACATTTAGGGGTTACTATCTGCAGTGGAAAACGAAATCGAGGAAATCTGGTACCAAAAGCAATCGAGGAGAGCCATACCATACAGTGGAATTTTAGTATAACATTCACCAAGTAGTCAGAAACACAACTCCAAATGAATGGGGATGTTGCTCCATGGATGTGAAAATAAGCAACTGTTAACTCACAATCAACTTGATGTTGATGATATGTCAATGTTGTGTCTACAGCTTGTTTCTGATGCCCCCTAGTGGCTGGAAAATCAGATGCATGGCTGATTATTTTTATATGTTAGTTTGCATTTTACATCCAAACAGGTATTTTATTTTTAATTGTCACAAGTTTGAGGTTCAAAGTTCCTTCTTAACCTTGGAAACTGCAGTTGACAAAACAATTTCACTCATGAGGTTCAATTAGTAGCTGGTCTGGAGCTTTGGATCCTATCACATGATCTTCAGTTGTCATTTAATTGTGTTTATTTTAAGCCACCATGGATGAGAAGTCCTTAAAGTGCTTACATTTTGATAATACAATTAATATATTTTACGTAATCTAAAATGAAATCAACAAATGCTAAATAACAAGTATAATGTGCTTTATTATGTATGTTGTTGCATTCAAGGGCATTTTAAACAATAACTGAGCACAAGAGGACACGACTGACTTCTTCTACAAAGGGCCAAGCTCCACTGTCTGATCTGCAGGTGCATTAATAACATGAATAGAAAAAACTGGTTAATGTGCAACCAAGAGGACCTAAGCTTCATGTGATATCTTGATGTGAACTTTTAGCTTCCGCTTACGTAGCAGCCACTTTAACTGCAGCAGTGGATTAGGTATTACAGAGCCTATTGTTCAAGCCTGAAGAACTCTTATGGAGGTTTTCTTTCCCTCTTAATTTTCCGTTCGTCCCTCAGATATGTGGGGACTGAAGTTTACCTCGTTGTGGAAATGATCATATTTTCATAATGGAGTCCAGGGTTGAATCTAAAACTCAAAAGCCGTGGTCGAAGGTAAGAAAAACTTTCAGCCTCCATGTTTACTTGAAGTTGTTGGTGAACAAGAAAACCAGGGTAGTTGCATAACAAATCTGTTTTCAGATTCCCTGGTAGGGATTGTGTGAACTAAATAGGACAAAGACAAGTGTAGTAGATGTATCCCTCAGCAGAAAACATCAGCAGGGAGCCCCATCCATGATTCATGCACTCGCTGCAACGTGCAACAGAAGAAGTTTACAGATTGTTCACATAGTTTGAAAATGTTTGGGGGGGAAGCAGAAGCAGGGTTTGATGTTTTGTGTAGAGTTAAAACGGATCAGTTTCAAGGTTATCCTCAGCTGTAAAAGCCACTCACCCACAATGTATTTATGCTGTTTCTCTACACACAATGTTTTACTATGGATTAACATCCACACACTGCAAAGACTCTTCTTGTCTAATACTTCAAAAAAAAGTGTGCAAATCACTTTAGATACAGCATGTTAATACTTCTCCACACTAGGCAAACAAATGTTAGCACACGCTGCCAATGCCTCCTCTGCTGGGGGATCAAAGCCCAGAGCTGTAAACCTTCAATAATGTCAAGCGTTCCTCCTCGAGTGTCTGTATGAGTGGGCACCGAACGAGAGACTTAGCCACAGAAAGCCTCTGATTCCTTTCCAATACCACTCGGAGCTCCTTGAGTCCGATTCCCCCATCTGCGAGCTGTAACAGTTGCTGAATGAATAATTGGTGTCAAGTGGCCTCTGTAATGCCCACTGTGCTGCTGAGGGCTCAGCCCAACATAAACACGACTCTTGCTGGAAGCACAATCGGGACCTCGAGTTAAGCTCGAGTCCATCTCATCTCAGGTATTGTAGATGATTTTGTCGAGTGTCTTGACTTTGTGGTGCATTCTGTAAGTCTGGCTCCCCTCATTCCTCCTTCCAACAAGCCAGAATCTCCTCTTTAAAACAGCTTTATTTTAGAAGGGGCCGGGAAACAATGTCACGAGAGGCGTATTAAGGTTGTTGTAGTGTAAATATTGAGGCAGGAAATTGCAGGTGTGTTCAAACCTGGGTGTGGAGACAAATACATCCAGCCCTTTCTGCCACACACACTCCAGTTTCACACAGGAGGGGAAGCCAGCGATACTTTATTGCATAAATACATAATTTCACTAATCTAACTCCACAACTCGTAGGACACAGCGAGGCCTCCACTCCGACAGACACAACACAAGGTAAGTTCAATTCTTTTGGTTTTGGTGAGAGATTTCTCGAGATTATTTTTAGTAGTTTTTAATATCTATCTCCAATCATTTATATTTTTCTTTATCTGAATCACTGCAGTTTGGGGAGGATGACATCTTCATTATCATATTTGTTGAAAACATTTAAATATCTTTAAAACAGACGTCATGCTGTGTTTTGAAACCTACATCATGTTATATAAATTGGAGATGAAGACATTTGCATGTGTTTAGAGCCCTGACAAAGCTCATTGTGTAGCTGAGTCAATGGACACTGCAGGTTGATCGAGGTGGAACCAGTCTTTCCTGTCATAGTATTGGAAGCAACACTGGGGTTAAAAATATTATTTGTTTTTCATATATATATGTAGAGGCGGATCAGATTGCAGAGCACAGTGGTTGTCTTTCATTAACAACAGGGAGTTGCCACTAACAATGCCATTTAGTCACTTCATTTAGTCAACCATTTTAAATCAATTAAGATTTAGTCTTCTCCAGATTTTTCAAAGTTTATGTAGGAATATTTTTATAATGAAAGTGAGACAATAAACTAAATAATAAAAGGGTTTGTTTCATCAAAAATAAATCATCAATATTACATGAATACTGAGGGAAACTGTTATTTTAGTAAGAGTTTGATATGTGGAGTAGTCATGGGTGTGGCCGCTCCTTTTCCCAGATAACAAAAGGAAATGGTCAATATATGTTTGGATCAGGAATATGATGATGAAAGTTTTTTTAGCAACAGAAAAGAAATCCTCTCTAGTCTTTTGGCATTATTTTAAATGTAACATTTCACAATCGTTTGTGAGGTAATTGCTGTTTATATCTGTCTGTGGACAGATTCTGTCTGCACGATATCGACCCAATCGTGCAAGATGCAGTCAAGTTGTGCTGAAAATGAAGGCAAAGGTTGACAATAGGTGTGGTGCGAGAAATGGCGCCAGACTTAGGGGTTGGGAAGTGTAGAAGGGGCCATTGACGCCACACTACGAGATCTTTCACCAAACTACGTTATGTTACCGGCGTAGAGTAGTCATGCTTGTTGATGTTGTAGTCGGCACACATGTTCACACAATAGCCTGTTTCCACAAGTCTTTACTGTTTCCCCCATGTATGTTCAGTCATGCAAACATCCAACACCCTATGGTGCAACAACAACAACCGCATATGCAACACATAGCTCACACAGGTAGCTATAGGTGAGGCGACCCCTCCCCGGGTTTCCCCTCATCCTGACAGACTCCCAGACAGATCCAGATGTTTAGCATTCTAGATGGGAATCCGTGTGCTGTGCAGAGGCAAGTCTCTCGGCTCGCACCTTTAGAAAGTTCACGCCTAGCGCTCGAGCGCTTAAGTCGTGTAGTGTGAACTCGGCATTAGATTAATTAAAAGCATGTACTCAAAGCAAAGAGTTCAGTAGCTTTAAGCAGACTTTACAATTTGGCCTTAAAGTGAGATTATGTAACTTTTGAATGAAGAAATAACACAAAAATGCAATAAAAAAAGCACCATTGCTAAATTTAGTACACTCTGGAGTTAAGCTGCTACAGCCTCACTTGGTCTGGTATGACCAGTCGTATATGTTAGCTAATGGTAGCTAATGTTAGCAAACGTGGCCACGGTGACACTATGTTTAAGCATCAACTATTAGCAATCACATAATTGTTGCTTTTGCCACCTGTGGCTACATAATCTTGCTTTAAAGCTGCTTATAGAACAACAACTCTTTATGTATTATATTATATGTGAGATGTTGCGAAATCAGTTTGACTTAGTCTCACCGACTCTCAGATTCCTCAGACTCACACACCAGAAGTAGGATTTTGCAACTTTAGCCCCAGCCCTATCATGCTATTAAAATCTCAGCCCTTTTTCTGTTTGCTCTGTGTGTCACCTCTTTTTTATCTGATTACTTGAAAACCTGAGCCTTGATTGTATTAATAAAGGGTGTGGTTAACATCCTGGTATTGTACAGCTGACGTGCTCTGCCTCACCTTACACCACCCACTCCATGAATCACTGCCCAGCCAGGCATTTCATTCATTCACCTGGAGCAAAGATTAGAGTCTGGGAGAGCCAATTAATTATAGCTGGTATATTTCCCAGGAGAATAACTTCAACCACAGCTCCCCCAGATATTTAACAATCACATCATACATGCATAGATCCTGTATTTGCATTCATGATATGTTGCCGGCAGCATAGCATCCCACCGAGCCTGTTTCCACGTGTCACCACTAAGCCTGTGTACTTTCTCGGCTCAGCTGGTGTGTTTGCTTATCAGTGCTGTTGTTTCTGATATATGAGTCAAGAGGTGTTTAAGCACTGCTGATTGCAGAACTTGAATGTTGCCACGTTGCCAAGCTGACACTCATTAAAGAAGAGTTTTGCTGTCACAGATCCAATCCTTTGAAATGGTTCACTTGTCACTTTGGAGACATCTGTTTCCAGTGAAAAGATAGGGAACTGAGCAATGAGGGGTATAGGAGGCTTCAAAAATGCAATATTTTTTTCTGTTGCGGTATCTTGGCGGAGTTGTTATTAAATATTAGTTTGGTACAGAAACGTTAACATGCTCTCAAAGTAGTTTTGTTTCCCTCAGTTCTACTGAGCCTTTCACAGGTCATTGTTTTGAGTCACCCTTATGACAGGACGCCTTTTTCTGTAGCACAAATGCTAAAAACCAACCGTACGCTACCTGCTGAGAACTAAATGGCAGACAAAGTAATTCTATGAATGAACATAGTGGAGCATTTAGCAGGTGATTACCCAAAAACAGAGCTTAAAAGAATGTATTGGTCTTACATTTAGCCAGAAACACAACTCCTAATGAATGAAAATGGTTCTCCGTATCTGCTGGATGTGTAAACAAGAAGAAATTGTTTGCAAAGCTCACTATATCAACTTAAAAGGTTATACTATGCTATTATTGTGTTGAAGTAAAAGTCCTGCACTCAAACTATTACTGAAGTATAAATCTAGAAATATTTGTTGAAAGATCTAGTTAAAAAGTAATCTACTTGCTAATGCAGTATTGGGCTCCTGTGGCCGTTCTTATTATGTGCTATATCATTGAATTTTATAGTTGGTTGAGGTGGAACTAATTGCAACTAATTTATAGTGTTTGATGGTTTCATTATATAAGATCATCATATCTTATATTTGTATGTCAAATCTAAATATTTGTGGAGCAGTAAAAGTTAAATATTGACATGAAAAGTAATGAAGTAGACGTTCCAACATTGACCATAAATCTGAATATATAGATATTGTTCTTCAGCATCACAAAGATGTTTAAAGTTTCTGTCTAACTTTTCATATACATTTCACAGACCTTAAATGTGTCTTATTGCATAAATCATTATATGTCTTTACACAGCACAAGATAAACCTTTCATGTCTCTTTGTTTCAGTTCAGCAGAATGATGAATGATGACAATCAAGACACATTTAGAAATGTCAGCCAGAAGCCAGGCCTGCAGATATGGACCATCAATGTAAGTCAGCCCTTGAACAAATATCATATTACTGTGTGTGAATGTTACTGGTCCCACAGGTCTTATTTTTCATTGTATCTAACATCTAACATCTAACATGTTTGTTGTTTTCTCATTCAGAACATGGAGATGGTCCCCGTTCCAGCTCAAGGCTTTGGTAACTTCTTTGAGGGAGACTGTTACATTGTTCTTCATGTAAGTACAAAACTGGTCGATTTCTCAAGCGGCTCAACACTAATGGAGGCATGTGACTCAAACATGCCTTCATAGCATGTGTGTAACGGTTGGTCTTCCACCTGCTGTGCTTTTCACCAGATAAGTCAGAACAAGGGCTCAGGCCAGTCGGCCGACATCCACTACTGGATCGGAAACTCCTCTTCTCAGGACGAGCAAGGGGCCGCGGCCATCTACGTCACCCAGCTGGACGAGCACCTGGGTGGGAGTCCGGTCCAGCACAGGGAGGTGCAGGGCAATGAGTCTCCACGCTTCAGGAGCTACTTCAAAAATGGCCTCATGTGAGTCAAAGAAAGAAATCTGGTGTGCTAACCAGAACGGGGTGGTGACCACATAGTCACACAGCACACTTATGCTGTAATCTACCTGAGACATGAACAGTAATCCCTCTACATGAAATCATTATGACACAAATTACCCTTGTTTCGTTGAGACAGCTTAGCAAAGAAAACATTCATTAACCGCTGACTTTTCCTTGTGTTTTGTAACACTGAGGTTAAATTGCAAAATGAACAAAATAAGAAATTCAGCCAGGTGCTTTTGCAATAATCCTGCTTCATGTGTGTTCTTCAAAGTCGTTTTATTACACCTGAACTTTGGTAATGTGTGCTGATCTCTCCGCAGCTACAAGAAGGGTGGAGTGGCCTCAGGTTTTCAACATGTTGACACAAACGTCTACAACGTCCTGCGACTGCTGCACGTCAAAGGGAGGAAGCATGTCACAGCGACAGAGGTATGCAGAGTAGAATATAAAGGACAATGACAGAGATTAAAGCTGCCGGCCCTGTCCCTCCCACTGGAGCGATCACAGGCTTCACACAGCCACGCCACAAGGGGCGTCGGCACTCCCACTTAAACAAATTACGGTGTGCTTGTTGCCATAGATGTCAAAGTAGGTGTTAATTGTCTGACGAGTGCTATGACTGTGTGGTATTTAATTAATATTTGACCAACATTTGTTTTCTTTTTATTGGTTTTATGACAGCGTGTCCTTTTCATTTGAATAAAGGTATAAAGGTTAATAACTCTCCATCATGTTAAAGTTTGTGTGCGTGTGTGCAGGTGGAGGTGTCATGGAACAGCTTTAACAATGGAGATATATTCCTGCTGGATATGGGGAAAGCCATCGTGCAGTGGAACGGCCCCCAGAGCAACAGGAGAGAGAAGCTCAAGGTAATCCTCCTCTCTGATTACAAAAGATCAGTAATGCACTTGCAAAAAAGTTGCATGAGGAAATACAAAAAAAATAAAAAAAAATGACTTTTCCACATTTTATATTAACATTAATATAAAAAACACAACATTCTAATATATTTGTTTTCTCTTTTTTAATTTAAATTGGATTAGATTTTTCTTTTTGGGGGGGAAATGTTGGTTCTAACCAAATTACTTCCAAATAAAATCAGGGAAAATAATAATAATACAAAGAATTTTCCACATTACAGTCATTGAAAAGTAGGGACAGCAAATACAAATTAATTTCCCTTGCAGGTATAAATACAATTTTTATTAATCTCTATACATTAAGTCAATAATTGTCAGGTCATTAAGTCAATAATTAGTGGCAAAGCATAACAGCAAAGGAGACAGAAGTTAGGCAAAAAGGGTTATGACAGAGACAATCATAAACTGATATACATTTAGCCTAAAATATTAATTTTAGATTATTTCTCAGTCATAGCAATAAACCTGCCATTTTTATCTTTTCGATGTCCAATTGACTTAAACCAATTGTTCTGTGGACGTTGGACCAAGCTATAATCTGTTTTTGTTTGCAGGCAGTGTTGTTGGCTCAGGACATCCGGGACAGGGAGCGAGGAGGTCGAGCTCAGATCGGTCTGGTGGAGGGAGGAGATGAGCAGGACTCCCCAGAGCTCATGAAAGTCATGATGGCGGTGCTCGGCCAAAGGAGCGGGCAGCTGAAGGAGGCCATCCCTGATGATAAACCTGACCAGGTGCAGAACACCAGCGTCAGACTCTACCAGTAAGGACCTCTTCATCTGTTGGATCATTGCTGCAACGTGTCGGGAATGTTGAATACAATCACACGCTGTTCTTTCTTTCTCCTCAGCGTTTTTGAAAATAGCGGGAATCTAGTGGTTCAAGAAGTGGCCACGCAGCCTCTAACCCAAGATCTGCTGCACTCCTCGGTAATTCTCTTTCATCCTTTGAACACGTTCCTTAGAGACCGTTATACAGAGCAGGCTCATTGTTTCTTTCTCTCTGTGTCAGGACTGTTACATCGTGGACCAGAGAGGCTCCAGTGTGATGGTGTGGAAAGGCAAACAGGCCTCCAAGGAGGAGCGGAAAGAAGCTCTAAACAGGGCAGTGGTGAGTTTACTTCAAAGATTTCTATACATCAAACTGTAGTTATTTAATATGATGGTTCTTTTTTTGCCAGGATCACCAAGTTAAACAGTAATAATTTATCAACTTTTCTACCAGGGCTACATCAAAGCCAAGAAGTACCCATCCAGCACCAGTGTGAAGGTGATGAGCGAGGGAGGAGAGTCAGCCATGTTCAAGCACTTGTTCAAATCCTGGAGCGATAAAGGGCAAACTCAGGGTCTTGGTACCACCTACAGCATGGGAAAGATAGGTAACACAATACATAACCTGCTTCTTTTCACAATAACATTGCATGTTGTAGGTCTTTTTTTTTTTTTTTTTTTAATCAATTTCAGCAGTTTTTATTCGATATGTCTTTTTTTTACAATTTCATCATAAGATAATATATTTTGTTTTGCATATCATTTATATGATTATTTATTTCTTCATGTTTTATTTACTTGTGTAATACTGATTACTTTGGGTCCGTACAGCAAAGGTCGAACAAGTGAAGTTTGATGTGATGGAGCTCCACGCACGTCCTGAACTGGCAGCACAGCAGCGCATGGTGGATGACGCCTCTGGAGAAGTTAAGGTGAGGAAACTTTGTCTGATGCCAATATACGAAAAAACACAAAGTGGTAGATGGACTTATTATCCATATAAAAATTATTATTATTATTATTTTTTTAATTATTTTTGTTAATGTTCCCGTTCGGGTCAGGTGTGGCGTATCGAGAACTTGGAGGTGGCCGAAGTCAATCCAAATACTTACGGACAGTTTTACGGAGGAGACTGCTACTTGGTGCTGTACACATATAAAATATCAAACCAGCAGCATTACATACTCTACATGTGGCAGGTCAGTAACATCCCAGTAGGAATATTTTCCTTGTTTTTTTATATCTCTCTGCTACTCTGTATTAACTTGAGTTAATGTTTCTCACACCAGGGCCGTCATGCCACTAAAGATGAGATCACGGCTTGCGCCTTCCAGGCTGTCAATATTGATAACAAGTACAATGGAGCCCCGGTCCAGGTCAGGGTGGTCATGGGAAAGGAGTCTCGCCATTTCCTCGCTATTTTCAAAGGCAAACTCATCATCTTTGAGGTGCATTTTTTCTCACTGAAGATTCTTCTTTTTCAGCTACAAATGCCTAAATGCAAAAAAAAGGCCTTTATCTTGTTTTTTGTAATAGTGGTCGAAGGCTGGAGGAATTATGATACAATACGAAATGTTTTACCTCTCAAAGGGAAAGTGCTAAAAATATGATAAAGACATGAATCCTACGTTGTCCACTCTATATCCCTGTATGCATATTATATATGTGTGTGTGTGTGTGTGTGTGTGTGTGTGTGTGTGTGTGTCTTTAGGGTGGTACGGGCCGACCTGGTGTGGTCAACCCTGACCAAGGAGCCAGGCTCTTCCAGGTCAGAGGGACTAACGAGCT
Source organism: Ophiodon elongatus (assembly GCA_016806645.1). Lineage (NCBI taxonomy): Eukaryota > Metazoa > Chordata > Actinopteri > Perciformes > Hexagrammidae > Ophiodon > Ophiodon elongatus. The sequence goes on along the minus strand of JACSYO010000632.1, from coordinate 1,233,726 downwards.
GAACACCAAGGCCACTGAAGTGATGGGGAGGGCCTCGTCTCTCAACACCAACGATGTCTTCCTGCTCAAGACCAATCATATATGCTACCTGTGGTATGGAAAGGTACGTGCTTCGTTGTGGAACACTATAACAAGCTGACAGAGCCTCAAATGAAAAATGTGAATTTGTGTTTGTGTGTTTGCTTTATCACACAAATCCCTGCTTGTTTGATGTCTGCTTCTGTGTGTCTGCAGGGCTGCAGCGGGGATGAGAGGGAGATGGGGAGAGCGATGTCTGATGTGCTGTCCAAGCAGGACAAGCAGGTGGTGATGGAGGGCCAGGAGCCAGCTGAATTCTGGGTAGCTCTGGGAGGAAAGGCTCCCTATGCGTGTGATAAGAGGTAAGCACAGACAGCAGCGACATCACACCTTTGAATCAAGCTTTCTTTTGGTGATATTATTGCAATCTCAAGGGAAAGAATTAGTTGGTTTTCTTGTTTAACGATAGTTCAGTAGCCACATATTAATGACGATCAACATTCAACCCTTGTTATTCTCTACATATTTTCTTTTTACTCTATTCTATAGGATATAAAGCCAAAATAACTAAAACAGCATATAAACAAGGACTCCAAAACCATGCCCAAAAGGCTCTTTAATCATATTTTGAAACATTAATAAGCTTACACTTAAATCTCATGGATTATTTTTATATCAAGGTCAGTGGAGTATGCCCAATGTCAACTGAAATATAGTCTGCACACACACACACACACACACACACACACACACACACACAAATATCAGATTACACAGCTGTGATGACGGTGGGAGCTCTGTGTTGTTGCAGACTGCGGGTGGAGGAGCCTCCTCACAGTCCCCGGCTGTTTGAATGCTCCAATCAGATAGGTCAGTTCAGGATGACCGAGGTGGACGACTACGCTCAGTGTGACCTGGACGAAGAGGATGTCATGCTGCTGGACACCTGGGAGGAGGTGAGAGGCAGTGGTGAACCCAGGCTGTTAATAGCACAGAGGTGTGTTTAAATGTTACCGGGTCAGAGTAGATGAAAAGGAAACACAGCATGAATGAGAGATTTCATTTTGGCTTCACGCGACTGTACCCTTTTAGAGCGATTGTCTCTTTGGAATGATGCAGTTGGATCCCAAAACAAACAAAGCAAATCACAACACAACATCTGAATGTTGCCTGTGCACAGACGGATGCTATTAAAATGAAGCTGAGCAAAGTTGGTGGGGTTTTGAAAGGGACATGTTAAGGCAGAATCTCCAAATTGGCCATTTGGGTACATTTCGGTACCATCTGTTCCATTTGAAATGTTCCAGATAACTGTAAAATGTATTTAATTTACATATCACTACAGGTTTTGATTAAATCTAAATACAGCTGTTTTGGGCTTAGTTATAAAAAAGTAAATCAATGAGACCTTTTATATATGTCCCCTTTTAAAGAATCCATTGGTCCATTGGACCAGCGCATTCCTTTTACATGGGTGCAGCATCAATATTCATCCACTAGATGGAGACATAGACCCTGTTTTCACATGGAATGTTGAAGCTAGACTAGTTTTAAATGCTCATCCATGCCATGCAAATGAAACACAGACAGCTGGAAAATTACCCTGAGACTTTCCCCCGGTAGAAGGACGCTCCATCAGTTCAAATATAAACCTACTTCTTTTAAATAGAAATTAGAAGAAAGAATAACATTTTTGAAATTTTTGAGAGTGCCTTGGTGAGTATCTCCAGTCTGAGTTTCCATCGAGCTGCAGGACTTTTGGTTCATGTCAAAGGTACAATTTTAGTTGAGGTGAAAGCTGCAACACTACTTTTTATGGGATTATTTATTTTACAAACTTCTTATATCATTCAGATAATCCATAAATAAGCTCTTGTGAGGGAAGGTTAGATCAGCTCACAATAAAAGAAGGAAGAAAGAGTCCTTTTGGTACAATGAACAGAAGTCTTTTTCAAAGAACACTTAACAATTAACCCTCTTACATCAGCCTATTAATTTATACATCAACTAATCTCAAATTTGCATCTTAATGGTAAACGCTCGACAGCATTGAAGTTATTTGAAGATCTTTTGGACAAAAAGCTGAATAATATTATCGATTTATCCATAAACAGGTTTGGGTTTCAAACAGGGATTGAACAATTAAAGTCCCTTTATTAATGAAAATAATATTTATATATATATATATATATATATATATATATGTATATATGTATTATGACAAATATTAAGCTATAGCTGTTGAGCACATGTAGTGTGTTAGTGGAGTAATAGGTACAATACTTTCCTCTCTAATGTTGGGACGTATTCTTGAGCCATGTCTTTGTGTTCAAGTGACTAATAGGGACAAACATTTTTTAAATTGCTTCAGTATTGAGGGAGAAGGCTGTAGAAAACTGCTGCTAAACAGGTTTCAATTTAATCATATCAAGCAATTAATCATATCTCCGTCAGTGTTGTTTTTGCCACTGACAGTGTCTGAGATTGTTATTTTCAGTGTCTGACAACATTATGGAAAGGCTACTTGATTAAAAACACTTAGTTCACAGTGCTCTAGAAGGGATTTATCTTTATTTTTCTTCTTTTTCTAAAACACCTCAGATTTTCTTGTGGGTGGGAAACTCGGCTAACGAGTATGAGACCAAGGAGGCGTGGAATAGTGCGCAAGAGTACCTGAGGACTCACCCTGCAGGCCGCGACCCCGACACACCCATCATCATTGTCAAACAGGGCTATGAACCGCCCACGTTCACCGGCTGGTTCAATGCATGGGATACGCATAAGTGGAGTGTGAGTTTGTTACGGGCTCTTTGATCTCAGTGAGAGGCCCCAGAGTACTCTTGTTACAATAATGTGGCATGATTCAATTATTTTTCATGGTATTATGAATGTGCATTTCCATTAAATCAGCACATATGACTGAAAAGAGGCACACACATGTGAACGAATCATTTTAGAAATTAGAAAGAACATGTAGTCACATGTGGATGATTTCTTGAATTTTTGAAGATGAAGACGACCCTGCATGCTCACGAATTTTCAAACCTGGCTCATTGATCTTCTCCACAGGGAGGCAACTCCTATGAGGAGATGAAAAAAAAGCTGAGTGATCCAGCATCTCTCTCACAGATCACTGTTGTAAGTGATTGATTAACACTAATCCTTTCATTAATTTACTAAATATACTAATATCACAAATGTAAAAACGCATAATGTCTCTAATGTGTTAAATAATACTGCTACTAATCTGTGAATATTTACATTTTTGATGTTTTCTCGAAAATGTCATGTATAAATCCACCAAAAATAGGATTTCACTCACCCATGTCCTACGTCTGCAGGATCTGAATAACTCTAATCTCAAGAAGAGTCCTGCTGGGGTTAGTGGAGGTGGTTACAGGGCTCCAGGAGGCCCCACAAGCTCCCCTCCACCCTACCGGTTCCACGGAGGTGATCTGTCCCCCAGACCCTCTACTCCCACCAGCCCGTCAACCCAGAGAGCCCAGACCTCTGTGTCCATGAACATGTCCCCCTCCTCTAGCTTCAGTCCATCCTCCCCAGGGGATGGCACTGTGTCCTCCTCTGCTGGAAGCTCTGGGATGTATGTGGACCCAGAGCTCATCGTCAACAAGTCTCCCAGTGAGCTGCCAGAGGGAGTGGACCCCAGCCAGAGAGAGGTGGGTAAAGAATTATGGATGTTGCAAAAGCATGGAAGTCCTTATGTGCGAGGTGTGAATGCTGCAACCGGGGCTTTGTGGACGTGCCTTCTTGTTGGAAAGTCACAGTTAAAATCAGAGATGTCCTGATCGCGGTTTTGTCTAAGGATCCTGATTCGACTTAATATTGAGTGTAATACAATCTAATGTGGATATTTGTTAAATGGTTTATTCAGTATTACAGCTGCACGGCATACAAAGGCTACGGTAACATTTCACTGAAATGCAGTACAGCACAAACACACAATTAGTTCAGCTGTTCACTCAGTTTGTTTAAAAATAGACACAAAATTACTACAAGGAAACAGAAAATGAACTGAAAATAGACACAAAATGACTGAAAAAAGAGACACAAAACAACTCCAAGAGACATAAAATGAATACAAAGTGTCACAAATTAAGTACAAGGAGACATAAAATGACAGCAAGCAGACACAAAACAACTACAATGAGAGAAATTGACAAGAAAGATGCACAATGACTACAAAAATACAAAAATGGAGACAAAGTAACTACAAAGACACAAAATAACTACAAATAGACAAAAGCGCAAAAAAAACATCAAATACACACAAAACGAACACAAAGAGACACAAAACGAACACAAAGAGACACGTCTCTTCTCAGCCTGCCGCCTGTGAGGAGGGGCCGTCTACAAGTCTGTGCCAAGATCTCAAAATCCCTCCACGGCTGTAAATGTGATTCATTAAATATGACGTGATTCAGTCATAACTAGTGTGTGTTTCCTGATGTATTAACACAGAGAGTACAGCAGAGGTCAGCCTAACTGTTTCCTGTGCTCTGATTTAAGGATTACCTCTCTGATGTTGCTTTTGAGAACCTGCTTGGAACGACTCGCCTAGACTTCAAGCGTCTGCCCAAGTGGAGGCAGAGCGACATGAAGAAGAAAGCTGGACTTTTCTGAGAAACATGCGCCGTTGGATTTCCAAGGAAACAAAGTCGAAGCAGTCTCACTTTTATTCAGACAACTTCTTTGTCAGCTGTTGGCTGAAAGACGAGATCGGTCCTTGATCATTTCACCTGAATATTGTTTTTTCTTTTTCTTTTTCTGACTGTTTTCCACCATAAACCAAGTTAAAGTGATTAAAAATGTTAGAATTAGCTTATTAGTATGATTTTGAATATATACAAAATCAAGGACACAATTTACAGTTAAATGAAGACTATTTGCAATTGTTGTGCTTTATATTTATCCATATTTTTCAATGTTTTATGCTAATTGTTCCGTGATCTGATTTTCCTCAGGATATTATTGTCATTGGCTGAATCACTTTATGATGAATAAACACTCAAACGCTTGAATCAGGGACTCTGCTGGTTTTATTTGAGAGCCAGTGCAAATGCAGATAAGAGACAAGACAAGTATGATTTAAAATATTTCTTTGACATGAAAAACTTGATAAGATGAATTATTGCTCAATATGTTAAAAGCAGATTTATGTTTTATGTTAAAACATTGACAAACATTGTGGAGCAGACATTCATGGTGCTCTATCAATGGGCAAAACATTTGCCTTTTGATATCGTCCTGTTTGTACTGTTGCTCCAGTGACCAACATCATTACCACACTAAAGTTAAATCAAGGCATCAAGAGTCACTAAAACCGTTCAGTGCTTCCTGTGTTTCTTGACAAATACATTGTCAGCATGATTTGTATGATCCTGAAGGGATAGAAAGCCTCAAGAGATCATTATTGTACCACCCTCCTCCCCGATATGGCAAATACAGTTTCATGACTTTCTTTAAATACTTTTCCACACTGCTCTTTCATTCACATCTTCATTCACTCTTTCTTTGTTAACATACAACAACTCTCTACCATACTTTTCTTTTTAAAAAGCTAAAATTACACAATGACCGGAAACTGTTACTGTTTTTTTTTTTTTTCGGGAGATATTTGATAAGAGTTAAATTATGTTTAGCTTTAAAACGGGACAAATTCCTTTTGAAGAGTTTTTAAAAAAAAAAAATTGTTGTTGCTGACGTGAAGGTTTATCCAACCGCGGTCCTACCGGGCGTCTACGAGCATGAGATGCAAAAACAGTCCGGCCGAGCAGATGACGTCACCTCTCTTGGTCAGCAGCGGGACGTGGCGATACCCTGGAAGAAAAAGGGAAGCGAGTTTTAGCTTCATCAGCAAATCAGAGTAAAAAACACTTCATACATTATATGAAGCACGAGTCATATGATTTACATACAGCTGGCAGGAACTATTGCCCCATCTGGGCTCGTTCCATCTTGCTTTCTCCAGTTCAGTGCCTGGTGCTGTCTGACTCTCTTACCGTTCTGTACGCTGGTGAGCGGTAGACAGTACTGCCCGATGAGATCATTTTGGGATGTTGAGTCATAGTCCTCCACCACAAACCGCAGCATGGCCAGCTCTGGGACGTGGATGTCAAACATGAACTTCTCATTCCACATCGGGTTGAACCCTGCAGGGAGGGATTGTTGTTCAGCGTGTGACATTTGCTCGGGGGGGAGGGGAAACTGAATAATGCAGTGTGTGTGTCCATATCGGTGTATGTTTATGTTTATGTGCGTTACACTCACCATTGTTATCGATGTAGTGCGTCTCCTTGCTGGCGTTGTCTGCTGGGACGCCGTAGATCTCCACTCTCACCAGAGGGTCAACGATGGATTTTTGTTTGTCTTTGTTGAGTTTAGGTAACTGCTGAGCTGAGATCACCTTTTGTATCGGGAAACGAAACACAAATATGTAACAATACAACTATGAAGAGAAATAAAATCATGTCTACAGCATGAAAAGTCACTCGCAAAAATCTGAGATTCAAAGCCTTGACTCCACTCCACATGGCACCTTTAACTTTACTTTAAGGCCCAGACACCCCGACCGTTGGCTAATTTCGAGCTGTTGGTAAGCGTCTGTGGCCCTGTTTCATAATCTTTTTGGTGTCGCACACACACACACACACACACACACACACACACACACACACACACACACACACACACACACACACACACACATCTCTTCTCATTTTTCATCCCATCTCATCTGGACTTTCCAATACACAAATATTTTCACAACAACCAGTCCATCTGGAATGAAGCTAACCGGTGAGCGAGAGTGGAAATGGGAGACAAACTGCTTTGGTTCAGGTATGTATTATAATAACGGCTTGTTAGGTCTTCCTGCTTCCCTATTTCGAATGAGGAATACCAACTACCGTTACCTTCTGGTAAGGAGAGTTCTTTCCTCTCACGCAGGTACAGAGCGTAGGTGCTAGGTAGTCGTTGGCTGTAATCTTTGCAGTGTGTTCAAGTGCAACACAGGCGGCGCGAGGCAACACAACAGTCGGTCTTCGTCGGCGCTAGTTCTTTGGTGTCAGTTTGGTTGTGACCTATCTTTCAGGTTCAACTGCAAGTAACTCTCACCATAACATTAAAGGTCATCTTCTTTAGCCAGGGCCCTTTGGAAAGTGTGCTGGGGTCAAACTGAGAGGACAGGCTTCTCTGGAATTCTGGTTTCAGGATGTAGCCACAAGCACCGTTTGGAAGAAACCGCCCCTGGTTTATCTGCATCTCCTTGGAGGGTGTCTGGAAGTTCAACGCCACTAAAAACCAAATCAGAGAGAGAAGGGAGTGAAATCATTACTTTTTACTCTAACTCTTAATATACTAATGGCTGGATTTCTGCACATAGTAAAGGGAGTGTACCTATCTGGCAGCCAGCATTCCACATGGGCACCGGGTTATAGTTGGAGGAGTCCGTTCTGGAGCCAGCTGGGTAGATCCTACTGAGTTTGTCCATGTTGTGATGGATGTAGGCAGTCGCTACGAGAACACATTGAAACAGTTTTCATACTCTGCTCATGAGAAGTCATACTTGAACGTGTCAGTAAGGTTAGTAAGTTATGATGTTCACCTGAAGTATCAGCCAGGTTGAAAGCTTTACTCTCCTTGAATGAGGACATCTCATAGAAGGCTTGCGTTTCCTTGGCGTGCTCAAAGCCACTAAAATGGACACTCTTGCAGTAGATGACAATGTTTGAGAGCTCTTTGGCAAGTTTGATTTTTGATTTCTAAAAGGAGATAGGATAGCAGCTCAGTTTTGTTGACGGAAATACATGTATTTTAAATATGTATTACTAACACGTGACACACCTTTGATTTGGCTTTCTGGTCGTTCTCCTTACAATCTGCAGCCTCATCCTCCTCAGACACGGTGTCTTCCTCTATGAAACTGTTATTGTTGAGGGCAGCATCCAGTTTGTTCAACCGCTTCCCTTTGATGAGGAACTTTCGCTTCAGCTCCTGCACAGAAACCGAGAAAATGTGTGCTTATGTGTTGTTATGCAACTCATAAAAGTAATGTGCCACGTAATTGCTGAATGTAGGGGAAGCATATTGTTGTCTTTCAATGGAAAAAAGCATGACTGGTGACTCACGCCCTTTCAGCAGCCAATGACAGGAAAATGCTATGTAATGCATAATTAGAATTTCCTTGGGAGCTCACAATGCCACAGGCATTTATCCCATGGGTGCTACATTTGAACAGGACTTGGGGATGTCACTGAAAGATGATTTGACGTGCACATTTTTGCCCTCCTCTCTTTGTGTCGCTTCTAGTGCTGAGGACTTTTTCAATACATCCGTCATAGATGTTTATTATCAAAGATATAATAAGGTCTAAAGGAAGAAATATTTAAGGGAATTGACAGTGAACAATGAAATTAGTTTGTTGCAGAAAAAACAGCATTTATATAATGCTTGGTTAATGGCATGCACACCGAGAGAAACACTAAAAACTAGCCCGTGTTCACATACAAATGAAACTCCTTTGCCAAAAAGTGCACTCAGTATAGTGCAGATCTCCGCCAGGTGTGGCTCCTCTTCCCTCCCAAACAAAGAAGAGTTGGATCTCAGTCACTTGTCGTTCCCGGCTCCATTACAGTCCAGATGGCAGCGAAGATAACAAAAATATATCTTAGGGGATTTATTAATCTCATATTGTGACTGATTTTTTTTGCATCCTAATTTATCGGGTATGCACGCACACAAATGGTCGTAACGCATTATCTCCCCAGTGGCTTACGCCTGCCGGAGATAACAACTGACTACTCATTAGCTAATAAACAAGTGCTCACTCAGTAATGATGCTAAAATGCAAAGCTCCAGATCGTGTGTACCCATGTTGTTCAAACATAGAGGAGGAGCAGAGGCTTGAGATTGATGCTGTTTTGATTCTGTGCTCGTGGTTTAATTTGGTCCTCACATAATGAGGATTGGGTTTTACTTTAACCTCATCAGCTTTGTCTCCCAGACAAATCTTATAGTCACGTCAAAGTAAACAGGAAATTGAAGTGGTTCATTAACTTAAGAGGTGGAATTTTTAGGTGCGGTCTTTCTTTCTTTGGTATTTGGGAGCAAAGTTTTAAAGACTATGAATGCGTCATAAAAGGAATCAGTGAGCTGAGATTCACGAACCTCAGGTGAGGGGAAGTTGGTGGGCATGTTGTTGCCCAGAGGCTTTGTGACCAAAGCATCACCCAGGATGGAGATCAGGTAGTGGGCCATGAGCTTCTGTTGGTCTACGGTGCAGTGGTTCTCCAGGGACAGAATCACTGGGTAGTCAGATGTCTGGAGAAACGAAGGAAACAACCATTCAGTGAAGGTGAAGCTCTCCACAACTGTCTGAATGAGAAGAACAGGGATGGATATGAAACGCAATCATCATTATTTCACATACTTTGAAGGCGAAGTCATTGATGGCTTTGATGACGTCTCTAAAGAGCACTTTGGACGTGAGTGTGTATCCGTGGTAAATGACAGGCTCGCCGTTAGCCCCGTCCCAACAGTCCAGCTCCACACAGCGACAGCTCTTCATCAGTGCTCTGCAGGGAAAGAAAACCTTCATGAAAACCTGGGATCACTACACTCCAGCTTTCTTTTTGCAACGCATGTTGACATGTTTCCAGGAAGTTAACGTGCATTTCGACCAAAGGAAACTAGAGTCGGTTTTGGTTCCTGGGACATTCGTAGTTTCTGTCCCCTTAAAAGTCCCTGCTCCCAAGGTAGCACTTGGTAGGACCTGGAACTATTTGGGTGGATGGACACAAGCCTGCTTCAACTTGTGTGCATCATTCTGGTTTCATTTTGATCATTTATCACACTGATTGTTGCTGGTTTTCTTTAAACACAATTATGTAGCTAACTCCTTTACTAGAAGTGTGAAAAAGCTCCAGTTGTTTAGATACATTGGAAAGCCAAACAAGAATGTACTTTAAATACTTTTACTTTACTTAATTCCTAAGTTCAGTACCTGGGGCTATCAGGTTGGAAAATGACGATCTATATGTCCAACAAATTGCCATAAAGTTGAAAGGCTGTTGTCAGAACTCAAGTAACGTTACATACAGTAGTACAGCATGTTGGTAAAAGTAATTACTTGATGTAGGCTTCTGTGCTGCTGGGTCCTTTGAGTTGGTCTGCCATCAGGTATGTGTTGTGTGAGGAGGAGATGTAATAATGGTTGAGGGGCTGGTGCATGTCCTCATACACCTGTTTGTGGGCCTGGTTGAGGATGGAGCCCTCCTCCTGGTGCATGTACATCAGGAAGCCATCTTTGGACATGCACTTGTTCTGCTTCGCTGGTGGACAGAGGACAGACCGACCCGGTGAATATGATACGATATGTGGAATGTGACCGTGTGTCTCTCAATACTGTGTTGTAATAAACTCCAAATGAGTCCTTCGTCCTACCTGTCTCATCCACCTCATATTTGTCAATCAGCTTGAGAGCGTCCTCCATGGACACCTGCTCCCTCTGCTCATTCAACAGGAAGTTGAGCAGGTCTCTGGCGCTCATCTGACCCTCTGTTTGAGCGCATTGCCCAAAAATCACATCTATCTCTTCCCGGTACGTCAGCAGGTCGTAGAAGTGCTTGATCTCTGAGCCCTCCAGGGAGCCTGAATTGGACGCGTCACATTTCTATGTGACATGATGAAACACACACTGGATTTTAAGTTTGGCGAACTACGTTATGCATTTTTATGGATAACATATCGATGCAATGGCTCTTTGCGACTCACCTTGAAAATTTCCGCTGCGTAAGTGTCGTCCACTTCAATGTTGACCTGTCTCAGGAAGTGCTTCAGCTCCTTCAGGGTCATCTTGTTGTCATCATTCTTGTCTGCTTTCCGCATGCAGTTGATGATCCAACTGACATTTCGATTTAAGAATTATATTTGAACCAATTAAGAGCAAAACAACAAATCTGGGACAGCATAGAGGCACTTGTCTGCTTTTAGGAGTTCAACAGAAGAAACCATTTGAGAAACGCGAATGCAAACACTTCACTAAAAGACCCAGAAGTCAAGGATACTGCTCACTCTTCTGCTGGCGGCTGAGGTTCAGCATGTTGCTCATGATCTTGTCCAGGCCGTTGACCCACCGTTTCGCCTCCTCCTCGTTGGCCGCCATCAGGTCCAGATTTTTCTTGCGGCCCTTGAAGATGATGGAGAAGCACTGGTCTTCCACATTGCTTTGGGTGTGTTTGTTAAGCCCCTCAGACTGACGGCCTTTGCGCACTGAATCAATGTCATCGATGGAGACTGTTTGGAGAGAGGAAGGGCTTTGTTTAGAAAACAAACAAAACACTAGAATGCACCCAGAAAGAAGCCGAAACAAGTATAAACAATACTTCAACACGCTGTGAGTTTAGTTTGACATGCAACATCCTCTTAGGATTGGAGTCAAGTTTCTATCTGAAATATACAAGTAATAATGTGTTTCACAAACTAATTAACTCCATGATGGAAACTCCTAGTCTGGATTACTAACAAAATTAAGTTATTGTTTGTCTTTCCACAAAATCTAATATATTTCAATACAAACTAGATAACATTTATATTACATTATTATATGTACATGATTGAGAAACGATCACCTGCATTGTTTTGTTATTTGGAAAAGGCCGAAACGTCAAGACAATTAATAGCTTCTTAGAATCATATATACAGTAGTTTTCAGTGTGATAACTGGGAACAACCATGACCCCGCTGGAAGTCACACATGGCCCTTTAAAGTAGAAGTTGACGATCCGCACTTAGACAAGTCAGTATCTTGTGGCAGCAGACTTTTTGTCCTGGTGGGCACAAACAACACAGAGCTTATCTACAGGAAGGCTTTTGTTTCTGTGTGGTAGCTCGCTTCTGTGGCCTTCACTCACAAGCCACAACAGTTGAATATTTACTATTGTAACAAACACAAAGCAACATTAGAAGTCGTTTGTGTTGTTGTTTTGTTTATCCCCGTAAGACCAATATTCACTCTCCTAGCTGTGTTTGAGTCAGCTCCTGGGGGGCATATCTCCTGGGGGGCATATCTCCTGGGAGGGAATATCTCCGGACTTAGACAAGTCTTTAGCTTCTAAATGCACCAATACGTTCACTATATCAGCTCAACGCTGACTTTGTCTGTTTGCTGTAAAGTTGTGGTCCATAAAACCAAAACAATGAGCTGAAAGACCCCTTTCCTATTACATTATATCATTTGATTCACTATAGAAACATTGATTAGTGCAGTTTTAACTTTATGTATTCTGGAACAACTGAGAAGATGAATGCAAAATGCGTTGTTTCCCCCCAAACAAATCTCTTCTCTCATGCAGAAATAAATTGTAGTGAGATAGGATCTTCTACAACAGAATTCTTTCTTATTACAACTACCAAACATGTTACATAACAACAGTGGGTTGAGCTTGAATCTTGTTTACCAAAAACTAAACTGAGCAACATTTTTAGAGCCCTCGGAGACGGTCGGAGAGATGTCCTCTCCGACATTTTGTTGTTGTCTGTTGAACATTTTGAGTCTTTGGCAACCCAAACACATTCCACAGACATTTGATAACTGCATTTAACATTTGATGCAATATGACCTCGCTTGATCTCCTCGCCTCACACACTGGCACACATGGGCAGCACATCAAATACTTTGATCAACATTTATGGGATTGAACACCCACACAAAGAGAACATTTACTGAAGGTGTCTGCACCATATTACCCCACTAGAGAGCTGCGCTCACTGAATGCGGGGCTACTTGTGGTTACTGGAGTCTTAAAAAGTAGGATGGGAGCCACAGCCTTCAGTTATCAAGTTCCTCTTTTATGGAACCAGCTTCCACTTTCAGTCCGGGAGGCAGACACAGTCACCACGTTCAGGAGTATGCTTAAGACTTTCCTTTTTGATAACGCTAATAGTTAGGGCTGCTCAGGTTTGCCTTGGTCCAGCCCCTAGATATGCTTCTATAGGACTAGACTGCTGGGGGACATCTTAGGATACACTGAGCTCCTCTCTCCTCTTCGCTATCTCCTTTTGTATGAATTCATGTCCCATCAATGCATATTACTAACTTTGCTCCTTTTCCGGAGTCTTTGTGCCTTCTCGCCTCACAGGAACATGGGTCGTGGTTACGTCTGGACCCTGGTCCTGCCCGACACATTAGTAGTAGTAATGCCAATACCATTACTGCTTTTATTATCATTATTATTCTACTATATCCACTGTTGCTGTTATTTTTGGTAGTTGTAACTTTTTCATCATGACTACTCTTATTATATGAATAATGTCATGTGCATAGAATGTGTTATAACTCTGTTATGTTGTTCATTCTGTACACATGACCTCTATTGTACTTGTGTCCATCCTCTGTTGCTCTCCCTGAGGTTTCTTCCCTTTTTCTCCCGGTTAAAGGAGTTTTTTGGGGGGAGTTTTACCTGCACTGATGTGAGGTCCCGGGACAGAGGATGTCGTATGTGTACAGATTGTAAAGCCCTCTGAGGCAAATTTGTAATTTGTGATTTTGGGCTGTACAAAATAAATTTAATTGAATTGAATTGCACACAAAGTCTGTTTTAACCCATACATTGGGGGGTCCTGCTTTGTTGTTGAGCAGCTTAATGTACGGAAGAGCACGCACGGCCACGCATGATGTAATCACGCTAAATGGCAACAACCGCCCTTGTAACAAAACACCAGAAGCTTAGCTAAGAGGCCATATGTTGAAGCTGGGTTACAATCACAGTGTTTCCACCCTTTACATCCCGAGGCTGGGGAGTCTAGTGAAGAGCGACCATTGTTCCTGAGAGAATCAGAGACTATCTAGGGGCAGGATGAATCTAAAGGTCAGACTACTTGGAGAGAAAAACAAGACAGTGAGGGGGCGGTGTGGAGAAACACACCCAAACGCTTGGTGGTTTACCCTCAGCTGATTGCTGGATGAACAAAATACCTTGGAGGCACCCACCAGAAGAGCAGTGTTAGTTTAATCAGCGCTTGCACATTATCCCCACAAAAAAACAGACCACCGTACGGGAGTTTAGGATCGTGAAGTTGGATCATTTTCAGAGAATTCAGTCTCTCCACAATGTCCACGTCATGTCATCCGTGTCACGCCCGGCATTGCTTGAATACCAGATTAAATTTAATACAATGAGATTATTGTGCAAGTTAAAAGTCCTTGCTGCTGTTTTCAAAACTCTTTTCTTCAAAGAGAAGACAGTATTTAGCAGTGGAGAGGGTGTTTGTCGTTAGTAAGCCTTGTCAGTGTGTGAATGTAAGCTTACGACGGCGTATTAGGTGTATTAAATCAGTTTGTTGTTCTCTTCTGAATCGGCCCAATTCATGCCAGAGTCAAGGTCTGGATACTTATGGTGATAATATGGTGATTCTGGGCCAAACTTTTTACTCTGAATACTAAATTCCCCAGCTCTTTGATTGATTTTTTATATTTAACCTATAATAGCCCTCATACGCTGTCGTATAATTAAGACCTTAAGGTTCCCATTCAGCTTGTGGTCGAGGTGGGTAGAACAGTTGAAAATGACATGCAAAACAAGAACCGCCTACTTACCAAATCTGTTCAGACTTGTTTGAATATGAGTCCATGAATATTGTTTACACAAATTCTAAACTGATACGTTTGCCAATATTATCAATGCCTTTATCTCTGTGACAAATAGCAGACTGACAGTAATACAAGGGAGGTGTATCATGAGAGATTTGTGTTATATTTTTCCACCTCATGTGACCCTGGCAGTGTGTACGTGCCTGTGTATCTGTGTGTGTGTGTGTGTGCGTGTGTGAATGCTATCAAGGCAAATGTTAGTCATGGAGCGTGGGAAAAAGAGAACAGGAGCTTTTTACAGTCTATTGAAACTAATGATAAGTCGACCAGAGTGGAGGGCTTTTCTCTCACTCAGGATGATTTACAGCCACGACATAGAAATGTGTCCGCAGCAGTAAAACAACTTCTGCTTCGGTGAAGCATCTGGAAAAAACTCTGGTTAAAAACAATACGTGCTTTAGAGTTTATTGGTAAGCCCACAGGAAAACAATAACACATGCACGCTTATTTCTGTAAACAAGGAAATGCCTGCGACTTCAAGGCCCATCTCTAAGCCAGTTTGGTCATGTTAAATATCAGCTTTGACACACAACCGTTCACACGACCGTATCGATCGATATCACCTCTGCGTGTGCGTCTACTGTGTCTGTACGGGGAAGATTACGGGCACTGCTCTGTCTTTCAGTGTTTGTGCAAGGCTCAGGCTGGGGCCAGAGGTTATCAGGTCTGGTGGCAGCAGCTGCCGTCCGGGATTGGAGGGAGATCCGAGAGGCCCAGGGGACGTATGCATATTCACACCCTGACAGTGGCTTACTAAACTAGAAATCAGAGGAAATCTCACACACACAAACAAACACTAGTACTTTCCAATCTGTCTTTGGCCTCACAGTAGTACGCAGAATGTGTGTGAGTTCAATGTCACCACTTCTCACATATTCCAGTACCAGTGGGATTTGAAGGGTGTGTTTGCAAGAGGCTATTGTTGCGATCTGAAAGGAGAACTCTATGTTGACAGAATAATAGCAGACAGATGAACAGCTTAACAGATGAACAGCTCCACAGTGGGTTGGGTGAAAAAAACTCACAGAAACTGGAACTAAGGAGGATTTTAGGCTTTGTGTAAATAAAAAAGTGTAACCCATGTAGAAGGCAACACTCACAAGTCTGTTTCCGCCTGAATGTTTTGTGGGACTCATACCACAACGTCCTGCAGTCTTCCTGCAGTTTGAAGAAGCGGTTCTTCTGCCAGGAGCTTGAGCGAATCTTGATCAGCTCCGAGCCGACCAGCAGGAACTGTAGATCTGGGTCTCCCTCCAAACCTGTAGAGGTCATACACACATCTTTAACATCTTTTATCAATTTAACTGCACTTCCATAAAGTTGGAGTCACAAGAGACAGATTTAAAAAACAACAGTCAAAGTTGTAGCAATGGAGGTCCAGATACCTGACTTTTATGGGTCAAGCTCCAAAAACGCTGAAACTATTTTTCCCATAATGCAACCAATAGCATCTTTTTATTTGACCCTTCCTGCCTCCACTTTGTAACACAGGTATAATAAGCAGTTTTATCGAAGTTCCAAGGCCAAGACACTGCTCGGATCGTCCTATTTTGTGTTACATTTGATCAAATCCAACTGTACTCAAAGGAAGAAAGGGAAATGTTGAAAGATGGTTTATTTGGAGACTTGCTTTTAGTCTCCAGGAGCACCGATGACATCATTATTAAGGTTATTTTCTCAGACTTTAGAAATCTCCCTCTAGAGCCACAGAAGGGATTACACTGTTATACTGTTTTCACAGCCCAATACTCCTAAAATAAATTCGCCATTGAGTAAAATCAGTGGTGTGGCCCTACAAACATAAACTACACGCCCCTCTATACAACCTTAGTTTGGCTATGACTCCTGGCTTTCACTAAGAATAATTGTATTTTTGTGGAATGAACGTCATTTCTTTCTTTCTAATGGAAGATCTTTCCACATTATTCAGACGATTCCTTTCTTTTTGTCTGAAAAAGACCCTGTAAATCTGAGTATTATAGTCAGCTGATCATGAACCAGTTTCTATTACATTACCTGTGTGAACTTCTGTACTCAGTGCAAGTTGCTTATCATTCAGGTGAAGTTGCTGATTAAGGCTTACTGGGAAGGACCTGTATGACGCTAAAAGCAAGCAGGACAATGCTGGCAGGTCAATGTTTAGTCAATTTGTTTTCTGTCTGTGCAGATGTGAGGCAATGTTGGTGTTAGTCAGTGCATTTGGGTGGGACTGAGCTTTGCACATCACGCCCAGTTAAAATGGTGGTCATTAAATACAGAGCAGTTGTGTAAAATGTGTATCGACGTCCTCTCGGTCGGCAAAGGGGCATTTGAGGATAAATGCATTCACAACAACTCAGCTGGGATAGTGTCAGGGTCGTGGGCAGGAACCAAACATTGCAGACATTTTTTCCCCCGGGTTGCACCGCAGACTCACAGAGGCTGTTTATGAGCCTCTGAAGGACCAGGGGAAGCAGCTCGAGAGCTTCAACACCGCCCCTACTCAGTCAGGCTTTCCCTCAGCAGTTTAACCTACTCGGCGTGTCGTGGCAGCTTCTACTTGATTTGTCACCCCCTTGCTCATGTTATCTACTTTACCATGAAGAAGTGGTTCTTAGTCACCCACCAGGTCTATTTAGTGAAAAGAGAACAGAAATAAACACTTCCCATATCTGTGAATTTGAAGGAAGTTTATGAAAAGAAGATGATGTTTTCTTGTCACTTCTTTTGCTGTGTAATCAGTTTCAGATGCGACGTCGCCTACACCCATACTGTGAGGCAAGCTAGGGCAAGAAGATGGTAAGAATAAGGTGAAATGCCTCTGAGGAATTGGGTAATGTAGAGGTTTCTCACACAACATGGGAGGGAGCCGGGGTGCTTTTTGTTTTCCCATGGGAGAAAACAACTGTGGCTTGAGATCTGAGGAAACAGATGCTGCAAAAGACCCATTTATGGGACAGAAAAGGTTGAGCAAAACAAACAAGCTGGTGCAACAGGTTGTCGCTATAACAAAGTATTAGTTGCTGTGTAGAGCTTTATAACAGTTTGTATTTTATTGCTCTGCTGTCCTCTTTTTGAGAATGACTATGATATCATGGACATATGCTGGTAACATTTTTTTTTCTCAAATCAAGCACAATGAGAGGCACAGGATGACTTAGAAGAAACACCACAGAGGCCATTCAGCTCTTTTGAAGGTTAAAACTCCTTCCTGTGTTTGTCCCTTTTTGAGAGACAAAGAGATAGCATGCGATGCCATTTTCAACTACCCCCCCTCTGAGTTGCCATATTGACAGAAAGAAAGAAAGAATTTACCGCTCCAGGCGATGAGGAAGCCCACAGCCTCTTTATGCTCTACACACACAGTGCGTTGCCTCCTAGAAACCCAAACATAGTATCCTGCACGTTTGTATATGATCCCTGATTTATGTTGACAAGGGAATCACCTTTCAAATCCAGGTTATCAAAACATTTACACCTTTGGGGAACTTACCTAACCGTTTTCCATTCTCCTCCGCAACTCTTTTCACTTGCTCCTGGAAAGCTCGCTCCTCTGATTTCGTCCTTTTCGGACGCTTATGTAAACAAGACATTGTGGAATAACTTTTTCCTCTTCTTTATTTATTTTTATAAAAACATGAGATATCCAGTCGGAGGTTGATGTGTGTTCGGTGTGGAGGCTCAGCAGCCACCACGTCGTCCCCTCTCATGGGGCGGGTCTAAACTCATCTGCTGTTATTTCCCCTGCAGCGGTGCATGTCCAGCTGTGCACAGTCTGGTGAGGACTTCTATAGAAAGTCTATATAGAAAGTTAAGCTTATGCTCAGGCTTAAAATCGTATTATTGTTAAAACATCTCAATGTCATGTCTTGCCAGTTAGGGCAGTTCGGGTCGGCTCTAATGATGCATTCACGAATTTTGAAAAAACACTGTCAGTCTTTCCTTGAAGTGAGTCTCACTTCGCGTTGCTTTATGGAAAATATATTATTATAGGCTATATTACAACTTTAAATGCATGTTGCATGTGCGCAGTTTAAACGCGTTTATTTTTGGTATTGTATGGCTCCATACATATCTGTTTTCAAACAATTAGTAGACTAAAATCTCGAATAATTAAGTTGAATCCTCTTTGAGTGATGAGCTGTGAAACAGCGCCACCCCGTGGTGGTCACACATCTACTGGAGCCTACTTCTCCTTCTAAATATGTGTAATTCATTTACAAGCGTTCTGGTTGTGGACAAGACATGACCCCTGCACGTGTTTGGTATTCTGCAATTGTGTGAAACGTGATATTGTCCTGGCAACACAAACTAAACTACCGACGCCACTTTGAATATTTTGGTGAAATTTGCTGTCAGAGACAGAAATAAACCGGTGATGTGTTAACATCAGCCATTAGGTATAGGCTACATGTTGGATTGTATTTATCTGACCCTCATCTGGGCACCGACACCACAAATATACCAAAAGAAAATGTTGTAGTTATAAGCATGTATTTTTTTCTTTTCTTTTAAAAACTTCCAAGCTACTCTCTGATACTCTCTGATACTCTCTGATACAGACCTATGAAATAATGTCACAAAAACTCGTATTGCCAAAAATCAAATGAACATAAGTATACTAGATATTCCCCACCCCACCCTGGATGTCAAACACTTCAACAGCTGAGCTCTTGGACGCAGTAGTAGTAGAATTCAACAGGCGGTATAAATCTGTGCACCGACTCACCGTGATTCCCAGCTGTGCCATTTGACTCCATTCTGATTCCAGTCAAATTATATCACCATGGGCCAAGTCCTCTTCTCCTCCAGAGTAGTGTCCCCTATGTTACAGGAGTTGTCACAACCTTAAACCTCGTCTGTTCGTCCAATGTAGAGAAAGATCCAACGTGTTTGCCCTTCTGAGCCGACCCACACAGTGCAGTTAATGCCAGCCCATCAGGCTCTTATGCTGTGTCGTCAGTCCACACCCATTGCAACACCGGTCTGACAAGTTCAACACTGTGCTTGTCCTTAAAACTTCCATTCAGCTCCCTGCCAGGGAAAACTACACCTATGGATGGAATTCAACATAGACTAAAAATAAATACTCCAATGTAAACCTTGATAAGATGATGTTAAATGGGGGCTTTACTATATATATATATGCATTTACTCAGTGCTGTGATTTTATGTAGCATTCTGGCACCTAGAGTGATTTGATTTGTGTAGGGTGTTGCCCTGGTCTGGTACATACCTGCCATTTATATTGTGCTCTTACCTCTCCCCCCTTCTACTTTTTACAGCTATTGTGTTCAGAGTGTGATCCCTCCACATCACACCATGTCTGTCATCATCATTATTGTAAGGTCTTTCCACTATCTAGGCCTACTGAGAGCAGCTTCAGGCGTCTATCCTGAGTAGACATTCCAGTAGTGTTGATTCATACAGAAATATGTGCTTAAAGCAACAGTTCAAAGCTGCGCGAGCAGGTGTTGGTTATCATGCATGACTAGCCCATCTCGTGTGAGCACAAAAAGGTCAGGTTTTTAGTTGTTGTTGTTGGTGTCACTCCTATGGCAGGATACTAAACAATAAATAGTGTTTGTGCATATTACACACAAGCCCCTGCTGTTACAACATAGCTGAATACATAAGGGCTCAGACAGATCACGCTTTGTGTGCCTCTCTATTATCAGTGTCTGACAGCCTGTTCTGTCATATGAACTCTTGTGCTGGGGCATGTCTTTTGGGGAAAAAACAGAAGCTGTGTCTGGCAAACCACGAGGAGCAACATGCTGAGCTCAACAATCGCCTCTTTGAGAATCCCACTTGAGCACCGCCTGATCAGCACAGCCAAAGATTTTGTTTTGGGTGTCTTTGGAATCTCTGCCTTCTTAACAAAACACATTGGATTTAGTATTCATTTCAAAAGCATTACTTCTTATATGATGTTTTTGCATGCAGCCAAAGCTTGAGCTTCGAAAGCACTTTGCATAACACAATTTGCAGAACCACCTATTCCTCAGTACCTGTATTGCACTTCTGCATTGTACAAGAACAGCCAGTTCTTCTTCCAAGTAGTTTCTGCTGAAATAAGTCACACAGGCAACAGCGACAATGCCACACCTCAAACTACAGTGCAGTATGCGGGTGTAGTATTGTTTGATAAACATGTTGCATTTGCTCTTACGAGTTAGTCTGTCTCATATGGCTCAGTGTGTCAGGTGCGTCACAACATGATTCAGAACTCCTTACTAATTGGAATCATCCTAATTTAATTGAATTAAACCATCTTTAATCACTAACTCAATGGAGCATGTGTCATGCAGTTCCAACTTCAAAAACTTAAGATCTAAAAATAAAAGAGTTATAGTTGTGTAACGCAAGTGATGAGATCAATCATAATCATCACCAATCATCTTTTAATTATTTATTTGTTCCTCAGCTGATGTTTTTGCAGAGTGTAATGCCAATAGAATATTAATGTATTACAGTTGTATAAAGTTCAATAGTGGAGAGAAAGTAAGTTGGCTAGGCCTTCATTTAGGATCAATTTAGAGGGAGACTACTTTACTTGATTTAACTCAAGTCTCTGTTACTTTTCAGTTTAAGATGTTACCCAAATAAACACCTTATAAGCACATGCAGCTCCCATAACATTGTTAAAGATGGAAGATTATAAAAAGATTATTAAAGATTTTAGCTCGTGTGCATTATTCAGTTAAACTGTTCGGAAAAACAATAAAGGCTGATTGTTTGTTTGTTTCAAAGTGAAACAAGGCGTCTTCTTGAAGCGGATGTACCGTTTGCTGTTGCCGTGGCGACCGCTTGTACACAAAAATGGCGGAAAAGCGGCGCTGAAGAACTTCAATAAAATGCACTTTAATCCGCAGCTGGAGCGAGCTGACATGTTTATAGCTTGTGTTAGGGAGGATGAGTATGCGTGGGACTCGTCTGGCTATCGCTACGTGTCTGTGTTGACGTTGCCTTTACGCTAATTAGCTAACTTATAATAACTATATATAAAATAATATAAAGACTTGGAATAACGTGGACGAGTGGCACCATGCAAGAAGAAGCAGAGAGCAGAGAAACGTTTCGTTTTGATCCGTCTGTCGACAGCCACAGACCTGCGTCAGAGAAGTCACAGGTATGAACACCTGCTTCATTCTACACTGAGCTAAATTCCCTCTAAACATAAAGCAACAATGACTTCAAACCATCTCTGTCTTGTACGTTAGGACATTTCTCACGTGTTAGCGAGCACCTTTAAGGACCTCTACACTAAAGACATCATCGGGAAAGACACTTTGTCCAACCTCGTGAAGACAAAGAGTGGACGAAGCAGCTTCCACGACAGCTATGTTGAAGAGCTCCAACAGGTAACCTGATGTCACGGTGTCTGCATGCTTCACCTTTCAAGGTCAATAGAGGAAATCACACGGTATTTATGAGATATGTCATTTATTTTTCCATCTCGCAGGCTCATTGTGAGTACAGCCGGTGTATAAAAGAGGCTGACATGCTGGAGGGTCACATAATTCAGGCCAGAGCTCGGTCTGCGGCCACAGAAAGCCGGGCCTCTGAGAGAATGAAGGAGGAGATGGGCGACGTTTATGGTCACCAGGGCCTCTTCACAGGTGTGATGGAAACATTGTCATGAGTTTATATACGTCCCACTGTAATTTATCTATATATTTACTTTGGATATACCAACAGGGATGTTATTTGATGTTATTTCTTCTATTTTCAGTCAACTCAGCCTTTTCCTGGTGTGTAGACAAAGATCTTCTCAAAATGAACGACCTGATTTCCCCCCAGGACTACTTACCGACACAAAAACTACGAGTGCGAGCACCAGCACCAAGTACATGACCCCCTTTTGGATTCATCCTAAATTATTCATACATAGCCAATGTGTTTTGGCTCAATATTTAACTTATTCCTCTCCTGTCAGTAAAATTGAATCCTGCCAAACCTACCATTGCCTCCACCATCCACGCGTCCAGGGAGCCTCAGGATGATGGTTACACTCTCATGCCCAGCCCAAAAAAGATCGTCCCAGAAATGAACGAGTCAGATTGCAGCCTGACTCTCGAATCCACCTCAGATACCCCAAGGAGGACGAAAACTCCCAGGGAGGTGAGGAGTCACAAGCCTACACCCTTTCGATGAGACAGAGCTATCAAGAGTGATATATTTTCCAAGAATAGAATGCCTAGAATTGGAAGGAATAGACAACAGGGACATAAAAAGAACATTTTAAAAAAGGTGTTCCTCTGAGTTTTGAAAACTGATGTAATTGCGGTTCTGATCTGGCAAGCCTGAGTAACTCTGGGAAGCTTGATTACATCACTGTTCTACTACTATGTTTCAGAGGCCCGACCAGACCAAAACCAGACACAAGTGGAAGGGTGAGCCAAGCGCCAAGGATCAGGCAGAGGGATGGGAAAAACTTCAGGAGATGAAAGATCGCCACAACTTCCTACGCAATCCTCGCTTCCTTCCTCCGAATGCACAGCAGGGTGGCACATCCCTCGTCCGTCCCAGGACAAAAGCGGGGAAGATGGAGCGTGTAAGGAAAGGGACGGAGAAGCAAAGGTACCTGGGGTGTGCCGAGTAGAAGGGCACCTGCAATCGTTTCACAGTAAATGCTCATCATTTTGTCACAGTGCAGCGAGTATAAAAAGTCTGGATATTGCCATAGTGAGTCACATATGTAAATCTTGTGTGGGTCATACTTGACGAAATCGACTTAGGACAGACGATCCCTCTTCAATATTAATTGCAAACACAATGTGTCACGTGATATATCATATTTTATATCTGCCAGGTTGTTTCAGTTATAATGATGTGTGAATTACAATTACAATTACAATTACAGCGCCAGCTTTGATCCAACCCAAAAGCAATAGACAATTTCTTCTTTGGCATATATAGAAAGTAAAATCAGAAATGCTTGCTTTGTGGTTTTGATGTGGAAGTTGGTGCTAGCTTGTTCCTACGCTCACCACTTCCTCTGCGAGTGTCTTTATTGAGAACAGAAAGAATAATCAGCTGGTATTTTTGTGCTCATTCTCCCTGAAAGCTCAACTGCAAATCCTGTCCCAGCCTTTCTAGCAAAACCTTCAGAGGTGGTTTTCACCGACTACATTGTGGGACATGTTTATGAGGTATGTTTCAGTAACTTACACTGAACAATTACAATTTTACACAGAACTACCAACTGTTTTTCAATGAGACGATGGACCGTACCATAACATACCCTGTCCCGTTCTAGACTACCCTGGAGCTGATAAACGTGACTTCTGCAAGCCGCACTGTCCGAGTCTTCCTTCCGACCACTCCTTACTTTTCTATCGGTCTGGGTGAGCCTTTCTCTTCTGATTGGACCGTACAGCTTCCTGAACTGACATTCATCTGTTGTGTTGAATGCCAGTGACTGTATCAAAAAGGCATGCAAGGGTTTCGACAATTAAAGTCATACATCTCTGGAATGCAATTGGGGATTTCCTGTTTTGTTGTTGCAACCCTGTAAGTGAACACCAGCGCCGACTACTGTATCAAACTCTATAAGAAGATAAATAACACACAAGTGAATTTAGAGAATTAAACTGGTGCAATGTAAGAGGGGATTGATATTAAGATATGATATGTTTTGGCAGGGAGATTCCCAGGTGAGGGAGGTGTTGTTGCCCCAGGGATGAGTTGTAAGTACACAGTGCGCTTCGCTCCAGACTCCCTGGGGGACTATGAGGACTACATAGCGGTGGAGACCCATGCTAGACACCAGTTTTGGGTGCCCATCGCAGCCAGAAGGCCCCCTCCAATACTCACATGTGAGTCTCATAACAATCTATATCAACCTTCCGTTGTTGTTGTTGTTGTTGTAATGCTCATGAGTGTACTTTCATCGGTCATGCATTGTTGATATTTCCCCCTAATTATCGTGCAGTACCAAGAGTTCTGGACTGTGGTTGTTGCCTGATCGGAGGAGTAAAATTTGTTGAGTTCTTGTGCCAAAATGTAAGCCTCAGCGCCGGGACCTTTTGCATCATCCCCAAGAACCAGTGGCCAGCCTCGAACCTCAGGGTAAAAATCAATCTGACGCATTATCTAAGATACAGCAGCTGTTTTAGAGCCAATATTTATAAAAAGGTATCCTGCATGTCGTTTCTTTTCTTCTTTCTTTATATAGTCTGTGGCAAGAACTTACTTTTCTGAGCAGCCACCCTTTGCAGTCAGCCCGTCTCTTTTTGCGCTGCAGCCAGGAGAGGCCACTGTGGTGGAGGTGAGTGGGTTATGGAGGTAAATGGAGAAAAGAAATATGCAGATGCAATGCTTCACAGTTTTTATTAGACACAGGTTTCACTTCTATGCGGCTAACTGTGTTTGTATAGAAATTCATTCCTATAAATTCTCTGTGTGCTTCACATAATAGTGAGTGTGTGTGTGTTTGCAGGTGGTGTTCTTCCCCACCACTGCTGAGAGGAGCTGTCAGGTGTTCACTGTTGTGTGTGACAACTGCCAGGTGAAAGACATTTCCATTGAAGGTGAATCTTCTCAGTGAACTAGTCTATAACATATATGACTTGTAATTTCTCCATTGTAAGGTCCAAGACAATTTGTCCATTGTCTGTATAATGTGTGCGTTTCCCAGGTGAGGGCCAGCTGATTGCACTCGAGCTTATATCTGTATCTGGGAAGAAGGAGCCTCCTGTGGTGGGAGAGGTGCATGACCTCACTGCGGAGCACTTGGTCCGCTTCAGCCCGTGTAACCCTCACTCTGTGCAACAGAAAAGACTCATCATTAGAAACAACGTGTAAGCCTCACCCTCTCATATATCATCACTACAAAGCATGAAAAAGTCTTGTGTTTTTCAAAAATATTTTCATGTCATGTCTCTTACAATGAAGTACAAACATGACGCGTGCTCTTTTTGGCCACAGGAGAACACAGTGAGAAGGGGGAACCTCTTAAATTGGAGCGCTGGGATTCGAGCCCCAGGATTAACATATTAATTGTGTCCTTGAAGTGAGAAACTAAGTACTGATTAACTACAAGGCCCAGGCCTGCTGCTCGGTCGCTGACCCTGCGCAGCGGCACAAGTAGAAGAAGGGTTTACCTTTCGGGATCATTAAATATCACATTAAGTCTCTCTCTCTCGCTCTCTCTCTCTCTCTCTCTCTCTCTCTCTCTCTCTCTCTCTCTCTGGGGCTGAAGCCACTTGGAGCTGCCTTTCCACTGGCAGATCATGAAGCCGAACCTGCACCCATTCCTTCCAGGGGAAACCCCAGAGCCCTCCCATATCCAGTTCCACCCGGCCACAGACGATGTTTTCCATGTCAGCCCCCTAACAGGAGTTCTGCCCCTCTGCCAGGATCAGGAGTTTCTATTCACCTTCTGCTCTAAAGAAGTACACAGGACTCCAAATACACAACAGAAAACAATACTTTTCTCCTGTTTGGAAGCTAAAAGCGGATGCTTAATTCATGTCATGTTTGTGTTTTTTTAAGTTGAAGGATTACCACAGTGTCTGTCACTTAGTCCTGAGGGATGTTCCCCAGCTGCCACCAGAGCCCACTGACAATGGGTAAAGTTTTAAAGTATACTTTGTATACACAGTGGTAGAAGTGTAAAAAAACACCACAAGGTCATCACATAAAAAGACCCGACATCACACAGCAAGTTTAGCACACTTCATCTAACAAAGTATTGGATTGTGTCTATGTGTGTGTGTGTGTGTGTGTGTGTATGTGTGTGTGTGTGTGTGTGTGTGTGTGTGTGTGTGTGTGGAAATCTAGTGTCCTTCAGCCTGTGCGCACTGGGTCCAAGGTAGGCGATGTCATCGTCATGGAGATAGAGGTCAAGGGATCAACAGAGCCGCACCAGGTCCTACTGGAGCCCTATGCTGTTGTTATCCCCGGAGAGATTTTTATTTGCTCGACCACCCGCAGGCAATTCAAGGTCAAGTCACTTTTTCCTTATGTTAACTATAAATGACAGATGTTACATTTCTACCAAATGATTGTGTGCCACAATTACAGTTATTCATGGTTGTTTCTGTGTCTTGTGTGTTTTAGATGTGGAACCACAGCAAAACCTGCATCTTTTTTCAGTGGGAGAGAATGAGCAGCAGCAGCCACATCATTGAAGTAGAGCCCTCTGCTGGTAGCATAGGTGTGTCACACAGTACAATGGAGAATAACACAAAACTCCTTTAACTAGGTTCACTGGAGTTTGTACATTATCAATTGTAAACACCGTTTAATGTTTGTTGATTTATTGGTTCATTATTGATTGAGCTGTCTTCCATGGGTCAAGAGGAAAACGAGTGTTTCGATTTCGAGCTGGTTTTGAGTGGAGGGAAGCCAGAGAGGGTCGTGACCAGTCTGGTTTGCTACATAGAGCACCGCCACGAGCCCGTCACTTTGGCCGTGGAAGTCTCTTTTAAGGTTGGAATGAATCTTAACACTATCATAAAATGACTAACATGTCATGGCTAGAGTCTTCAGTCTTCTCCATGCTTTACTATTCCACAATTCTAATTTGTTGCTGTGATATTCCTAGTTTATCTGTGAGATGTGACCTCTTTGTGTTCATCGCTTGACTTCGGACAGGGTCCCATAGTGACCCTCAGTGTGCCCAGTGTGGAGTTTGGGCTCATGAAGCTCGGGGAGCAGACACAGACCACTCTGCTCCTCACTAACGTCACCCAGCTGGAGGCGTCCTGGACACTGAAGGAGAGGCGTAGCCGTCAGCAGGACTACCAGGATACACAGGTGCTGTACACTAGACAATAAATACGAATATTTGTGATAAAATAACATTAAATCTATATGAATCTCTGTTGCTTAGATCTCAGTGGAACCACGCAGAGGTGTGCTGCCCCCCTTGGCCTCTTGCAGTGCCGATGTGCTATTTAGTCCCCATTTCTGCCAGCGATATGAAACAGAGCTGGAGTTGACAGTGGAGAATGGAACCGGATGGTAATGATGCTCAGCTGCATACAAGTGCACTGTTCCTCTCTTTGAGATAAAATAACTACTGTGTTTAAAGGAAGGTCTGTGCAGAGGGACCAGCCCGATAATAACGATGTCACTCAACGTTCTGTCCCGTTGATAACAAGTAACACTACCTGTGTGTTTGTTGCAGTCACCTGTCGGTGCGAGCAGATGTGCAGTCGCCACGCGTGTGTCTGCTGAACTGTGAGCTGCTCTTCTCTGAACTCTACATTGGAGTTGCTGCAGAGGCAACCATCACTATCTTCAACCAGACCCTGCTGCCTTCACACTTCAGCTGGGTGGTACGCTGGCATCACTGCATTTTATCACCACTTAATTTACTGTAAGAAGAATGGATGATGCAATGAATGCTGCTGTCATGTTAGAAGCCCCTGGTCTGTTTGAATGATTGCAGTGCATAATCCGTATCATATGTAAGGCTGTTTGTATACAAATGATCAATTAGAGATTGTCTCTTAGTTTTTTATTTCTCATAGATAAAATTAGGATGTCTTTCATGACAATTAATACTTGGTGATCTGAGTGTTACATTCTCCCCACCAGGCTCAGCTCCAGGGTAAACAGGCTGAACTGTGTACAGCCAGTTTTGAGCCCTCTACTGGCACTCTGGGACCTAATGCCAGTTTGGAGATCACAGTTCATTTCATCTCTCACACAGACGTAAGTATCAAAGTTATTAAAGTTAGAGCGTATTTAGCTTACTCTACTGTGACCTATTCCCCAATGAAACGGAATATTTGAGAGGTGTACAGTTACAAGAGGTATTTAAATCATATCCTCCGCATTTGATTGAACAGCTAAAAAGTGGGTGGGCTTAGAATGTAGCTTGATAAGTAGCTCCAGAGGACTGTGGCTCCACACACTCCTACCTTGTTGCTAAAAGTTGCAAATTGATTGATGGATGGATGTCATTATATTGGTTGAAATTGATTTGTACGAGCCAACGAAACCACATGTTATATTTCGTTTTATAGGTAGAACAGATGATGGGATTTTGGTATAACAAATAAGAAGAAATAGATTTTTTGTATGCATTCTTTTTTTGCATATATTGTTAAATAGGTACATAATATGACTTTTCATTTCATCTTGTCCTTAACACACCAGAAGATCACAAGATTTGTCACTTATCACCTGAGTGTGTGAGAGTCAAGGAGACAAATTGCACCAATTGTACTGTACTGTGATGTCAGCGGCTAAAAGATGCACTGATTCTATTTTTAATGATAATTGCCTTTTAATATTTGTCTCTTTGTCCAGCTAGATGTGACTGAGGTGGCTGCTCTCTGTGAGGTCCAGGGGATGAACTCTCCTCTTGTTGTTGGCATCATGGCTTCTAAAACCAAGAAACTCAGTGTGTCCTATTCACTGCCCAGTGTCTGGTAGTAACCTTGGCTTACAGTCTATTATTTAACCACCTAATAGCTTCACTAACTCCAAAACATAAGTATTTGGTGAGTCATGGTCGCTTTTCTTTGCCTTTAGCTCTCCTCCAGATGACGAGAGCCCCTCAACACCGTTGCTTGACTTTGGTGACGACGTCATTTTGAACAGAGCCGTTACAAAGCAGTTATTGATAACCAATCAAACTGCTATCCCTGCCCCTTTCCACATAGAGGCGGATTATTTCACCTGCCATTCCTCAAAGCCAAATAGCCAATCAGAGAAAAGGTAAGGGGAGCTACAGCTCACTAACCTGAATATTAAATCAAAGAGTGACTTTGCTGTTCTGCAGATGTGAAACATGCTGCATTTTAATCGCAGAATGACAAACGTCAAGAAGCCGCTCCACTCTGTTCAAGCTCAGAAAATAGAAGAAAAAGCACTTAAGGGTAAGCTTAACTACTCATTAGTGTACACAGCACACACTTAAAATGTAAGCAGATTGAGTGCACACTCAAACTTCCTGTATCTATTGGCAGAGTTTGTGAGCAGCCTGCTGGCTCATGGAAAAGGTGCCGCTTTCTTTGTCCTCCCTGACACTGGGATTCTGGGACCTTTTGAGACCCAGACCGTGGACGTCACTGCCTACACGGACATGTGGGGCGAATACAGAGATCACCTCATATGCAAAGTATGATGCCATACAATGGGATGTGACAGATATTTAAGGATTACAAATGACTTTCTATTGTAAGATTAGGATTTTTCAAACACATCCTCTTCATTTTGTTGCAGAGTGATGCATAATGTTGGAATCTAATTTTCCTCCTGTAGGTGGGGGACCTCGAGCCCACGCTCATTCCCATGCAGATGACGGTGACAGGCTGCCCACTCTACTTCCAAATGGCAGGCCCACATCCAGACAACCAGAACCAGGGACCGATAACACAGTCTGTTCCCTTGTCCTTTTCTCCAATTAAAACACACCTAATGACGGCATTACATCTATGTCAGTTTGACATTCCTGTTTGCTTCATTAGGTTTGGCACTCATGTATCTGGAGGTGACACGGTGTCTCGTTCTCATCGCATCAACAATCCGACCATGTTTGGTAAGTCAACGTGTGTAGTGTGGCTGGTTACAAATACCCACAATGCTCCACATGTTTTAGAAGCTCTTTAGAGCCAACAACTGTAAAACGTCTGAATATTTGTTTGTTGTCTGAGATACGGATTATGTTTTTGACATAAATTTTAATGTTTCCTGTCATATCTATTGCCTATTTTATTGTTCGGGTGCATCATTTATGATCTGGCTTTTATTTATTAACATTATATTTTAATTTAAGCGGCTGGACGGATTCCTGAGCTACACCAATGTCTCCACTTGGAATACGTTTGTTAGCCTGACTACTGCAATAGCAGTATGTCTTTCATATGTAGTCTACTGTGCCTTTTGGGATTAATAAAGTTATCTCATCTAAATTTTTGCATGCAACCAGATATTCGCCTGGACTGGGAAATATATAACATAGATCAGGATGACCATAAACTGGTGGACGTTGTGGTGGCATACGGAGACGCCTTTCCAGTTAAAGATGCTGATGGCAACAAGGTGTTAAATGGAGCATTAAGGATTTCTGGTGGGAGTGTTCAAACAGTCTGGGAAAGAAATAAGACCTCAGGTTCCGAGGGGACGAGCTCCCTCCTCTGTAGCATGACCGTGAGTACATTTTATATTGCAACACGGATACATGAACATAAACTTTAATGACTTTCATGACGATGCCTCTGGGAAATTCTTGTGGTTACGATGCCAGTGAGCGAACCCACATTTCATTGGCTCAAACCGGCTTAATCCTATTGATTTCAGAGTGGGGAAGGGGAGGAATATGTATGCGAGGAGGAGTGTGAGGAAGAGGAAACCCGTCTCTATCCCTCTCCAGCAAAGAAAAAACTCTTGTCTGTTCACATCAGACAGCATGTGGGCAACCTCTCGGATTACCCATACTGCATCACACCCCAGCAAATAGTACGTTGATAAGACTTTAGCAACACACATACAGTTCACCACTCTGCTTTTAGCCATATGAATAACAATGTATTATCTTTTTCTATTGTTTATCTCAAGGTGATTCCAGCAAAGAGCAGCAGCACCATCCATGTATCTTTCACACCTTTGACTCTGTCCGGGTCAGGTTGTGAGTCCAGATGTGTGGGCCTGGCTCTGGGCTTCATGAGTCTAGACTCCGAGGTAACAGGCTCAACACACTAAACAGTGTTTTTCAATTTTAAGTCCTGGAAAAGGCAGGCTGACTCTGATACAATTTAAATTCCCTTATTATTGTGTTGTGTTTGTTTACAGATGGCTGCCTGTGTTCCGGGTAAAGTTGGAAGAGCTCAGGGTTTGGATTTGGAGCCTGTCAGAATGCATCTACTAGCAGTCGTTAAGCCGGCAGAGTAAGCAATTACAATCATACCAAGTGCCCAAAAATCCCTAATGAATCCAACTCTGTTTATGTTTCCTAAATTAAAATGAGCTGAGGTTAGGCAAGAGGTGGTCTGATTAAGTTTCATATCTTCCCCGTGGCTGCATGTTGCTGCAGGCTGTTGGTGCAGATAGAGGAGGATGAGGGGGTGCTGGAGTTTCATGCCTCAGCCGGTGATTTATTGATGGCAGAATCAGAGGAGGTCGGTCTGAGAAATCTACAACACTAATCAAAAGTACTCTGACACACTGAAGTGCATGCATGAAGTATTGATCCCAAGGGTGTACAGTATTTCAGGCCATTCATGCTCAGTGGGCGCTTATCTGGTTGTTTTGCTCCGTAGCTGGTAGTTCGTGAATTTGACACCACGCAGGCCTTTCAGCTGAGAAACAACTCAGAAATGCCCCTCCACTTCAGCCTGGGGACTCAGCCTCCCTTTAGAGTGATCAAGCAGCAGCTTCGAGTCCGGACCAGCACCTCCAGCAACCCGCCTACTGGTGACAGCCAGGCTCTGGTGCTGCACCCACAACAAAGCATGCAGGTGAGATGAGGAGAGTCGGCCATGTTTTAGATAATACAAACCGTACATAGAGTAGCAGAAATATTTTCATCTCAAGGATGTTCCATTATCTTGTCATTCTTGACAGTTAGTTGAACTCTTTTGCTGTGAATACCAGGTGAAGGTGGCCTTCCACTGCTCCCTGTCCCTCCTGGACCATGCAGACCAGGCAGGTGAGGAAGTCCCTCCTGGGGTGACGCTGATCCATCGTGCAGGAGAGGGAAGGAAGCTGAGGTTCCAGCAAAACCTCCTGATTCACTACAGCAACAACAGCCTGCAGGTCAGACACTGACGTGACTCTCAACGGTAGAAATGCGTCAAAGGGGAGAAAGAAATTAAACGATATAACACAAGTCATTTTACACGTTTACAGGTAGTTGACCTCACAAGGTTCATTTCTTCTCTGCTCTGTGCAGGCAGTGCCTCTCTGTGCCCATTTGGATCTCACTACAATGCGTCTGTCCAGTGACAGCATCGACTTTGGGTTCTGCATCGTGGGGCAGACCCAGATAATAGAAGTCAACCTCTACAGACACGGAGCCTTCACTTACTGGAAATCAGTTATTGGTAACTACTGAACTGTCTTCTATGTAATTCTCTTCATTGCTCTTACGTTAGCTCTTGGGTTTGTTTAGATAGATAGATAGATATATATATACTTTATTAATCCCGTAAGGGGACATTTTTATGCTACAGCAGCGTTTTTACATAAAGGTAAGATAAGATAAGAACAATATATACAAAAAAAATGAATAATAATAAGAGAATAAGAAAAATGCACAATATATACAACAAATAGGTTTTTAATTTATGCACAACTTGCACAACGTGCACAACTTGGCTAAACTGACTGTAATTATGCTTTTTTTCTTTACACACACGGTGCTCTGGAATGGCAATTATTATATATATTTGGTGTCTGGGTTTAATGTAAAAAGAAATGTCGGGCAAGTAGGTCAGAAATCTACTTTCCTGA
Organism: Ophiodon elongatus; assembly: GCA_016806645.1. Taxonomy (NCBI): domain Eukaryota; kingdom Metazoa; phylum Chordata; class Actinopteri; order Perciformes; family Hexagrammidae; genus Ophiodon; species Ophiodon elongatus. The sequence goes on along the minus strand of JACSYO010000632.1, from coordinate 1,200,647 downwards.
AATGTTTACTTGCCTCTATACAGATAGTTGAATTTATTAGCAGGTATCAAATAACAACAAAGAACAGAGATAATAGAAATGTTTAATCTTTATTTAAATAAATGCATCTGGAGTACCGACCACATCCTCTAAGGCTTCAGCTCCTAAACGTTGTCTATAGCGGCTGCCATTTTCTCGCGAGTGCACGATTGGTACTGAACATATGCAACTCTCAACAGAGACGAGATGGAAGCGAGATGGTTCACTCCTTAGCTACATCCATCATCAGCTAACAGAAAATATATGTTTTAATAATTTTTTTGGGCAAGTGAGTTGCTAGATTTACGAGCCCGACGTGGCATTCGACTTGCCACGGGCGAGCGGGCAAGTCTTATTGTTGAGCCCTGGGTGTCTGACTCATCTTCGTTAATAAAACCAGTTTGTAGCCCAGTTGATCAATTAAATATAATGAGAGAGTTTAACATGAAATGATTTCCTTTTGTTTGCAGTAATAATTATATTGTCACATCATGAGATGATGTCAGTAGTGGCAATTATGAGTCATATTCCTTTGATGGCATTGCTCGTCGACTTGTAATTGCCTTGTGCGTTTCACTGTGTGTCTGTTTGTGTAGAGTCAGAAGAAGGAGACTCCCATGTGTTCAGAG